>NW_021025417.1:624659-747790 GCF_004153795.1 Camellia sinensis
TTTTTTTGGTTTGTTTGGTTGTGTATTTTGAAAGTAGTTTTGGAGTTTGGAATGATTTGATATTTTGTTATAATTGAGTAGATGTGTGTGAGAGAAAAAGTGATTAATTGATAGATAAGAGAGAAAAAGTGATTTTGGAAATTGTTTTGAAAAATTTACAAACCAAACAAATTTTTTAGAAATTTTTTCCCAAAATCACTCTACAAATCCAAACCAAACATACCCATTGTTTTTTGAGGGAAAACATCTTTTCTTTTGTGTGTCCTCTTAAACGATTTTCCTTCTTCCTTTTATAGTGTGGATACCTGGTATCATGATTGTTGGATGGTTGTACCGATCTAATGGTATTTTGTGCGTGCAGGCACTGGTCGAGCAAGTGGACAAGTGATCTTGCTCTACCATTGTCGGAGTTGCTGTATTATAGATGGTCCAGATTTAGTTTGGGTTTGGGTACTCATTCTTGATCTTTGGATTTATCTTATCGGATACTCGGGTTGTCAGAGTTGGTTGATTTTGTATTCTTTCTTCTGTTGGTTTTGATCTCTACCGTTGATTTCTATCTTATCCAAGGGTTTTCTTTCATGTTTAAGGATTTCTTTTCTGGAAGCAATCACGTTTAAGTCTCCTATCACGTGACCTTATTTTCTTTACAATTGTATTTTCTAAGGACTTGGGCTTGGGCTTTGCCTCGACCGGATAAAAATGCTTTGGGCCGCGTCTTATCTTGCTTGGCCCTTGGGCTTGAATTTTTGTCCTCCACAATTATAATTATCAGATCTATTTTTTTGTATGAATAATCTACACATAAAATGAATGGTTCAGATAGTCGAAATGAATCTTGTGATAGACCTCACAAGACCCAACAGTGGACGGGAGAGAAACCTATCCATAATTAAGACTAATGATAATTAATTTCAATTTTTTAAAAAATTTAAGATAGTGGTGGCACCTTCTTTCTACATATTAACAATTCTTAGTGAACATAATTTTTTAAATTATAATTTTACCTTTTAATGTAATTATTTTTTTTGGACAAAAATATTAAAACGATAATTTCTCAATAAATAGCCCACATAGTAGCGACCACTACCTCCACTAGCAAGCCATAACCACCATTGCGAGTCCTTCTTTACGAACCACCTCACCATCATGAATCCCCTTACCATTCAAACTACCAATGTCAAATCAATCATCGCCATTTAGATATTGTATGATGTGGATTCAAAGGAGGTCTTCAAAATTTATGGAAGTCATCAGAAACTCGTTGGAAAAGACAAAGTTCCCAAAAACTCCAAAATTCCTATGGAAAATGATGCTAGATGCCAAAGATGATCAATGGATGCACATAGATCTAAGAATTGAAGATGATGATGGATGGATAGTTGGGAAAAAGGAGAAGCAAAGAAGCTAGAGAGAGAAAGTTGGCAAAATTCTAACCCTTTTTTAATGAAGGGGGGAAGAGGCTCCTTTTATACGCAATGAGGAGCCTTAGGGAGCACCCTAAGGCTTCCACATCGCTTTCTCTTGCCACCCCTTTTCGTAACTACACCAAGATTGACTTTCTAAAATAGGCTTTGCCACATATGGAAGTGCGTCCGCACAAAGCATGTGCGTGCACACAAAGTAGGTGTGCGCACACAGTTTGCCATGGTGTCTATGCCATCTGTGCATGGACAAATGCAGTGTCCTATGCCCTTGGCTTGCTTATGGCCCATGTAAGTTCAAATTGTCTCTCGATTAATGTTTTTGATAAAATCAGTCACAAATTTCAAAAAATGTCATCATTCAAGATACAACTAGGTTCTCTATCTCTTTCATGGTTAAAAAGTTAGTTTTTTGCTACAAATGAGTTCAGGGGTAAAATGGTCATTTTTGTAAAAAGTAAATTTTTGGCTAAAATGGGGCTACACAGCAACTCTAAGCAACCTCAAACATTCTAAAGTTAAAGTAATTACCATTTCATCATCAAGAGGCTTACAAGAGTTTGACATCTTAGGGTTAGTCAAAATGGGATGTCTACATACCCACTCATAACTTCCTCAATACAATTGGATTTCAATTGGTTCACAACCACAATTCATTGATTGAGAGAGGCAAAATTAGGAGTCTTAAGGAACTATGCCAACTTTCTCTCTCTAGCTTCTTTGTTTCTGCTTTCAACCAACTATCCATCCATCATCATCTCTAATTCTTTGATCCAAGTGCATCCATTGATCATCTTTGGCCTTTACCATCCTTTTTCATTGGAATTTTGGAGTTTCTGGGAACTTTGTCTTTTTTGGTGAGTTTCTGGCAACTTCTAGAAATTCCGGTGTCCTTCTTTGAACCCACATCGTACATATATCAACTATTGAACCAATAATATTAGTCTGGATATCAATCGTTAATACCATTGAATAGATTTGGTATTTTGGTAGGTGGTAGCTAAAGTTTCTAAGTTGGTTATGGATGGTGGAGGAAGGGTTAGGGTGGTTGTAGAAATGTGAGCAATAGGATGACAATGAGAAGAGATGGTTGGGAGAGGAGACCGGTGATGGTTAAAGATAAGGTTATGGTGGGGCTATTTTTGACATGGAGTTACTAAGAAAAGCATTTCAAAATCATTTAGTGTGTGTATTCAGAGAAGATATGCATTAAGAGTTTTTCATGTGTGAAAATAAAAGCTCTTAGAGGTTGTAGAGGTAGGCGGAGGAGTTTTTTTTTTTGTTTGGCACACCACCTCTTTTCTTGATTCACACCATTTTATCCCTTCGAATATCAACTATCGAATAAAAATCAATTAATTAGATAGCAATTATTGAACCAAAAAAAAAAAAATTGTTTGGATATCAGCTGCCAAATTGGGTTTTCATTTGGTAGTTGATATCTAAACTATGAATTTTTGTTTAATAGTTAATATTGAACAAAAAAACATTATATGAATTAATAACTTTTGTGGAATGCATGTAGAAGCTTCCATATGTGGGAAGATGATATTATTTATTTGAACCCCCTCCCTGAACATTCTTCGAACCCGACTATAATATCAAAACTATCCCTAGTCACACACTCACCTCCAACATGTTTGTACGATTGTACCTACACTAAAAATTCATTCAAAACCCACCATCTTCCTCTTCAAAAAAAATCATCATCAACAAAGAAGATCCACTGCATTGCTTGCTTGCACATCCATCATTTCCTCCCATTGCAAAGGGATAGCCCACTTCATTTGGGAACCCAATCTTAGAAGATAAACAATCTCAAAAGTTTTAAATTGTTAATATATTCCTTTGCATTTGACAACCACAAATAGTGTTCGGAAACACAAAACCAAATGATGTCATTTTGTTTAACATAAAGCTTCCTTACAAATTCAAAATCTTTGGTACAATATGTCCGAACAAAATAATTATGATTGGATTTTGTTGTTTGAACTAGCTACTCTTGCTCAGTGCATCGGCTTTGGTATTTTGTACAACTTTCACAAAAGTAGTTGTTGGGGTTTTGTTAATTAACACCCCCCCCAAAAAATAAATAAATAAAAACTTAGAAACCAAAGCACCTTTTGGAGCCCAAAATAATTAGAACTTACTATTTGATGCACCATTCATCACTTGTGTGTCATAGCTCCAAAGTTTAGTAAGCAAAAAATGTAAACATAAATTTCAGAACATAACCTTACACTTTGGATCATTTACCATGTGTATTATCAAGAAATCAAGACAAAATGACATACCTGAAATTTGTCAAGTTTTTCTGACTTAGGCATCGGAGAGGTTTCCGGCACACACCCGCCGGCTAGCTCACGTTTGTGTTTTCAGGTGACAAAGCGACGTCGTACGGAGGAGCGTGGACTTGGTCAACAGGATTATACGAGGAGAATTATTTCTTCCCCGTACAGTTCGAATTGTAACCCGAGATTATTTGTTCAAGCCTGAATTGCCATACTGGCCCAAATTGCCTGAATTGTACATGAATTTCAATTTTTTTTACTAAATTATTAATTTATTAAAATTAGACTCTATTTACAATTTTTTTTAAGAAAATCATTAATAATATCAAGACAAATAGTTTATATAATGTAAAAGAGATGCCTCTATGGTAGTATTTACAATTTATGAGTGAAAATTAAAAAATATAATATTTTGTGTTATTTGTATATATAATATATATTCAATATGATTTAATAATCTAAATTACTTTAATATCATGTAATGGCTAATAATTTGTATGTATATTTAATATTTTTATATATCTATATACGTGTCATGACCTGAACCCGCCCCTATAGGTTTAGCATCATAACCTGCCAGTAATATTAAGATTACTGAAGGCCTCTGAACTTATAAAGATCAAAATACATTATCCATAGAGCTGTGCAGACATATATGAGACAGAAAATTTAAACTTATAATCATATTTTTTGACGTCATGTGTACAGATATAACAAAAGGGCTTAGCCCAATATACAGAGTGCATAAAACAAGACTTAAACAAAAGAAACAAAAGTCTTAAACTTAGTACACAAATTTCGACCACTTGAAGTATTCCGGGAACCTCCTCGGGAAGAGCACAGGTTGGCCGACACAAAACAGATCCAAGCAGCAACTTAGACCTGATCACGCGTCTGATCACCCACATACATAAATAATACAATGAGCTGCAGCCTAGTGAATAACAATAGAGTAAAGGGTTTATGAATGATGTCCAAAATAAATTCAGAAATTAGATTTCATATCAGAACAGATTTAGATTCACATATGTATATAGATTTCTTAAACAGTTATACGTGGTACATCCATTAGCTCACAAATCACTTGGTCATATAGACCCACTTTCACTTGGGATGGTCATAAAAACCCACGTGCAAATCATATAAGTAGTTATGCATAATCAGTTCCATGAATGGAACCCACTTGAAACACTGGTACCAGGTCACATGAACACTTGATACTAAGGATGCCATGAATACATTTCAAAAAAACTAGACAATCATTCATGCTTCACAAAATAGCATTTCACAAAACAGATCCTATCGTATCATTCTAAAAATACTTATAATCAGACATAGTTTTACAAAATTGTTACTCATATATAGCTCTAGTAGCAGAACAAATCACTTGGACATAACAGACTGATCAGACATCGATAACACATGACCTACATAAACACGTGACAAATATACATTGAACACATGTCCTATAGGTGCTTAAGTTATCGTTCTTCTTTCTTAACGTGTGTTTCTAACTCTTATCCTCATTAATATGGCCTAAACTATGGCTTAAGAATGCCTAGGATACAATGGGGATGCAAAAATGCACTTTGGAACACTTAGCCAAATTTTGAAAAATAGGGCAGTTCACTCGAGCGGTCTGCAAAGTCTGTAAAAGTATTGGATGCTCAATTTTCACGCTTGACGGTCGCTTGAACAGTCGCTCGAGCCAAGTATTGAGGAAAAGGATATTCGCTCAAGCCACCATGCAATTGTCTGCAAAATTACTTGGAGCTCTCATTTTATGCTCAAGCCAACATCTTGGTCACTTGAGCGAAGGTTCAAAACAAAGGGTGGTTGCTCAAGCGAAGCTTTGGTCGCCCGAGCGAAGATGCAGAATCTGGAATTTCCAAATTTGTTCTTCAAGTTCAAAACTCGATTTCAAAGCATCAAAACACATTCTTTTAGGCACAAACTTGAGAAAACATGTAGAAACTCATAATACATCTTGAATTGAAAATCATTTCGCAAAACCAAGGCAAAGCATGTCAATTACCCAAAACCAAACTTGAAATATATATGTATATAGCATGCATGTAATGATATGAATTCAAAACTTTCAAAACAAGCATACTTAGGATAAATTGCTATGAAACATGATGAATTCTCAAAATCAAGCTAAGGTAAGTGCATGCATGAGGGAATTCTTTGGAAAACAATTTCAAATTGCCATGAAATATGCATGCATGCATGGATCATGCTTAATTCTACATTCTTATCTTGAATCTCATAGATCATTCTTCTAATTCTCTAGATTTCTTGCACTAAGTGACTCAAATTTATAATTTAAGAGTTGAATTTCCTACCTTGAGTCTTCAATTGGGCTCTATATAACAAATCCCTTGAGTTTCCAAGCCAATTCTTCCAAATTCCTTCTAATCTTACAAGGTCTTCCTCAATTCCCTCTTGTTTGATCTCAATCTCTCCCCCTCTCTCTCCCTCTCCACGTTTAGAGAGCTCAAAATGATGAGAGGTGAGTATAAAGAATGTTCTAAGGCTTAACATTAGCCTTATATAGACTTTACTAATCAATCTAGCTTAAACTAATCAAATTGTAATTATTTATTCTAATTATTTGATTCCGAATTGAATTTCAATTAAACCTATCATAAGATCCTAAAAATTCGAATTAACACATTGGCATAGTCAATTTCAAGTTCGGTGGCTGATAAGGCCTTCAATTCACAGATTCAAGTGGAATTACTGATAGATATTCCTACAACAAACATATATGAATACAAATAACACATGGCACATGCAATTTACTTAGGATTTCATCTTAAGTACTTGTTAAGCATTCTTAATCAAGGATTATAGGTTAATCATAGTTCGGGGTTATTACAATATGTATCGAGTTTCAGGTTGCTCGGATTGTTGGATGTCTTTGTCCAAGCCTATCCAAATTTAATTCGGCCTTCTGAATTTTTGTCTAAGTCCATACCAAATTTAAAAATATGTTGTCCCAACCCTAAAAAAAATTTGGATTAGACTCGGGTTGCTCGGATTAAGCCCGTCCACATTGCACCACTAATGTAAAATAAATGAATCTCGTTCTCTATTTTTTTTTTTTCTCTTTTAGAAACAAGAAAATTTTGCACAAAAACAAGATAGTGACTACAAGTGTCATGGTTAAATTTTGTGAATTCCAGGTTTATATAATATTATATAAAAAAAATTCATCTGCTTAGTATTTTATTATCAGGTAATGCTATTAAAAGGATGTGTATTGTGTACAAATTATGTCATTTATGAATTTAACTATCATAAATGTCATAACTCAATCTTATAGGAGTCATAATTTAAAAAAATGAGTTATAACCAAATACTACATAAGGTATAACAAAGAGTTCTTGAATCATAACCAAAATAATGTCATATCTAGTAGCATAATGAGTCATAACTAATACCGCAACACGTCATAACCAAATATCACGAAAGACATAATTAGGGGTATATATGGTACAAACCCCTATTCCATAGAATTTCCTTTTATTATCATTATATTGTTCATTTCAATAGTTATTATCATTGTTATTTCATGGGAGATGCACCAATAAATCTCATTTCCATATCTATGTAGAAATGATAGGAAAACCTTATGTTTTACATTCAGAATGCTGGTTAATACCCATAAATGACCAAAATATCAATATCTTGAAATTACACGTTTGTCCAAAGTTTACTAATGGGGTTTTGTACTCCTTTGAATGTTTGGAGAATCCCACAAATTAAGCCATTCCAAAATAAGAAGATTTTCATATTAGCTTCTCCCCATTTTGAATACCCAAACCTTACCCTGATTTCCCTCAATTTAGAGCATCTCTAAAGAACTCTTTAAATAAGGCTTGTTCGCTATTATAACTAATATTATTATATTTTAATCACTCCAATGGGTTAGCTATTACAATAGCTATTTTAACAAAATTCTTCAAGGTTAGCTACATTTGAAAAGTTTTGACCAACAAGGGTTGGTTCAGTTGGTAAGGCTCGTTCTCTTCACCCATTTGGCTTAGGTTCGAGTCCCGCTGCCGGCAGTCCTTTGTTGGTGGGCGATATTGCGTAACGCTTTCCCTGGCCCTGGAATGGGGTAGCCTCCCCTCCTCCTAAACTTTTTGGTGAATAAAAAAAAAAAAAGTTTTGGGAGACTCTTTAAAAAGTTTGTGTATGTAAATAGGTAAAATAAATAATAGTGTTGGGATACATACATAAAAAAGGAATTAGGCAAAATAAAGAATTACTTTTTTTTTATATATTTTAACTAGCAAAAAATGGAGAGCATGATTGGAGTTGCTCTTAAGGTGTGGTTTTAAAGTGTGGGTTACATTTGTGTACACCTTCAAAATAAAATAAAATAAAATAACTCATTGTGAATACCCAAACTCCATCCCGATTTCCCCCCATTTACAATGTGGTTTTTAAAGTGTGGATTACATTTGTGTACACCAAAATAAAATAAAAAAAAACTCATTGTCGTAATTTATTTGTTTGATGTTGGAAATCACATTAGCTGAGGTTGATTATCTCCTAAACTATGTTCCATCCATGTAGTGAATATGCTTATAGTTTATGCTCAATGTAAGCCAATGTGATTGTGTACTATGTTATATCCCATACTGGATGAATGGAATGCCTAACAAGAACATGGATGACTCGACAATGCTAATTTGTAAAATATTTTATTTTTTTAAAACAAAAAATGGGTCATGTGTGGATGTGTATTTTTTATTATCATCCCCGATATATATGTTGAAATATGTTATTTTTATAAATTGTGGTCCTACTCCAATCAATTCAGTGATTTCCTCAACAAAATCTCAAAAAATATTGCTTTGCGATCCCAAACTTCTTTCCTAAATAGAAAAATCAATTTAAATCTCTATGGAACAAGGTTAGAAACGTAAAACTCCACCTAAGAGAATATATTAAATCTACCTTACCAAAACCATAAGACTAATTGGTTCATAAGAAATCTCATGGGACTAAATGGATCATAGTTTCTCAAGATGAGATTTATGAATACATTTTTATTATTTCATTTGGTTTAATTTGTATATAATTCATGAGCGTTGATTTTTTCATGTTGGCTTCAGTCATGTTTTTAAGTGCTTAGTTGTTTAGGAGATTCATTTCTATATGGTCATTGAATAAACTCACCTTAACAAAGAAAGTACTTGTACAAGACTCATTTTAAAGGAAATGGAAAATATATGTTTGGTTTTGTTTCCAAACTCGAAATATTTGAAAAAAAAAATATAAGAGAGGATTTTTTTTTTTTTGTTATTTCTGTATCTTTTATTGTTCTCTCTATCACCTAGTGTGGTAGGCAAGTTTTGTTTTCAAGATGTTTAAATTTTATTTCTAAATTCTCTCCTCTTATAGGTTTGATGTTGATGAAAAGTTAACATGCAATACCGTGGGTTATATTGATCTTAGAGTCATCCTTGTGTGTTATTATTATTATTTTTAAATAGATAAAAAGAACTTTATTTTGAATTGAATAATATTAATATCTAATAAATATAAGAGAAAATTGGTGATCCAATCTAAGAAAGGTATAAGATATTAGATACAGTGAATATTTTTTATTAGTGGGAGGTTCACATTTTGTAAAATATTTGGGTGAGAAGTCCTTTTGTTGTTTTGAAATGACATTTTGTTTTTAATTTTAACACTTAATTTATCTGTTGATTTTTTTTTTCTTTGTTGACTTTTCTTTGACTACCTGTTCAAATTCATATATATCTGTTCAAATTATTTTCTATCCGTTCCAATTTTTTGACTATCTGCTTAAATTTTTTTTTATCTGTTAAGTTTTTTTAACCTATCCGTTGAATTTTTTTTATCTATTGATTTTTTTATAACCTATTTTTTTATTATATTTGTTTAAATTCACATCATTTTCAAACTTTCTCTACTTATTTGTTTCTCTCTCCACTTGTTTTTTTCTCATATCTATTCAAATCTTGAAGCAGATTTGTAACCAAAAAAAAAAAAAAATGCTAGATCCATAGGACTTTACCAAGCTTGACTCAATTATCTATACTATTATATATGTGAGCATTAACTTGGTGTTCAAGAGTGTGGTGGCTTCTCTTTCTGCCACGTGGCAAATTTTTATATTTTGAAATAAAAAAATATTATTCAAAAGTGTGAACAAGATTTGAACCCAAACCTGAGGTTCATTAAGAACACTTTTACCATTTAGACAATATACATATTATGATATTAGTTTATTTATTATTTATTTTTATGCTTACTTAATTTTGTTATGAACACAGATTTGTATCATATATATATTTATATATATATTAAAGGGTTTAGGGTTCCCAAACCCAGTCACATAGTTTTTCACATCAAAACTGAGTCTCAACACTTAAAGAGTTCGATGAAGGCACCGAAGTCTTCTCTCTCTAACTTCTCTAACTTTCTCGCTCTTAGTCGTTGTTTGGTATTGACTTTTTTAGTTAGTTTTTTTTTTGAGTTGGGACTTTTTTAGCTTGGGACTAAAAGTCCATTTGGTTTGGCTTTTTTTACTTTTGTGAGAAAAAAAGTAAAATGATTATGGTTTGGATGTGACATTTTGTCTTATTGGCTTATTTAGCTTATTTTGTCTTTTGTGCTTTTTTAACCCAAACTAGTTAGCCAAACGAAGGTTTAGTCTCTGCCGCCGAGTTTCGGCAAGTATTAGAACTCCGGCGACGCTGACGCCGATATCGATCCACACCTTAGGGTTTGGGATTTGAATCTTGCTGAGACTGAATTGCTGCAACATGATCGAGACGATTAGAGATATATCTAAGGTAAGGGGCTTTGAAACCCTAACCCTAGCTCAGATCTGAGGTAAAGAGGCTGGAAATAGCAAAGAAAGTGATAAGGAAGAGGGAGAGAAATGAAGGGAGGACGACGACGACGATTGGCTGCGACGGAAGTGCTTGTGAGTGATGCTAAAATCGACGATGGTGGCGGCGGTGAAATGGAGACGACGGCAGCAAGTAAGATCGACAGAGGAGAGAGAGTGAGTAAGAAGGAGAGAGAAATCTGATGAGATGTTTTTTAGCACCGTGAGAGAGAGAGAGATATATATATATATATATATATATGAGAGGAGTAAAATGAGAAACAAATAAAAACGTGAGAGAGGCGAGAATGTAGAGGGGTATTTTGATCATTTCGCGCTAACTTATCGTTATGAACATAATAAATTAGCGCTTGAACCTTCACCCTAAATACAATGGACCATTTATACAGAACGTCAAAATCTATATATGGAAATAGAATAAATTGAAAGTTAATTGATTGACAACTAATATACAACTATTATACACATTAACAATTTTCTTGATTTTAATTGTTTATTTTTACATTTTAAAATTTGGAACACGGGGCATTATTATTTTGATGTTGACATTTTCAAACCCTGGCTATTGAGTAGAAAAAAATAATATGTTGCGTCGTAATGTATTGCTATTGTACCAATATTTAGGTTAGGTTTGACATCTCTTAAAAAAGTTAAAAAGTCAAAAAGTCATTATTTTATTTAAATCACAATATCTTATTTAAGTCATATCACCTCTCTACCATATTACTTCAAATCCAACTCACATTTCATTAAAAGTCAAAAAGTGTATTTATTTAGAACATCTCAAACAATCCCTAAATTTGAGACCAGATATTCCACCACGATGAATTTCATGATTTTTTTTTTTTTTTTTTTTTGATACTTCAGAATTAACAATGAATAAATTAAAAGTGAATATTTTAATATCTTTTGCATTTCTTGTATGTGTTTTTTTTTTTTTTTGGCGTTCAATGTGTCTTTTGCATTTCCCAGATCTGCATAGCTAGGGGAAGGGGGTTGTCGATAGCTTCCGAAGGACTTCTCTTCCCCTCCCAATCCTTCTCTCTTTCTATTTCTATGAAGGAGAGGTTGAAGACCTTTGGAGGCTGTAGATATAGGCGAAGCCAATTAAGGCCCAAGAAGGGCACATGTCCCTCTGCTTTTTAAAAAACATATTTAGCCTCCGTTTGAGTAGTGGATTGATTTTTTGACTTTTTAATTTTTAAGTTATTTTAATTTAGTACTAAAAAGTCTGATTTGGAAAAGATTTTTTAACTTTTTTAACTTTTTGACTATTTGGTGAGATGTCTTCATAGTGAATGACCAAACTGCTCATGAAGTGATTTTTTATATTTTTACTCATTGCCATACATCCTCCACGTCAGCGTCATTGGTGCGGATTTTTTTTTATTTTTATTTCTATTTTTTTGTGTGTGTGTGTGCGGGCGCGCGCCGGGGGGGATTAAGCGTATTTTTATGGTTTTTTTTTTTAATTTATGTTTTTGTCTTTTTTCTTTTTGTATACATTAATTTGTTCTTTTTCTTTAATTTACATTTTTGTCTTATTTATTTTTATTAGTATACAATAATTTGTTTTTATTTTTCAAAAATGAGTTTTCATGAGTTTTATTTATTTGTAAATTACGTGGTAAATGGTAATTTTTGTTTTTAATTTTTTTTGTTTTGTTTTGGATGAGGCGTATTTTTCTGGTTCTTTTTTTTTAATCTACCTTTTTTGTCATTTTTATTTTTATTTGTACACATTAATTTGTTTTTATTTTTCAAAAATAGTTTTTCATGTGTTTTATTTATTTGTAAATTACGTGGCAAATGCTAATTTCTGTTTTTAAATTTTTTTTTTGGATGAGGCGTATTTTTTATGTTCTTTTTTTTTTAATTTACGTTTTTATCATTTTTATTTTTATTTGTATACATTAATTTGTTTTTATTTTTCAAAAATGATTTTTCATGTGTTTTATTTATTTTAAAATTACGTGGCAACTGCTAATTTCTATTTTTAAATTTATTATTTATTTATTTTGGTTGGATGAGGCGTATTTTTTATGTTCTTTTTTTTTGTTAATTCACGTTTTTCTCATTTTTATTTTTATTTGTATACATTAATTTGTTTTTATTTTTCAAAAATGGTTTTTTATGTGTTTTATTTATTTTAAAAAATTTGCTTTTTTTTTTTAGGGTTTGGGAAAACCTTTTTTATGTTTTGTTTTTTTTAGCATGATGTTGAAAATGTAAATTTGGGTGTTATGTTGTTGTCTTCTTTTATATATATATATATATATATATATTAATTTTTTTTTTATTTATTTTGGAAAAGGCTTTTTCATTTTTTTTTTTGAAATGACGTGGAAACTGCTAATTTCGGTTTCATTTTATAGACTTTTTATTTTGTTTATTTTTTTTTTTTTTGAAAAGGTTTTTTCTTGTTTTTTAATTTTAATTGACGTTGACAATGCTTGTTTCAGTTTCATTTTAATGTGTTTTTTTTTATTGTTGTTTTTTATTTGTTTTTTTTGTTGGAAAAGGCTTTATTATGTTTTTTTTTTTTTCAAATGACCTGGAAAATGATAATTTCGGTTTTTTTTTTTGTTTTAATTTGTTTTTTGTTTTTGGAAAAGGATTTTTTATGTGTTTTTTAAATGACGTGGAAAATGCTAATTTTTGGATGAGGTGTATTTTTGTGGTTCTTTTTTTTTCATTTACGTTTTTGTCATTTTTTTTATTTGTATACATTAATTTGTTTTTATTTTTCAAAAATGGGTTTTCATGTGTTTTAATTTTTTTAAATTACATGGCAAATGCTAATTTCTGTTTTTTATTTTTATTTTTTTTTGTGGATGAGGCGTTATTTTGTGATTCTTTTTTTTTATTTTACGTTTTTGTCATTTTTATTTTTATTTGTATACATTAATTTTTTTTTATTTGTGGTTTTTCATGTGGGGGTAGTTAGATAAATTTACCTTGAAGTGGGTTGTTGCCAATCAATTGCAGTGGCTTTTGTCTCCATTTGGCTACTTTAGCCTCTTTTGTTCCGTAGTGGCTAAAATATCCCCAATTTACATTGCCAAACGTACCCTTGAGTCTAAAGTTTTAAAAATATCTGTCAATTTGTTCCTTTTAAAATTATATATAATCTTTAAAATTTGTTAAATTTTTAGCCCATTATTTTATCATTTAAAAAAATCTTGCAATTTATGCAATTAATTTTTTTATTGTACGCTCAAATAAAGTTGAACTTTTATGCTGTTAATAAGATACTTTGAGATGTTAAAATTATCAAGATTTTATAATGGATTCATTGTTTGATTAACATTTTTCCTCATTGTTCTTCCAATGAACTTCATATACCATTGACTTGAACACATCTTTAATTTTAGAACTTAGTTAAAGGTAAAAAATTGACTTTTAATCTATTTTGGATTATATTCAGTGTGCTTGGTTTGAGTTTTTTGGATTAAGTTTTTTTAAAATTGAGTTTTTTGATTTTTTGATTTTCGTATTTTTTTTGTTTTTAATGAATATTTTTAAATTTTTAAACATTTTTTTTACTTTTTTAGATGCACTTTACTTAGATGTATCTAAAAAGTAAAAAACTTGTGAAAAAATATTTTTAAAAATTAAAAAATACATAAAAATGCAAAAAAATGTGCTGAATTCTCGTATTTTTTTATATTTATGATATTTAGTGAATTTTTAAAAGATTTTTTTCACAAATGTTTTACTATTTAAATATATTTATGTTAGTTATGTCTAAAAAGTAAAAAAAAATTACTTAAAATATTAAAAAAATTCAATAAAAATAAAAAAACACGAAAAACAAGTAAAAATTTTTGAAAACTATTTTTTGAAAAACCTAACCTAACCTAACCAAGCAAACCTCTCTACTTTTTTATATGTTTTTTTCAAAAAAAACAAAAAAAAAAAAGTCAAAAATTAATTTTTAATCAACTTCCCAAAACAATTGATTCTTTATTTGCTTCACAAGAAAATCTATGAAAGCATTTCTTTTATTATATATATTTTATTTGCATTTTACATTTTTCTTTTTGTACACTTATTGTTTGATAGTTTTTAAAACTTAAATGTTATATTAGGTCTCATTTGGCATGCAACTATTTTAGCCTAAAATCAAAAAATTACTAAAAAAAAATCAAAAAACCTATAATTTATATCAAAAAGTTAAAGATTTCATTTTCTCTCTACTTTTTGTATATTTTTTTGTAAAAAAATTAAAAAATTATTCCAAATATATTAGTTTTTTTACCTCATATTTCAACTAAAAAATCAAAAAATTATTAAAATAATCTGTTCCCAAACGAGACATTAATTTGTTGTAATGATATGTATTCTATTGTAATAGTTTTAAAACATTAAGGTCAAGTTTGGCAAGTCCATAAAAAGTTACTCAAAAAGTTAAAAATTTAACAATATTCACCAAAAGTAAAAAATTACGGCTGCATAACTCTCAATCCTAATTTTTCCCTATACACTAATTTCACTAATTTATATAATTTTTTAATACACATTTTTTTATAAAAAGTCAAAAAGTTAACTCAAACATTCATATTTTTTTTTCTCAATTTTTTAGTCTAAAAAGACAAAAAATACACTTATTTAAGGCACTTCAAACAATCCCTAAGATTACTTCTATTTTATTTTATTCAATTTAATTTAGCTTAATATTTTGTCTTAATATTGCATCCCTTAGCAAAAATTCTAACTTTGTCACTAGCTGACAATCCCCTCCCACCAGTTGCGCACATCTAGAAAATGCAAAAAGCACATCCAATGCAAAAAAATAAATAAATCGTAATTTATGGAGGGAGGAGTGTGTGTACTGAATGTTTTTCTTATCAACTCATTAATTTATTTTTTTATTTTTATTTTTTTTTTGTCAATTTGTTAGTTGAGGCTATCAAAAACATGTGACAATATAGTGATGGTAATACTATATAAACCAACAATTTTTATGAACGTTTTAAATTTACATGAGTTATTTTTGGAAAAAAAAAATTGTTGAAAAGTCTAATCTAGTAATTGTATAAGGTGTTAGGTTTAGTAAAAAAAATTTATTGATGATAAATCTATGTTTTGTAAAATAATTTGGTGAGAAATCTTTTTATTATTTTTAAAGATATTTTATTTCCAAATTTACCATTTTTATTTTTATTAACAACTATCTATTGAAATTTTTTTCTATATATCTGTTAAAATTCTTGTCTTATTTTTTCCTATCTGTTGAAATTCTTGTCCTAATTTTTTCTATTTATTGAAATCTCCTTTTATCTATTCAATTTTTTGAACAGATCTGGACCTTTAGGAATCTGCTCCCAGCCTTTTGAACATATCTGAGCATTGTTTTGAACACATCTGTTCAATCCACAAAGCATGATCTCATCCTCTTCGAACAGTTTTGTTGGAAAATAATGGTTTTGTGGTGACTTTAATACAATATTAAAGTTGGTGTCAATCCTCAAGTGAGGTGGATTAAAGTGGGTTTAGATTCGTTATAGTGAAATCTTTACACTACAAAAAGAATGACAAAAACCATTAAGATTTGAATGAGAAATTGACTTATTAAGTTGGTCTCATGAAAGGGGTGTTGAGAAAGGTGTAAAACCTTCTATCCTACATTAATTGTAGAGGAGATCCTTGATGGGTATTTAAATTCCATTTTTTGCCTAAGGGTGTGAGCCTTTTGGGCATCCAAATTTCTCGAAAGAAGGGAGTTATGAATGCTTCAAGAAAAGACTTGGGCCGAGATTATAGTTAAAGTTGGTTATGATAAAATTGCCACACGCGCGTGTGCGCCCGTCTCCCACCTGCCCGGACCAGACAAGGCCGGGGCTGGGTCCGAGTCTGTGGATCTTGGGCTTAAGGCTTTGATTGAGTGTGAGGGTTAGGCTTGGCCCCAAAAGGGCCAAGCCAGATCTGTGGACTACAGGAATGTACACACAATACATATGTGTGTATATAAAATGTGTAACCCCTCTACATTTATGATGGATTAATCCATCAGTTTTGCAGGTTAATACAAAAAAAATTTCTGCATTGGTGATGGGTCTTGATGGCAGGAGCCTTTTCCTCTCTCCCTCCATGTGTATAAAAGGAGGCCATCTCCTTCAGTTTTCACCACCAGAAATTTTGTTATCTTTGTGTTCTTCCAAAATTTCAATTTTTTATTTTTCTTACTGTGAGAGAGTGCTGCCTTAGTTCTGTTAAGCTACTCAATAGATGCCCTGCTGTAGCTGGTTCAATCGTCGTATCTTGGGAGACAGACATCGAACAACCTCCAGCACCCAACCGGTGAGGCAACGAATCTATTTTAAGAAAACTGTCTAGTGCAGGTTTCAGTTTACTACCTTTTGCCATTGTATTTTATTCTGTAATTTTGTTCCATCTACTTGTAATTTGTCCAGCATGTTTCTTGCTGTGAAATCTAAATTGTTAATGAATCTATTTGTTTTATTTAAGTACACAATTTATACAACAAACTTAAAACAGATTATATAAATAAATAGATTCTTTTGGAACAGGATGATACACTGGTTTTGTTTTCTCTGTTTCATAATAATAGGAAATTCAAAAATGTGTTGCCCAGTTTTGTTTTGGTTTTGGTTGCTGTAGCTAGCACATTGATTGCTATATGTATGCTATTGTTTCTCGCTGTATGTGTAGAAATTCAATTGATTTATATAAATAGGCTGTTTTTCCCATTATATATTTTTATATTTCGTCTGCCATCAAAACAAAGTCATGATTAGGATTTTATAGTATTTACAAATTTCATATATTATTCATGTTTGGTCCCAATAAAGTTCTATTTTATTATGTGCAAGTTTGTGTTCCTGTTTAATGGACATGTTCATATAATATAGATGTTTGGTCCTAGTATTGCTTTCTAGTATAACCTAATGTTATGAGCATGATTTTAATTTCCTACCATTTTGTGCATGCTTTTTATTTTATAATTTTATAATGTAATGTTCATGCTCATTAGTGTCTCAAATTGTAGTTAAAGATACCATACTAATTATTTTCTAATTTTCTAGTATAAGCAACATATTCAATATCTTCTATTATTTCTTAATTGTGTAAGATAATTTGCATGTTCCTAGATTTAAGGCAATTTACGTGCTTATTATTCCAGGATTGTTTGCATGAGTCTATTTCTAAATTTTTAGTTGAATAGAATTATTTACATGTTAATTACTAGATGGTTTCAAGTTTCTTTAGATTGTTTGGCTTGTATTTTCTTGTGCTTTTCTGCTAACTTTTTTTACAGGAATACCTGTGCGAAAGGGATTGGAAAAACAAATACAAAACCAAATTAATAGTATTTGGGATGTAAAAACAAAAGTTTTGGACTACTAACATTTGTATTAAACAGGAATACCTAAGTGTGGAAAGGTTTTGGACCAAGTAAAATCCTTATGGATTGGTTATTTTCTTTATAATGTGAAACAATTTTTTACTTGAGTTTTAATTGGGGTTTTACCAATGTATTGAAGCATTTTGTCTGCTTGTTTTTTTTATAGCAATTTGTTTTAATTACGTGTAATTTGGTTAGCAATTTTTTAAATTGCATGTAAGTTTGGAACTTGGTTTGTTTTAATCTAGTTCATCTCTTAGAAAACTTAATTCTAAAAATTGTTTCCCATAGATTAGGAGTCAACATACTCTTGAAAGTTTTGTTTAAGGTTAATTGGGTTTTAAGTGGGACCGATGTGATCCCTCCAGTCTTTCTGGAAACATTCCTGGCCATGTTCGATTCTAGGTTAAATGGTGAGACTAGTTTTGAATTAAATTTTCAACTGTGGGATTTTCTAGTGTTAAGTTTAATTTCTGGAAGCACAGAATAGTGAAATTCTGTTATACTTTTCAGAAGTGACAACTATCACCAATGCTGCTGCTGCTGCTACTTATGTTGGTGGGGAGCAGAACCCCAAGGCAATTGGCTTGTCAATCTCTGCTGCTGTGACCTCTATGGTCAACCCGGTTGCTGTGACCTCTGTGGTTAACCCTGTTGTTGCTCCTGCTATTTTGGGAGGCCTACTCAACCATTATGAGAGCTTGGAGAAGTTCACGAGAGTGAATTTCAAGAGATGGCAGCAGAAGATGCTGTTCTACCTGACTACTTCAAGCCTTATGAGGTTTTTGAGTGAAGATCCACTAGCCGTGGAAGAGTATGAACAAGACAAGCAGAAGCTCATGGCTCTAGATGCTTTGAAGTAGTCAGATTTCCTTTACCGGAACTATGTGCTGAATGGCTTGGCAGATTCATTTTTCAACGTGTTTTTTTCCAAGAAGTCGGCAAAGAAGCTGTGGGATGATTTGGACAAGAAGTACAAGACTGAGGATGTTGAGGCAAAGAAATTTGTCATTGACCAGTTTCTGGACTTCAAAATGGTGGACTCAAAAACCGTCATTAGTCAAGTCCAAGAGTTCCAAGTAATTCTGCACGAGATTCATATAGAGGGAATGTTCCTCAGTGAATTATTCCAGGCAGCTGCGTTGATTAAGAAGCTACCTAACGGTTGGAAAGACTTCAAGAATTGCTTGAAGTACAAGCGAAAGTAGATGACAGTCGAATAGCTCGTTGTCAAGCTCCGTGTTGAGGAAGACAATGGGAAGAAAAGGGGAGTACCTCTACTACGAAAGCAAACGTGGTTAAGCATGGCCAATCCTCGGGGGTGAAGAAAAAACCACTGACAGGCAAAAGCTCGAAGTTGGGGGTTAGAGGTGGAGTCTCCAAGAGGCTGGTCTACAAGTTGCAGCAACCTACTTATAACTTCAATGGAAAGTGCTTCAACTGTGGAAACGATGGGCATCGGGCAATTGATTGAGGCAAGAAGAAGAAACCCTACAAGAAGAACCCTCCACAAAACAAAAGCCAAGCTCACATGGCTAAGATGGAGGATTTGTCTCAAGATGTGGACGACATGAATCTGTTAGCTATCGTTTCAGAAGCAAACATTGCGGGGTCTAACCCGAAGGAATGGTGGGTGGACACCGTATCTGTGCTGAGAAGAAGATGTTCATAACTTTCGAATCGGTTTCAAACAGGGAGATGTTGTTCATGGGGAATTCTGCGACCTCAACTATTGAGGGTAAAAGGGAAAGTGGTCCTGAAGATGACTTCAAGAAAAGAGCTGACTTTGAACAATATCCTATATGTGCCGAACATTCGTAAGAACCTTGTCTCGGGGTTGCTCTTAAGTAAGCATGGCTTCTACATAATGTTTGAGGCTGATAAGGTCGTGTTGACCAAGAGCGAGGTCTATGTGGAGAAGGGGTATATGTCGGGCTGTATGTTTAAGCTCAATGCAATGACTCTTATCCCTAAAATTAATGAGAAAACTTCTTCTTCTGTGGTTTATATGCTTGAGTCTCCTAATTTATGGCATGGTAGATTGGGTCATGTAAATTTTGACTCTTTGCGTAGATTATTCAAATTAGATCACATACCATCTTTCAAGATTAATCCAAATCACAAGTGTGAAACTTCTGTAGAAGCAAAATTGACAAGGATTTCGTTTCATTTTATTGAAAAAAGTACCAAGCCTTTAGATATAGTGCGCGTGACTTGAAAGTTGTACAATCACGTGGTGGCAACAAGTACTTCATCACTTTTGTTGATGATTGCACTAAATACTGTTATGTGTATTTGCTTAAAAACAAAGATGAGGTAATTGATAAATTTATTTTTTTCAAGAATGAAGTTGAGAATCAACTAAGCCATAAGATTAAGGCTTTAAGAATTGATCATGGTGGTGTGTATGAATCCCCATTTGCTGAGATTTTTGCTCAATTTGGGATTATCCACCAAACTACAGCGCCTTATTCCCCTCAGTCAAATGATGTTGCTGAACAGAAAAATAGGGCGTTAAAAGAAATAATAAATGCAATGTTAATAAGTTCTGGGTTGCCACAGAACTTGTGAGGGGAAGCAATGCTCTCTGTGAATTACATTCTTAATAGAATAGCTCGGAAGAATGTAGACAAGACTCCATATGAGTTGTGGAAAGGCCACAAGCCTTCATATAATTACCTACGAATGTGGGGATGTCTTGCAAAAGTGGCGGTGCCTACACTAAGTTCGAATAGGCTTGAAGTCAGTAGATTGTATATTCATTGGCTATGTACATAATAGCAGTGCATATCAATTTCTTGTGTATAGGTCTGCTATTCCAGATATACACAAGAATACAATCATTGAATTGAGAAATGTATCTTTCTTTGAAAATGTATTTCCTTGTCGTCTCCAAGAAGGGATTCTGAGTTCCATGAAAGAGGTTGAAGGTGACAACGATCACATAGATGATCAAGCATGATCATGTAGATGATCAAGTCGATGATCAAGCTGAGGAAGCAGATGAGCCAAGAAGAAGTAAAAGGGCCAAGACCGTATAGTTCTTTTGTCTGGACTTCTTAACTTATATGTTAGAGGGAGAACCTCGAACTTTCTATGAAGCTGTGACTTCACCTGAAAGTCCTTGTGGAAAGAAGTAATTACGAGTGAGATTGACTCCATCTTACAAAATCATACTTGAGAGTTGGTTGATCTACCCCTAGGCAGTAAGGCCTTGGGAAGTAAGTGGATCTTTAGAAGAAATATGCAAGCAGATAGATCAATTGATAAGTATAAAGCTAGGCTAGTTATCAAAGGATACAGGTAGCGAAAAGGCCTGGATTACTTTGATATATATTCATCTGTGACAAGGATTACATCCATTCGCATGGTGATTACGATAACAACTTTACGTGGTTTGGAGATATGTTATGTGGGTGTTGATTTCCGACCACACAACCAAACGGGGAACTCAGCTGGAGAGTATCGACAGAATAAATTGATCCAATCACCTGCCAACAAGAATGTGAGAATACCGCAGTGGTTCGTCCACCCGGGGGCACTCCGACGATTAAGTCAGTAAACAAATATCTCTTAAAGATAACAAATAGTACTTAACTCACAAGAAAGAACATAAAAAGCATACCTTAGATCTACGAGAGTGCCTTAATTTTATAGCCAGCACTAACCTGATCCCTGTAGAAGCCTAGCTTCAATGGACTCTGGCTCAATGCATATCCTGGACTCTCAGCTAGATAGAGATAAACTCCTTAAGAGCCTTATCTTTATCCAGACTGAGGTCCTCCCCCATTCTAGGACTCTTGTCCCTTATCCACTCATCTTGGATTCCAGTATCTCCGCAAACAACCTTGACTTAGTCGAGATCACCTCGGCAACATGACCAAGACACGTGGCATCTCGGCTGACACTCCAGTGCCACCTTGGCCACGTGTTGTCATTCATAAAATATGTCCCCACAACTGCCCCTAGGTTCTATTACCTCGGCATCCTGAGGTGATGGAACCTATATCATTTGTCCATATAGCACGTCGGCTAAGACTTACTACATCCTTCATGACTGAAATCATCATACGTCGGCTTCACATGACCAAGACTCTGTAGTCTACTTTATCAATGACCAAGAACCAAAAAGCGAGTTCTCCAAGTTCCTTAACCAAGATCGTCCCTATAATCGAGGTTCTCACTCCATTAAATCAAAAACTCCAAGAGTTCTATCTGCGCATGAGCTGTCACGCACGGTTTCTCAATCGTTCTATCCACGCGTCTTTTTCTCATTGATCTGTACCTGATACGCCCCATCAGGTCGCGTCGCTTCTGCGCGCGTCGCCTGATAGACACGTCGTTCAAGACACATTTATGGTTTTTCCGCCTTTTCGTGTTTTAACAAAAATACTTTCTCTCATTCCGTCTTTTCACTTTACATCTTCGAGTTGGCTCAAGCTCTCTCTCTCTCTCTCTCTCTCTCTAAAGCTTTTCTCTTTCAAACCGCTATTGTCCAAGTTCTCAAGCTCTACAACTCGCTCTGTTCATCCCCTCCGACGAAGCATTCATCATTCTGCTTCTTTCACCGTCATCGTCTGACTCCGGCGTTCCTCATATTGGCACCATTCTCTTCGGTAAGTCACTGTTTTCCCTTTTTTCAGTTTTAGATTTATTTCAAACTCTATTGCGTTTCTTTGTTGCCATTGTGAATCCGTTCATGTTCTTCAATCTTTGCCTGTGTTTTAAATTTCATAATTCGTGTGTTGAGCATGTTTGTTTGTGATTTCGTATTTGTCCAATCTGTCTCTGGGTCTACACATGCACACACAAATTGCTCATACACTTGTTAATTTGCCACTGTCCTTGGCTTTGCACATCTGCACACACTTTATTCAGTGTTCTTTGAATTTCTGTTTGTTTTCTTGAGTCTGAATCATTGTTCTTTTCTGTTTTTCTTGCTTTATTTCCAGATTCTTGCCTTTGATTCCTGTGTATGCGTAGATTTAGGTTTGGGATTTGATCTAGAACTCTGTTCTTTAGGAAAACTGAACCAAACCCCCTCTAAATCTTGAACAACCCTTGCCAACATTCCTGTTTAGGGTTTTAGCTGAGGCCCTTTGAAACCCATATCAACCACTCCCCTTTGAAATCTTACACCTTCTTCTTTTAGCTGACATAATGGGTATGTTCAGATGGAGGGTAGGCACCCCAGAAAAACTTGGGTACTTTAGGAGAGAGTTCTCTATCCCAGCAGATGTTCACCTCAGGTTGGCAGGAGATGAGGACTTCATCATACCTAATGGGGACTCCATGCCTTTTCCTGTAGTCACTTTCATAGAGTGTAGACTTAGGTTCCTTCTAAACATCCTTTTCCGATAAGTCCTTCATTACTACAAGCTTAACCCGATACAACTGGCCATTAACTCTTATAGAGTCATTAATGGTATAATTGCTCTAGCTAGCTACACCACTACCATCTCACCTACTCCACTAAACCTAACCCACTACACCACTACCATCTCACCTACTCCACTAAACCTAACCCACTACACCACTACCATCTCACCTACTCCACTAAACCTAACCCACTACACCACTACCATCTCACCTACTCCACTAAACCTAACCCACTACACCACTACCATCTCACCTACTCCACTAAACCTAACCCACTACACCACTACCATCTCACCTACTCCACTAAACCTAACCCACTACACCACTACCATCTCACCTACTCCACTAAACCTAACCCACTACACCACTACCATCTCACCTACTCCACTAAACCTAACCCACTACACCACTACCATCTCACCTACTCCACTAAACCTAACCCACTACACCACTACCATCTCACCTACTCCACTAAACCTAACCCACTACACCACTACCATCTCACCTACTCCACTAAACCTAACCCACTACACCACTACCATCTCACCTACTCCACTAAACCTAACCCACTACACCACTACCATCTCACCTACTCCACTAAACCTAACCCACTACACCACTACCATCTCACCTACTCCACTAAACCTAACCCACTACACCACTACCATCTCACCTACTCCACTAAACCTAACCCACTACACCACTACCATCTCACCTACTCCACTAAACCTAACCCACTACACCACTACCATCTCACCTACTCCACTAAACCTAACCCACTACACCACTACCATCTCACCTACTCCACTAAACCTAACCCACTACACCACTACCATCTCACCTACTCCACTAAACCTAACCCACTACACCACTACCATCTCACCTACTCCACTAAACCTAACCCACTACACCACTACCATCTCACCTACTCCACTAAACCTAACCCACTACACCACTACCATCTCACCTACTCCACTAAACCTAACCCACTACACCACTACCATCTCACCTACTCCACTAAACCTAACCCACTACACCACTACCATCTCACCTACTCCACTAAACCTAACCCACTACACCACTACCATCTCACCTACTCCACTAAACCTAACCCACTACACCACTACCATCTCACCTACTCCACTAAACCTAACCCACTACACCACTACCATCTCACCTACTCCACTAAACCTAACCCACTACACCACTACCACCTCCACTTCACCTACTCCTCACCTACTACACACTCACCCTCTCCTATATATAGGAATCATTGTAACCATAACAAAAATATCAATCAATAATACAATTCTCTATTTCTCTTTATACATTAAATTTTCTACACCCTACAAGAAGAACCCTCCACAAAACAAAAGCCAAGCTCACATGGCTGAGATGGAGGATTTGTCTCAAGATGTGGACGACACGAATCTGTTAGCTATCGTTTCAAAAGCAACATTGCGGGGTCTAACCCAAAGGAATGGTGGGTGGACACCGTATCTGTGCTGAGAAGAAGATGTTCACAACTTTCGAATCGGTTTCAAACAGGGAGAAGTTGTTCATGGGGAATTCTGCGACCTCAACTATTGAGGGTAAAAGGGAAAGTGGTCCTGAAGATGACTTCACGAAAAGAGCTGACTTTGAACGATATCCTATATGTGCCAAACATTCGTAAGAACCTTGTCTTGGGGTTGCTCTTAAGTAAGCATAGCTTCCACATAATGTTTGAGGCTGATAAGGTCATGTTGACCAAGAGCGGGGTCTATGTGGAGAAGGGGTATATGTCGGGCTGTATGTTTAAGCTCAATGCGATGACTCTTATCCCTAAAATTAATGAGAAAACTTCTTCTTCTGTGGCTTATATGCTTGAGTCTCCTAATTTATGGCATGGTAGATTGGGTTATGTAAATTTTGACTCTTTGCGTAGATTATTCAAATTAGATCACATACCATCTTTCAAGATTAATCCAAATGACAAGTGTGAAACTTGTGTAGAAGCAAAATTGACAAGGATTTCGTTTCATTCTATTGAAAAAAGTACCAAGCCTTTAGATTTAGTGTGTGTGACTTGAAAGTTGTACAATCACGTGGTGGCAACAAGTACTTCATCACTTTTGTTGATGATTACACTAAATACTGTTATGTGTATTTTCTTAAAAACAAAGATGAGGTAATTGATAAATTTATTCTTTTCAAGAATGAAGTTGAGAATCAACTAAGCCATAAGATCAAGGCTTTAAGAAGTGATCATGGTGGTGAGTATGAATCCCCATTTGCTGAGATTTTTGCTCAATTTGGGATTATCCACCAAACTACAGCGTCTTATTCCCCTCAGTCAAATGATGTTGCTGAGCAAAAAAATAGGGCGTTAAAAGAAATAATAAATGCAATGTTAATAAGTTATGGGTTGCCACAGAACTTGTGAGGGGAAGCGATGCTCTCCGTGAATTACATTCTTAATAGAATAGCTCGGAAGAATGTAGACAAGACTCCATATGAGTTGTGGAAAGGCCACAAGCCTTCATATAAATACCTACGAATGTGGGGATGTCTTGCAAAAGTGGCGGTGCCTACACTGAGTTCGAATAGGCTTGAAGTCAGTAGATTGTATATTCATTGGCTATGTACATAATAGCAGTGCATATCGATTTCTTGTGTATAGGTCTGCTATTCCAGATATACACACGAATACAATCATGGAATTGAGAAATGCATCTTTCTATGAAAATGTATTTCCTTATCGTCTCCAAGAAGGGATTCTGAGTTCTATGAAAGAGGTTGAAGGTGACAACGATCATATAGATGATCAAGCATGATCATGCAGATGATCAAGTCGATGATCAAGCTGAGGAAGCATATGAGCCAAAAAGAAGTAAAATGGCCAAGACCGTATAGTTCTTTTGTCTGGACTTCTTAATTTATATGTTAGAGGAAGAACCTCGAACTTTCTATGAAGCTGTGACTTCACCTAAAAGTCCTTTGTGGAAAGAAGTAATTAAGAGTGAGATTGAATCCATCTTACAAAATCATACTTGAGAGTTGGTTGATCTACCCCTAGGTAGTAAGGCCTTGGGAAGTAAGTGGATCTTTAGAAGAAATATGCAAGCAGATAGATCAATTGATAAGTATAAAGCTAGGCTAGTTATCAAAGGATACAGGTAGCGAAAAGGCCTGGATTACTTTGATATATATATTCATCTGTGACAAGGATTACATCCATTCGCATGGTGATTATGATAACAACTTTACGTGGTTTGGAGATACGTTATGTGGGTGTTGATTTCCGACCACACAACCAAACGGGGAATTCAGCTGGAGAGTATCGGCAGAATAAATTGATCCAATCACCTGCCAACAAGAATGTGAGAATACCGCGATGGTTCGTCTACGTGGGGGCACTCCGACGATTAAGTCAGTAAACAAATATCTCTTAAAGGTAACAAATAGTTCTTAACTCACAAGAAAGAACATAAAAAGCATACCTTAGATCTACGAGAGTGCCTTACTTTTATAGCCAGCACTAACCTGATCCTTGTAGAAGCCTAGCTTCAATGGACTCTGGCTCAATGCACATCCTGGACTCTCAGCCAGATAGAGATAAACTCCTTAAGAGCCTTATCTTTATCCAGACTGAGGTCCTCCCCCATTTTAGGACTCTTGTCCCTTATCTGCTCATCTTAGATTCTAGTATCTCCACAAACAACCTTGGCTTAGCCGAGATCACCTCGACAACATGACCAAGACACGTGGCATCTCGGCTGAGACTCTAGTGCCACCTTGGCCACGTGTTGTCATTCATAAAATATGTCCCCACAACTGCCCCTAGGTTCTATTACCTCGGCATCCTGAGGTGATGGAACCTATATCATTTGTCCATATAGCACGTCGGCTAAGACTTACTACATCCTTTATGACCAAAATCATCATACGTCGGCTTCACATGACCAAGACTCCGTAGTCTACTTTATCAATGACCAAGAACTGAGAAGCGAGTTCTCCAAGTTCCTTAACCGAGATCGTCCCTATAGCCGAGGTTCTCACTCCATTAAATCAAGAACTCCAAGAGTTCTATCTGCGCATAAGCTGTCATGCACGGTTTCTCAACCGTTTTATCCACGCGTCTTTTTCTCATTGATCCGTACCTGATACGCGCCATCAGGTCGCGTCGCTTTTGCACGCGTCGCCTGACAGGCACGTTGTTCAAGACACATTTATGGTTTTGCCGCCTTTTTGTGTTTTAACAAAAATACTTTCTCTCATTCCGTCTTTTCACTTTACATCTTAGAGTTGGCTCAAGCTCTCTCTCTCTCTCTAAAGCTTCTCTCTTCCAAACCGTCATTGTCCAAGTTCTCAAGCTCTGCAACTCACTCTGTTCATCCCCTCCGACGAAGCATTCATCGTTCTGCTCCTTTCACCGTCACTGTCTGACTCCGGCGTTCCTCATACTGGCGCCATTCTCTTCGGTAAGTCACTGTTTTCCCTCTTTTCAGTTTTGGATTTATTTCAAACTCTATTGCTTTTCTTTGTTGCCATTGTGAATCCGTTCATGTTCTTTAATCTTTGCCTGTGGTTTAAATTTTATAATTCGTGTGTTGAGCATGTTTGTTTGTGATTTCGTATTTGTCTAATCTGTCTCTAGGTCTACACATGCACACACAAACTGCTCATACACTTGTTAATTTGCCACTGTCCTTGGCTTTGCACATCTGCACACACTTTATTCGGTGTTCTTTGAATTTCTGTTTGTTTTCTTGAGTCTGAATCATTGTTCTTTTTTGTTTTTCTTGCTTTATTTCCAAATTCTTGCCTTTGATTCCTGTGTCTGCGTAGATTTAGGTTTGGGATTTGATCTAGAACTTTGTTCTTTAGGAAAACTGAACCAAAGCCCCTCTAAATCTTGAACAACCCTTGCCAACATTCCTGTTTAGGGTTTTAGCTGAGGTCCTTTGAAATCCATATCAACCACTCCCCTCTGAAATCTTACATCTTTTTCTTTTAGCCGACATAATGTTCAGATGAAGGGTAGACATCCTAGAAAAACTTGGGTACTTTAAGAGAGAGTTCTCTATCCCAGCAGATGTTCACCTCAGGTTGGCAGGGGAGGAGGACTCCATCATACCTAATGGGGACTGCATGTCTTTTCCTGTAGTCGCTTTCATAGAGTGTAGACTTAGGTTCCTTCTAAACATCCTTTTTCGATAAGTCCTTCATTACTACAAGCTTAACCCGATACAACTGGCCATTAACTCTTATAGAGTCATTAATGGTATAATTGCTCTAGCTAGCCGAGAAAACGCTAGGATAACTCTAGCCGATATCCAATACTGTTATCCATGTGTGGCCTGAAATTCGAAAAAGGCTATGTCTACTACCTCAAGCCGAGATCCACTGAGTACAAACTCATAGCCGACCTCCCAGACTCCAACAAAGGTGCTGGAGATGATTATTTCATCTTCTTGGGTAACTGGGAGTTCTCACCTGATGACGACCTCCACCTCTATCCTTTGAGCTGAATAGTGTTTAAAGAGGGTGATGGTAAGAACCAAGTGTCACTTTACATGCTTTTAAGTCTTATCACTTTATTCCCTTTATATGCTCTAATATTTTATTTTTGTACTTGTATCTCTCCCTCAGCCATCAAAAGATTTTCGCAAAACCTTCTTTCCCAACAAAGACTTCAAGAAGCTGTTGGATTTGCCAGTTGACCAGCGAAAAGCCCCCCTACTATTCAATTATATACCGACGTACAAATCCGTATTGCCCGATGTCCCGAAGAAAAGCAAGTCTCCACCCTCAGCAACAACTCCCCCTACCACTTCATTACCACAACCTGACCAAGCCTCAACTTCTGATCTAGCAGAGCAACCATCAACATCTACTCCACAACTAATTTCTCCTGCCCAGCGCCAATGCCGTCACCGAGTTTCAATCTCCGCCTTTGCCGACAGAACTCATAGCCGAAAATGCCAAAATACTGAGGCGTCAGCTTACGATCTAGTCAACCCACCCATTACACTACCAGTAATCCATTTTGACACCAAAGTCACTGTTGCCGTCACCGCCGACGAGATGGAACGCAACAAGGCTGTCGTCGAAGACCTCTTGGCCGACATCCTTGGCGTTGTGACAGTCCAATCCTCCCCGTCACAATCCCAACCAAAGGCTATGCCAAAGAGGATTAAGAAGCCAAAGCCAAGGCAATAGTGACTCAGATTGACTATGAGGACACTTTGCCTATCTCCAAATTGGCCGAGGTTGAGAAGAGCGCCTCCACCGCCGAGAAGAGGCTTGCCGAGGCTGGTTCGTCCAAAGCACCTTCTTCAAAGAGGCCAAGGTCTGAGGGTATAGATCAGCCTGGAGCCTTTAAACCAAGCTCCCCTTGGGCCCCGACATTCATGGTGGGTGACCGACCTTTGCTAGCCGGTGATAGTGTGCTGGACAGTGTTGAGGTCGGTGCCACCATCTCCACTGCCATTCTCTTGCCAGTCGACATTAACTGAATGGTTGAGCTAATTGAGTATGAAAACTATGCCCTGATGATGTAGCACTGCGTGTTGGTAAGTTTTTTACCTTGTCTTCTGAAGTCTTTCAACACTTAGCCAAATTTTTACTAATCTGTTTTCTTTTCTTGCAGGCCATCCAGCAAGGTCACTCTTTCGCAGTCAAGGTCGAGGACTATAAGAAAAAACTAACCAAAAAGACCAAGGAGGCAACCAAGCTTCTTTCTTCGCTTACTAAAGCCGAGGCTTGCATCCGAGGTTTGCTTGATCAGGCCAAGGAAATTGAGCTAGCCCTGAAAATAGCCGAGGACCGCACCAAGACTGCAGAAAATGTTGTCGAGGTCGCTCAAGCCGAGGCGAAAGAGGCCAAAGAGAAAGAAACCCAGGCCCAGACCGAACTCTAGACGGCACTGTCTACAAAGGCAGCCGAAATCAAAGAGGCGGACGAGAAGGCCTATGCCAAGGGGGCAGCCGACGTCCGCGAGGAGTACAAAAAACAAGTCAGCCAGGCATACAACAAGGGTTACACCCTTGGTTAGATGGCTGCTTTGAAAAAGCTGGCTGTCCCTGAGGACTCACCCCTCTGAGAAGAAGGCCGACTTGCAGTGCCATTCCCTCCTGCTCCAAGCCAATCTGAGGGTGAGGCTGAGGGGAAGAAGTAGAAGAAGAAGAAGAAGCCGAGATGGGAGCTGGCGCTGAGGGTTCTGCTGGGGCCAAGTTCCCAACTCTGAATGAGCAAGTCCTGGACTTGACTCAGGATGATGGTGATGAGGTCTCCAAGAGTGTCTCTCCCAAAGGAGCTGTCTCAGAGGCTGAGGTATATACAGGCGAGAAGAGCCTCGACAAAACTCTTCAGGAGATTGATGTTGAGATCGAAGCTGAGAGGACTGCCGAGAAGCTTTCCCAGCTGTCTGCCGAGGTCGACACTCAGCCACCTGCCGATGCAGAATAGCTTATTTAGAATCTTTTCTCTGTTTTGATATCTTGTACTTTTTTCTCTGTAGTCTCCGTAACTTTGTTTGACAATGTTTAATTTCCAGTTCGGCCGATGTGCCTTTTGTATTTGGACAAGTTGTCTTTTGAATACAAGTCTCCTCATTTCTTCTAAGTGTTGAATGTCTTCTTTTCTCCTATGTATGTTTACCACTCTCATACTTAGAATAATTTTGCATGTCTTCAAAGTATACCTTTAATTGTACAATCTTCTCGGAGTAAAGTACCTCGGATATACATCTGATCATTTATCTTGGCCTTGGCTTAACATTGTAAAATATTTTACAAGTGTTGTTTTAAATTTGCCACTTCACTTTCACTTATTGTCTTCTATCAAGACTTCTGTCTTCCATACTTCCCAAGTTTGGTAGCCTGGTCATCTCGGCAAATACGTATGTACTTCTTGCAATATTACCTCGGCTTAACTTCAACTTGTAAATTTTTATGAAAATTTCAACAAGTGTTAAGCCAACTCTAGCTTGTAAATTTTTCTATAAAATTCAAACTCCCAAGCACTTTAAACTTTATTCATCATTCTCCAGCTCTCTACCTCCTAATGTGAACCTAAGTTTTACTTATGTTCACATTAAACATGTATAACCTTTCGCCGAAGTCATATTCAAACAAGGACTAGCTGAGGTCCTCAACCTTGGTTTCTCTGTTAATGCACTTAGTTCCATTCCAAGTTTAATTCTACCGATATAGCAAGTATAATTCTACTTCAACTTAGTTCAACTCTATTTTATGCAAGTATAATTCAACTCTGCCATATAATAAGTCTAAGTTATTTGTCATGTTTCAATCAAAAACATTGCCAACTTAGTTCAACTCTATTATATGTAAGTATAATTCAACTCTGTCATATAATAAGTCTAAGTTATTCGTCATGTTTCAATCAGAAACATCGCTAAAGGACTGGTCAGTCCGATTACCCAAATTTTTTGAATTCTTAAAAAAAATTAGGCTAAAAATTTTTATTGCTACCTCAGCTAAGAAAATTATGACATAAATTTCGAAAAACAAAAAATTCTAATGATAGAAGAACTTTAAGTTGCAAGTGTTCCAAGGTCTTGGCAACTCTTTGCCTTCACGGTCCTCAAGCCGATATGCACCATTGCCCGCTACCGAGATGATTCTATAAGGTCCCTCACAATTTGGGCCCAGTTTGCCTTCTCTAAGATCCTTCTTGTCGCCAACCGCTTTTCTTAGCGGTCCCCAATTTTGAACTCTCTTGGGTTGACATTTTTATTATAAGCCCTAGCAAGTTGTTACTGGTATACCCCCAGTCGAATTGCTGCTCTCTCCCTTTTCTCCTCAAGTAGGTCCAGATCTCGGGCCAAGAATGCCTCGTTAGTCCTATTCTCTACTCCTAGGGTTCTGATCCCTGGGATGCCGACTTCCAGAAGGATGACTACTTTTGTGCTATAAGCCATGGAAAATGGGGATTCCCCAGTTGATCTTCTCGGAGTAGTCCGATATGCCCAGAGTACATTGGCCAACTCTTCCACCCATTTTCCTTTTGCTGCTTCCAGCCTCTTCTCGATCCCATCCAAGATAGTTTTGTTGGATGCTTCCGTCTGACCATTACTTTGAGGGAAACTTGGAGTGGAATAATAGTTCTTGATTTTGCACTTTGCACAGAAGCTTTTGATTAGCTTACTATCAAATTGTATACCATTGTCTGCTAGTATTGCCCATGGGATCCCAAACCTGGTGATGATGTTCTTCCATATGAAGTTCTTCACATCAATGTCCCGAATTTTCGCAAGGGGTTCAACTTCTACCCACTTTGTGAAATAGTCAGTTGCTACCAGTAGGAACTTCCTTTGTCCAGTCGCTTGGGGTAGTTGTCCAACAAGATCCATGCCCCACTAGGAAAATGGCTAAGGGCTGGACACTGGGTTTAAATTTGCTACTAGTTGATGTATCAAAGGTGCAAACCTCTGACACTTCTCACACTTTTTGACATAAGCTTCAGCATCTTTCTGTATGTAAGGCCACCAGTACCCTTGAGTAATGTCCCTATGAGCAAGTGATCTGCCCCCAGTGTGGCTTCCACATACTCCTTCGTGTATTTCATACAAGAAGTCTTCAACTTGTAAAGGATACACACATTTCAAAAGGGGGCCAGTAAAAGACCTTCTGTAGAGATGTCCTTCTGCTGTCAAACTAAACCTATCCGACTTTAGTTTGGTCTTGTGTGCTTCTTTGCAATCATCTGGTAGCTTCCCATCTCTAAGGAATATTACTATTTCATCCATCCAACTTGGTCCCATCTCTACACACATTGCTTCATACCCTGTGATTAGTGGTTTCACACTTGGGCCTAACAAATAGTCAACCATTATTGTCCTTGCCTCTCTTGATTTCATTGCACTTGCTAGGTTGGCCAAGGTATCTGCATGGCTGTTGTCATCTCGGCTAACTTGCTGTAGTCGGTAGTCCTGAAACAAGGCTAGTAGTCTAACAACCTCCTTGACATAGGCTATCATTCTTTTATCTCGGGCTGCATACTTGTCTGTTGCTTGGTTCACAATAAGCTGGGAGTCCCAGAAGACCACCACCTCGTCGATTTCTAGTACTGCTGCCAACTTTAATCCCGCGACCAGCACTTCATATTTTGCTTCATTGTTTGAGACTTTAAACCCTAGTCGAATAGATTGTTCTAGCATCCGCCCATTTGGCAATACTAGCACTACTCCTGTCCCCGCTCCTTGTCGATTTGAACTCCTATCAACAAACAGACGGAATGAGTCGCCGATGTAGATATCACAAGGCTTGAGTTTTTCTTATTTCTTTTGATTTGTTGTGGGGTTTTTCATTCCCAACTGAGTCTCTTCTTGTTCCCCTGGACATCCTAAGTCACGGCTCACCAGAACCCGACGTGGGATGGCACCTGGTGTGAACTCGACCACGAAGTCGGCTAGAACCTGGCCTTTGATTACTGTTCGGGGTTTGAACTCTAAATCGTATTGGCCTAATACCATTGCCCATCTGGCCACCCTACTTGTTAGATCTCCTTGTTGTAGTAGGGATTTCAAAGGGTGTTCAGTCAATACCACACTCTTGTGGGCCTGGAAATAATGGTTCAACTTCTTGAAGGCCATCACTAGGGCCAGTGTTAAATTCTCCAGGGATAAATACCTGGTCTCTACACCTGCTAGGGTTTTACTTACATAGTATACTGCCCTTTGTTCTCCCTTTTCTTCTCTAATTATCACTGCACTTACTGCATGCTCTGAAACTGCCAAGTACAAGAATAGTTCCTCTCCAGGTATTGGATTCGAGAGAACTGGAGCTGTGGTTAGGTATCTTTTCAAGTCGGCCGAGGCGACTTCACATTCCTCTGTCCATAAGAAGTCTGTGGCCTTTTTCAACAGACTGAAAAATGGTTTACACTTATCCGAACTTCTGCTTATGAATCTATTCAGGGCTGCAGCCCTTCCTGTCAACATCTGCACTTGTTTTGCTGACTCTGGGCTTTTCAAATCCAAGATGGCCTTGATTTGATCTGGGCTTGCCTCAGTGCCCCTTCTGGTAACCAAGTACCCCAAGAACTTACCAGACCCAACTCCAAATGCACATTTTGAAGTATTGAGTCGAAGACGATATGTTTTTAGGATGTCAAAGATTACCTTTAAGTCAGCCAGATGATCCTCAAGTTCCTTGGTCTTCACGACCATGTTGTCGATGTATACTTCTACCGTTTTGCCAATCTAATGTCTAAACATTTTGGTCACCAACCTCTGGTACGTTGCTCCTGCATTTTTCAACCCGAAAGACATCACTTTGTAGCAATACAGCCCTTTTGGGGTGATAAATGCAGTCTTCTCTTCATCAGAGGGGTACATTGCTATCTGATGGTACCCCCTATATATGCCAGGAAGCACATTCTTCCATGTCCTGAAGTGGCATCTACTAATTGATCGATCTTGGGAAATGGAACACTGTCTTTGGGACAAGCCTTATTCAGGCTAGTGAAGTCTACGCAGACCCTCCACTTCCCATTTTTCTTTTTCACAACCACAGTGTTGGACAGCCAAGTAAGGTAGTTTACCTCTCGGATGGCTCTGGCCTCTAATAGTTTGTCCACTTTCTCCTTTACTGCCTCCACATGGACCAACGTCGGCCTCCTCGCTTGCTGGATGACGGGTTTTGCTGACCTGTCTACGTTTAGTCTGTGGCATGTAACCTCGGGATCAATGCCAGACATCTCGTATGGCGTCCAAGCAAACACTTCTATGTTTGCTCGCAAGAATGCTTCCAACTCCCTTTCTTTTTTCTTGGCCAAGCCTGAGCCGAGGAGGAAGAAGCGCTCTTCATCCCCTTGTTGGACTAGAATTTTCTTCAAGGCTTCCTCGCTTTTGTCGGCCGGCTCTTTGCCGACGTCACCCCGGACCTCCATGTCCTTGTCTTCAACATCTACTGTCTCTGCCTCTCGCACGTTGCAGGTTGATTTCATTGCTGCCATGGAGCAATTCTTTGCTTGCACCGGATCTCCTCTGACCTCCTCAATTCCATGCTCTATTAAGAACTGCAACAGCTGGTGCAGTGTTGAGGGAACAACCCTCATCGCGTGCAACCATGGCCTTCCTAAGATAACATTGTATGGGGAGGGGGTGTCAATTACCGTGAACTCTATGCTTATTTTCTTGGTGCCTACCCGCACCTCCAAACTTATTGCTCCCAGAGGCCATGTCGGCGTTCCATTGAACCCAACCATTGGACTGTTAGACTGCTCCAAATCATCTTGGTGAAGGCTGAGCTCCTTGTAACATCTGACATACATGATGTCACAAGAGCTGCCTTGGTCAACCAAAATGTGCCTTACCTGGCACTCTCCAATCTTGAAGGATATCGCCAGTGTGAAAACCCGTATTTAATTATTCTAAAAATAATAATAATAAATAAATTAATTAATTAATTAATTAATTAACTTTATCTAGAGTTTATCTGAAATATATATTAGTGTAAAAGTTAGTTTTAAATTAACCCAATTCAATCACAAACAAAGATATTATTAAGAATAATAATTTTGTGGATGCTCAATATTTGTTGTTTATAAATTATTTTAATAAGGATTCAACATGATAATTATTCTTATCAAATACCTTGGTTAAAAATCTTAGCGTATCAATTTTAAGAAACCCACACAAATACACAAATATACAAAAAAAAAAAAAAAGAAGAAGAAGAAGAAGAAGAAGAAAAAGAAGAAGAAGAAGAAAAATAAGAAAAATAAGAAAAATAGGAAATTTCTGTGAGCAAGCTTAGTAGAAGAAGAGGAGGAGATTAAGGTTGCATATTTTCCTACCATTTCACTATTCCATTTCAATCCTACAACTAAGTAAGAAAATCCTCTCAACCTTCTCATTTTTTTTATTTGTTGAAATTTTCAGATTATACTCATGTGATAAAATAATTAATTTTTAGATAGAAATTTATATATATATGTATATAAATTTTGTGATGTGTATATCAAATATTGAAGATATTGATAGTCTTAAAGTCATTGTATTATTGTGGAAATAGGCTTACATGTGTAGTTTATACCATTAAAGAGAGAACTGAAGATTTTCTTTGGTCCTTGAATTTGTCGGAAAATTTGTACGAATTTTTAGACAATTTTATACTCAAAATTTGAGGATTATTTCTTCTACAAAGTTGTTTAGAATGATGTCTACTCCATCTATGAAGTTTTTCAACAATTACGGAATTTTTTACGAATTTATACAGATTTTAAACCAAATTTGGAGCTATAGGCAGATTTTACTATGTGTTTGAAAAATCATTAAAAATTTTATATTAAACCAAATCTAGTAATTTCTAAACATAAAATGAAATTTGAGAACTCTAGTTTCATAATAAAATTTTAGATTATGGAATTGATTTATAAATTTAAGTATGGAATTAATTTAAGAAAATGTGATAAATCTGTTTCATAAACTTTCTTTGAATTTTTAAGAATTATTTATAATTTATTTTTGGAAAATGCTTTCTGAAAAATGACCATAACATGTTTATTGAGTATTCTGTAGATTTGTATGAATTTTAGAGTTTATAAGTAATTTATTTATAATTTTATTTGTGAGATATACATTCTGAAAATTTTGGCAGATTCAGGAGGAATCAAAAATTATCTCTTCAATTGTTTATTTAGACTAAAATTTAATATTGTGCCAGTCTAATCTTGTAGATTAAAAAATCCATGCATGTGTGTGATTATGATTTATTTCTTTTTGGTATCTACATTATTATTTCATACCATGGCTTAAATTAATTGTTTATTTAAATTTTGTACATTGATTTATTTTTGGTGTGACATGTGTAACATTTTATGTTGGGAATTTTAATGAGTTGATACAACATTATTGATGAATAAAAATAGGAATTATTTGTGATTAATATAAAAACTAATTGAAACGATTAACAACTTACACAAAGTTAACAATTAAGGGTTAATACCGGTTGTTCAGGGTGAGCCCTGGTTTTTAATAATTTTTACGTAAATTGCGTCGCGAAACCCTAAGATGGCACAGGGCTTATTTGAACCCTTATCGGTATTTGGTTTTGGAATAAGGGTGGATGTGCGGGTGGCACGTAGGGAAGTTACGTACCCCTGGTAGACCGTTCCCTTGGGGCAGACCACGGATGCCACGGCTTGGGTATATAACTCCGGGCGTGGGCATCTTTGGTAGTTCTTTAATATTTGACCAAGGGGGGGTTTCCAAATTAACCGTGGCCATGGCTTCGTGGTTAGTAAGAAAATCTCTTTGGTGAGATTTTGAGTGTTACCTAAACTATTAAAATTGTCCAAATTTTATAATGGTTGTTACATTTATCATGCTATTGAATTTTACTATTACTTTAATTGTCATGGTTTGATTATTTTCTCTTAAAAAGAATGGTAGGTTGGTTACGTTTTTTTACTGTGTTGCAAAACTCATGGCATACATTTTGTTGCCCTGGCGTTTTATGCCAGATTATGTCGAAGAAGGGACTGAGGCGAAATTTGGAGCTGCTACTAATATTGAACCTTGGCTAACTTAAAGTCAAGACTCTATCGAAATAAAATTTTATTATCCTTGGTATTAGTAATCACGAATGTTACAAAGTTGTTGTAATATTGTATGTGGACTCGTAATTTAGTTGTTAAGCTTTGACTATGTGAAAATCTAAATTTCCCCTAATTAGTTGTTAAAAGCTTTATTTAGTAAGTTATTTGTTATTTAAATTTTATGATGTTCCAAAAGAAAATTTGGGGCGTCACAATTTGGTATCAGAGCTCTAGGTCAGAATACCTAGGGACGGTGGGAAGAGGTTTAACCTCAATTGAGGAGTAGTGTTATGTGTTAGAAGGAATAAAATTATGTGACTCATAGTTTATGCGAGCTTTATGCTAATCATAGTAACTATCCTTCTTTGATCCTAACTGTACCTCTAGTTTGACGCCAAATTTGTCGAATGTAAAATCATCACTTATGTATTTTGATTGAACCTTTTCAATTCAGAAAAGTATTGCCTTAAGATGATCAATTGACAATTTTTGAGCTATGATTATGGTATCTTGTATGTTGATCTCTTGAAAACCAGTTGCACCCTTTTAATCTTTACAAGGTGAAGAATCTTAGGTATTTGGTTTGAAATGTGTATGGCCAGACAATTTTAATTCAAATATCTAGTTTGGTCACCAGCTCCATAATCTTAACCCTATTAAAAAAAGAAAACCATCATGTCATCCAACTGTACTGTCAAATTCCATTTAAATTCTTATGCTAATTATGCTATTGTCATAGCCACGTCATACTCTTTCCTCTCTACTACAACTGTGTGAATCTTGGGATTAGAGCTTGAACGATTAGAAACACCTATGAGTGTAGCTTCCCCATTAGGAGGTCAAACTCAAGTAGAACTCGTATGAAAATCATGTGAACTAGGAGTCTCTAGTTTGCGTTTAATTTGCCACCTACGAGTCATGGAGATGGTAGACTTTGACGTTATCCTAGGAATAGACTGGTTATCAGTCCATAGAGCCACCATTAATTGCTATCAAAAGACGGTGACTGGTTACTCTCAGGATGGAACACGAGTGTGGAACCTACCCCGCAGTACGTCGCAAACAAGGGTGATGCGTTTCTACTCCAAGATATCCGGAACTACGTATGGCCTGATTCCTATCTTTAGGATATGTAGGTAGCTTCATCTTGAAGTTTGGCCCTAATAATTTTTCAATCCATTCATCTCATCCATGTTTAATTGGTGTATCTTTAGTCGACTTGGCTGTCTTATCCGTCTTCTTCTTAATCACTCGTTTCTCATTCTTCTTCATCATTCTCTTCCAGCTTATTCTTATTCATCACTCTCTTCTGTTTCTTCTTCCTTATCAAGAGAAAAAAAAAAGAGACTGAACAGAGGAGGCCAAAACTCAGTCTGTTCTCTGCTATTTCTCTGCAACTCAAACCTCTCACCTTTAATCCATGGCCTCCTCATCTCATCCCCTTACTCTATTTCCGGACCTGAACGATCCCATAAGTTCTGTTGGGCCGAGTGCCCTTGCTCCTACTTTTACTCCTCTTAATTTTCCTATGCTATTTGTCGAGTAAATAATGGCCGCTCAATCTGATATTGAGGCCAACCATTATGCCCTGAAATCATGTGTGGAGACCATGACTGCGGTCACTAACTTGTCTCACCGGCTATAGAATAGAACAAGTGGGGTACAACAGTTGAACTCCCAACTCTCTCTGCTCCAACGCATGTACAAGGATGCGCGAGCAGAGATTTGCACGCTAAAGGCGGAGAACAAAGAGTTGAAACGGAAGGCCACCATCATGGCCCGATTTGGAGCACCTTCATACTTTGCTTTTGACGGCCAACAGGGAGTCAACCCTCTCGGTGGTCCTGTAAGCACTGAGGCAGCGCCTTCAAGGGTCGACGACAAAAAGAGAAAGAGCTCGGTGGAGGAGCCGAGTAAGTGAAGTTAGCGTGTGGTCGTCATCGGAAAAACAAGAAGATCTTTTTTTTTTTTTTTTTTTTGTCTCTGTAATCAGGGATGTCATCCCCTGACTTTATAAAATCAGTTTCCTTTTCTTTTCATTTTTGTTTTGCACATCAATGGTGTGACTGGCATATCACTTTGAGCTTGAAAACAATTTTATTTGAATTTGAAGAATGATTGAATTGTGAACTCTGAACTGGACATTGATTCCATACTGACCTGAATAAAAAAAAAATGACTTAACGAAAAAAAAAACCGAAACAAAGCAATCCAAACACACTTATATACTTTAACTGGTATTAACAAAATGTAAAAAAAAAACATGACTCTGAAACACAACCATTGAGCCTAAGCGATTCTGTAGTTTGTCCTGATGGGTTGAAATTGAAACTGATAGGCCGACCAAAAAGTTGGCCGACGAACTCATGATCTAGCCAAAGAGTTGCCAACGAACTCATGACTCAAGCGGTGGAGAAGATAGAATTTCCGACTCGACTATGCCACTAATTCATTGCCTTGATTTTTTTCATTTTTTTATTTAAAAATGTTTTGATCAACATGAGAGTTAGATTAGCATACTTATTCCATTTTCTGTTTTGAAATCATGTAAGCTAAGCTATGAACACTAAAAATTTTCCCTTTTTAAACCCAAAGAATAGTTTGGTTTTGCAAAAATGGAATAATTTTCGAGAAAACTTTTGTCAGCTTCATTCAAAATAATCAAAACCTATTTTTTTAAATCCTCCCTAGTCTGTCTAGGAGCTCGACTGTCATCGGATTTCAACAATTTTGATGCACTTCTCGAAAAATGGAATAATTTTCGAGAAAACTTTTGTCAGCTTCATTCAAAATAATCAAAACCTATTTTTTTAAATCCTCCCTAGTCCGTCTAGGAGCTCGACTGTCATCGGATTTCAACAATTTTGATGCGCTGCTCCCGGTGTTGTTATGAGTCGTCTTGGACCTCCCTTCATTCATCGTGTCAAAACAAAGCTCCTTTCCTTGAACTTGCCGATGTTCTTTGACGTAGGTTTCTTTGGCATGATTTGTCTTCCGAGACTCTCCTCTTATCGATTCTCCTTGTCCGACCTCCCGTAAAGGCCGATGAGAATGCTCCATTGCCTTGTCATGCTGAGGTACTGCGGGGATTGATTTCTGCCCTCCTTTCTGGGCATCGTTCTTGGCCGCTGGAATCGACTTGTCCTCCAATGGAAACGGTGGCTACATGATATTGTTTTGCATTATGAAATTGACAACCGATTGCAGGTCTGCCAATTTGTTCTCCATTCTCTTCATCTCGTCGTCCCTCCTCAGGTATCTATCTTTTCATACCTGGAGGTTGCTTTCGTTGTAATACCCACCCTAGCATGCTTTCTTCGGTACGTCTCCTTCTTGGCCGACATCTTTTTCTTCAGGTATTCTTATCCCGAGGTTCTTCATTACAGTTGTCCTCCTCAACGTTTGGATCGACGTTTTTACCACTCCCACTAGGGATATCACCCCTAATCTTTTTTTTTTTGTCCATCATTTGCCATCTATTCTTCTTACGCTTCCCATAGACAGCGCCAAATTATGGGTGTTGATTTCTGACCACACAACCAAATGGGAAACTCAGCTGGAGAGTACTGGCATAATAAATTGATCCAATCACCTGCCAACAAGAATGTGAGAATACCGCGGTGGTTCATCCACCCGGGGGCACTCCAACAATCAAGTCAATAAACAATATCTCTCAAAGATAACAAATAGTGCTTAACTCACAAGAAAGAACATAAAAAGCATACCTTAGACCCATGAGAGTGCCTTACTTTTATAGCCTGCACTAACCTGATCCTTGTAGAAGCCTAACTCCAATGGACTCTGGCTCAATGCACATCCTGGACTCCCAGCCAGATAGGGGTGTAATTTTGGCCCAGCTCGGCCCATTTGGGCTCGGGCCAGGCTGGGCCCATGTCGGGCCTTGCAGGCTGTCGCCAAAAAATCAGGCTGGGCCGGCTCACAGGCCAGAAAACTAGGCCCAGGCCCTAGCCCAGGCCCAGAGGTATTCGGGCTTTGGGCTGGCCAGTGGGCCTGGGTTCGGGCTTTGGGCGGGCCTAAACAATTTTTTTTAATTTTTCCCACCAAAATTTTATTATTTTCCATTAAAAAAAATGGGCATCGGGTGGGCCGGGCAGCAGACCGGGCTTTTGGGAAGGACTTGAGCGGGCCAATGGGCTGGGTCGGGCTTCAAAACGATGGCCCAGGCCCTAGCCCAAGGCATCGGGCTGGGCTTGGGCTCGGGCCTTAACGGGCCGGGCCCACATCGGGCCGCGGGCGGGCTTCGGGCCGCCCACGGGCCATGGGCCACAATTACACCCCTATAGCCAGATAGAGATAAACTCCCTAAGAGCCTTATCTTTATCCAGACTGAGGTCCTCCCCTATTCTAGGATTCTTGTCCCTTATCCGCTCATCTCGAATTTCGGTATCTCCACAAACAACCTCGGCTTAGCAGAGATCACCTCGGCAACATGACCAACACACGTGGCATCTCGGCTGACACTCTGGTGACACCTTGGCGACGTGTTGTCATTCACATAATATGTCCCCACACATTAGATGGATGTAAAGACAGCTTTCTTAAATTGAGATTTAGATGAAGAAATCCACATGGAGCAACTCGAGGGTTTTCAGCTCCAAGACAAAATAAAAAAGTCTGTAAGCTTGTCAAATCATTGTATGGTTTGAAAGCCAGATAGAGATAAACTCCCTAAGAGCCTTATCTTTATCCAGACTGAGGTCCTTCCCTATTCTAGGATTCTTATCCCTTATCCGCTCATCTTGGATTTCGGTATCTCCACAAACAACCTCGGCTTAGCCGAGATCACCTCATCAACATGACCAACATACGTGGCATCTCGGCTGACACTCCGATGCCACCTTGGCGACGTGTTGTCATTCACATAATATGTCCCCACACATTAGATGGATGTAAAGACAGCTTTCTTAAATTGAGATTTAGATGAAGAAATCCACATGGAGCAACCCGAGGGTTTTCAGCTCCAAGACAAAATAAAAAAGTCTGTAAGCTTGTCAAATCATTGTATGGTTTGAAGCAAGCTCCTAAACAATGGCATGAGAAGTTTGACAATGTTATGTTGTCAAATGGGTTCAAAATCACTGAGTGTGACAAATGTGTATATGTCAAAGACACTGACAGAGGTTATGTCATTCTGTGTCTATACGTTGATAACATACTCATTGTTGGTGATGAGATGATAAGAACTACTAAGAGATTGTTAAACTCTAAGTTTGACATGAACGATATGGGCCTTGCAGATGTAATTTTGGGTGTTAAAATTACCAGAACATCTGATGGTATTATACTTTCTCAATCTCATTATATTGAGAAAATACTTGAGAAATTTAGTAAATCAGATACAAGTGTGTTTAGGACACCAGTAGACTTGAATCTACACTTGACCAAGAATAATGGTGAGAGTGTCTCTCAGCTAGAATATTCTCTGGTCATTGGGAGTTTGATATATTTGATGAGTTGTACAAGGTCGGATATAGCCTATTTTATTAGCAGGTCTAGTAGATACACGAGCAATCCCGATGCCACTTACTGGAAGGGTATCGTTCGGGTGTTAAGGTATCTTCGTTTCACCCAAGATTATGGGCTGCATTACACCAGATATCCAGCAATAATAGAAGGCTATAGCGATGTAAATTGGATATCTGATGTTAGGATTCGAAATCCACTAGTGGTTATGTGTTCACTCTTGGAGGGGCAGCTGTGTCTTGGAAATCTTCCAAGCAGACTTGTATCTCACGATCAAAGATGGAATCGGAGTTTATAGCGTTGGATAAAGCAACAGAAGACGCGGAATCGCTTCGCCAATTCGTTGAAGATATTCCACATTAGTCGAAACCTGTGCCAGCCATTTGTATTCATTATGACAACCAATTGACTATTGGACGGGTACCTAGTAACATGTATAATGGAAAGTCTAGACATATTCATCGTCGACATAATTTCATACAACAAATACTCTCTAAAGGAGTTGTCACTTTAGACTATGTGAAGTCTAAGGACAACATTGCGGATCCACTAACTAAAGGGTTAACTCGATTGTTAGTAGAGAAGTCGTCAGAAGGAATAGGTTTAAGGCCTTTAGTGTAACGTGTTACCGGAATGGAAACCCAACTTAGTTGACTGGAGATCCCAAGATCTAGGTTCAATGGAACAATCTAATTACGTGTAACGATGGTATGTCACTGAGGAAAGTAAACCTCCAGCCATTCATTTATCAGTGATACCTACAAGTGTAGAGGTTAAGCTGAGCTTTTAATGACTCTAGAGTGTTGAGTTGTTGAGCTGAGTATAGCAGGATACTCAAGTAGAGTCACCTATATGAGTGTGAAGTGAGGCCGCTTCTATAAGAATTAACAAGGCCAAATTCTTTAAACCACTCATTGAACCAAGCTAGTGTTCTAGGGCCAAACCGGACACAACAGTGAGAACATAACGATGGTTAGAGTAATACCTATGTGAGGTCTGTTGTCTTGGTTTACATAAACGGCAGCACAGTTCAAGACTTCGTGTTTATTGGGCAGCTATTAAATTTGATAGACTTCACTAGGAAGGGTTCAAAACCAAAAGCTACCTTTTCCGATGCACTCTCTCTCTCTGAGTCTTTGTTGTTATGCACTATCCGTTTGTTGTTATTCAGTCAATTTTTATTCATTTGGGGGATTGTTAAGAAGTAATGGTTTTGTGGTGACTTTAATATAATATTAAAGTGGGTGCCAATCCTCAAGTGAGATGAATTAAAGTGGGTTTAGATTCTTTGTAGTGAAATCTTTACACTACAAAAAGAATGACCAAAAACCATTAAGATTTGAATGAGAAATTGACTTATTAAGTTGGCCTCATAAAAGAGGTGTTGGGAAATGTGTAAAACCTTTTATCCCACATTGATTGTAGAGGAGAGCATTGATGGGTATTTAAATCCTAATTTTTGCCCAAGGGTGTGAGCCCTTTGGGGCATCCAAACTTTCCGAAGGAAGACAGTTATGGATGTTTAAGGATGGACTTGGGCCAAGACTATGATCCAAGTTGGTTATGCAAAAATTGTCGCCCGTCCGCCTGGACCGGGGTCATGGATGGTGGATCATGGATCTTGGATCATAGGACTTGGGCTTGGCTTGGCTTGGGCTTAAGGCTTACTAAACTGGATTGAGTGTGGGGGTTGGGCTTGGCCCACCCATTTTAATCTTTTTGGGCCAAGCCAGATCTGTGGGCTTCAGGAATATACACACAATAAACACATGTGTATATAAAATGTGTAACCCCTCTACATTCATAATGGATTAATCCATTAGTTTTGTAGGTTAATACAAATTTTATTTCTACATTGGTAATGGGCTTTGATGGCAGGAGCCTTTTCCTCTCTCCTTTCATGTGTATAAAAGGAGGCTCTTTCCTTCAATTTTTACCACCAGAAATTTTGCTATCTTTGTGTTCTTCCAAAATTCCAATTTTTTATTCTTCCTACTGTGAGAGAGTGCTTTGCCTTAGTTCTATTCACCGAAGTTACTCAGTAGGTGCCCTGTTATAGCTTGTCCAACCGTCGTATCCTGGGAGACAGACGTCGAACAACCTCCAGCACCCAACCAGTGAGGTGGCAAGTCTGTTTTAAGGAGACTGTCTAGCGCAGGCTTCGGTTTGCTTCCTTTTGCCATTGTATTTTATTTTGTAATTTTGTTCGATCTACTTGTAATTTGTCCAGCATGTTTCTTATTGTGAAATCTAAATTGTTAATTATGAATCTATATGTTTTATTTAAGTACACAATTTATACAACAAATTCAACCCTCAAAACCTCTGATATCTATTACAAACCAATAACAACATATTCAAATCTCTTGTCCAACAAAATCAATGCGTCATTAGCTCACTCAACCTGCTCATACACCATGACCATTGTTGTCCAATAAACCAAGTCCCTCTTAGACATTCTATTAAACACCGTACGACCATCATCAATCAAACTACATTTCGTATGCATGTCAACCAAATCAGCCTCAACATACATATCTGAATTGAGCCCAACTCTTATGACTTTTAATTCACATTAGTAGCAACTATAAAAATAAAGATGAAACAACACCTTGGAACCGCTAGGATATGTGAAGGGCAGGGAGTTTCGGTTAACAGAGAGATCGGTGGCATTGAGGGTGATGAACTTAGTATGGGAGACGACATTTACAGTGATTTCGACGGCATTGGTGAACTTATAGCTAGCAAGGTCCGATTTGAAGTTGATATTGTGACGTTTAGGAACAACGAATTATAGGTGACGGGTCTAGATCTCGGTCGTGTTCGATCGTCGTGACCACATCTCCACTGTTATCTCTCTCTCTTTTTGTCGATCTAGGGTTTTCAGATCTAAATAGTTCACTACACACATAAACATGCACATATATACATATAGAGAGAGAAACCCAGAGCTTTCTAGAGAGAGGAAATGAAGATGATCGAAAAAACAGCCCTTTCTCTCATACTTATCCCCATTCTCTTCCTCTTCCTCTTCATCACCTACTTCATTTTCATTAGAACCATTGATGACATAGAAAGGCTTCGGCGGCGGTGGACGACGGAAGAGAAGGGTTTCGGCAGTGACGACACGATTAGGGTTTAGCAAACAACACACGTATCTTTATTGAAGAAGAAAGAGGGCTTTGGCATTGAAGGAAACAATGGCGGTGGCAGACGACGAAAGAGAAAGGCTTTGGTGACAGTGAAATTGGTGCGATGGTTTTGGAGAGAGAGAGGAAACACAATTCCGTAGGTTTAGTTTCAGTTTTCTGAATTCAATTTTCTGAAAATTGAATTTTCTATTTTTCATTTTTCTTAGTGAATATTTTTAAACTTTTAACTATTTTTTTTTTTATTATTTTTCATATTTTTTATTTTTTGTGAATATTTTTAAAATTTTAACTAATTTTTTTAGATGAACTTTACTTAGATGTATTTAAGAAGTAAAATATTTGTAAAAAAAAAAATTTAAAAATTAATAAATAAATAAGAATACAAAAAATATACTAAATTCTCGTATTTTTTTAATATTTTTGGTATTTAGTCAATTTTCTAAATATTTTTTTCACAAATATTATACTTTTTAAGTATATTTATGTTAGGTATATTTAAAAATTAAAAAAAAATGCTTAGAATATTAAAAAAAGTAGTGAAAAAAAATGAAAAATAAAAAATTTTAATTTTTTGAAAAGTGAATCCTGAAAATAGAAACCAAACAAGCTGATTAGGGCTCTCTCATTTCGGTATAGGTCCGTGAAGTTGATAGAGTATATATATGGATAATTTGGTCATTTCACAAAATCATACCCTTATAAATAAAATTATTTAGCACATGAACTTTTAAGTAAAAAAAATTTAAATTTAGATTTATAGGCTGGGTGCCTTATTTCAATTACATTAGTCTAATCTAGGAAGTCCTTTTTTAAATATTTCATAACTAGTGTTTCACATTTATAATTATCTATATATATGTGAATTGTGATTTTATTTTTATTTTTATTTATATTTTTTTGCACACAGAAAAAGGATAACAAATGCAGCATATCTTCAATTAATTATTTTATATTTACTTTTATTCAAAATTTCAAAATAATGTACGTGCAAAATTTAAAACTAAATTAAGAAAAAATCTATTCCTAACTACATTTTTTTACTTCTATACAAATTCTTAAAAAAATAAACCTAAAAAAGGTTGTCAATACAAATATTATACATTAAGTAAAAAAATGTGATTAGCAATTATGCTTACATAAAATTACTATAGTTTTAATCTCAAAAAAAAATTTTATTTAAAAAAAACTATTTTAAAAGCATGTTGTTTAGTTATTACCAAATAGAATTTTCTTAACAACAATAAAGTTGCAAAATTTTGTTACAAATTGTCTATTATTAAACATTATATTCTATTTACTTGTTTGTTTGCTTGCTTGCTTTGGGAGTTTGGATTTTTAATCTTTACTCCACATTTATCGTATTATTTTATTTATTTTTCTTCTTTTTACTTGATTTTTGCATGATACTTCTTTCATATTGCATCTTCGAGTGTACTAGTGAAAATATCATACATTTAAAATGCAAAAATTATAATGTATCAAAATATATATATATAATTGCTCAAAACTAAAACTACTTTAAGAAAAAATAAAAAAATAAAAACAAAAATGAAATTGTTTGAAATAAAAAATGATTTATTTATTTATTAATTAATTTTTTAAAATAAACTTTTAAACAAAACAAAGAAAACTATATAAAAAAAAAAAGTACAGAAACCAAACATAAAATATAATACAAAAAATAAATTAATTATAGGATTTTCAAACAGTGAGGCTCACAAACAAATTTTGTAAAATTTTGTCTATTCATATACTTTTTGTGTATATTTTTTGTACTTTTAATCCCGAGAATGACAGTGAAATAGTTTACACTTCTTGCATTAGGTCCATTTAATAGTTTTAGCAAATACAAATGTAATAAATTTCATGATACAAAACACAAATAATTGTGTGACAAAGTATCTAAAAAAAATGAAAGTAATGTTTAATGATGATGTAAAAACACACCTAACGTTTTAATTGGAAGTATAACCAGATAAATTGCCATAAAAGAGGAAAACAGCCTCTGTTTTTCATCACAACAATTACATAACTCAATATATAATTTTAATGTCTCCCATTCTTTTACAAGTCTAATTATCTATCAATATTAAAATGAATGCATGAATAAAAAAAAGAACATTTGAAAAGATAAAAGATGCGGTTTGAGACCTTTCAATTGCGGAATTCTATTAAATGGTTGGGTTTCTAATATTTGTAAGCCATTAAAGCTGAGTTCTTTGGTTTCATTTATATTCACTTGATAATTTGATAGTGCACACGTGTCAAACTTTTACACAAATACTTGGCACATTTTTTGAGCATTGTTAATAAAATGCACAGTGTAATTTTTTTTCTATTTTTTTTTTTACAATTGCAACTTGTTATTTTTTTAATAAGAATTTAGATTTGTTTTAGATATTTTTTTAATATATAAATTATTTTTTACAATGTAATTTTTTTTTCGCAATTGTAACATGTTATTTTTTTTAATAAGAATTTATATTTGTTTTAGATATTTTTTTAATATAGAATTTTTAAAATTTTTTAATGAAATGCACAATGTAATTTTTTTCTCTTTTTTTTTTCACAATTGCAACATGTTATTTTTTAATAAGAAATTATATTTGTTTTAGATATTTTTTTTAAATATACAAATTATTTTTTTTAGATTTTAATGAATTGTGTAGTTTTTTTTTCTCTTTTTTTCACAATTATAACCTGTTATTTTTTAATAAAAACTTACATTTATTTTAAATATTTTTTTAATATATAAGTTACTTTTTTCCGTGTAAATTTTTTTAAATTTTTGCAATTACAACCGGTTATTGTTTAATAACAATTTATATTTGTTTTAGATATTTTTTATTAATATGCACATTTTTTAAAGATTTTAATTAAATGAATAGGTAATTTTTGTTCTCTTTTTTTCGCGATTGCAATTTGTTATTTTTTAATAAAAAATTATTTTTGATTTTTTTTAATATGCAAATTATTTTTTACAGTGTAATTTTTTCTTTTTTTTCGCAATTGCAACCCGTTATTTTTTAATAAAGATTTATATTTGTTTTAAATATATTTTTTTTAATATAAAAATAAAGTTTTTTAGATTTTTTATACAAATAATTTAACAATCCCATCACTAAATATAGCATCTTTGACTAATAATAATTTAAAAAAAATAGAATTTAAAATATTATTTTTCTTGTTTAATTATTCTACTGGTCCGCCCAAGTGAAAGATCTCAGTCATCCAAAATCGTTACACGCCAAGAACCTACCCCAATCAACGTCCACATTAAAGGAGCGGGGCCCATTATTTGAATGCGGAGCATCACTCAATGTCGCAGAAGCCCACCGTTTTTTAATACGGTGGCATTTGGAAAAAAAATAAAAATAAATAAATTAGTTTCTAGCTTTAAACTTATTTTTCATTCCTTTTTACACGTAAAGGGATAAAAAAAAGTCAAAAAATTAACTTTTAATCAATTTTTTAAATCACCCTTAAATCATAAATAAATTAAACAATTTCTTTTTTTTGAAATTTATAAAAAAAAATACAATTGTTCTCATATTTTAAATATAATTATGCTAAATTCTCTTAGGTTATATTTGAATTGAATCATAAATTTGAATAAAATTTTAAAAAGAAAAAAGAAAAAATATGAGTAAAATATAGTTATCAAATTTTACTCATAATTTTTATTTTTCCTTCAAAATTTCTATCCAAATTCATGTTTCAAACCAAAGGTTTTAATGTACATAATAATTATATAATTTTTCATTAATAATTCGTTAATCGTATGAATAAAAAAATAATATTATCTTATTTTATCTACTAAAAGGTATAATAGTTATCTCTATTTATTTTAATTTATACTCGTCAACTATAAGTTTGAGTCGTTTTATATTATTACAAAAAAGATTAGTATAATTACATAAAAAGTATAAAGCTAATTATGCCTATGTTTGGGAAGAAGATTTTGTGGTTTTTTGGCTAAAATAGTCACAAAAAATAAAATAATTTTTTTAATTTAATAAGACAAAATATTACATCTAATCCATAATCATTACATTCTTTCTCTCACAATCTCTCATAAAAAAATCAAAAAAGTCAAAAGCTAAAAGTCCTTTCCAAATCATGTTTTTTAGTTCCAGATTAAAATAATTAAAAAAATTAAAAAGTTAAAAAGCCAACTCACTTTTCTAACGAAGTCTATATATATTTTAAAATTTTAAAGAAAGTAAATGTAATTTACAGGAAAAAAAAATGAAAAAGAAGTCATTGTTTGAGTACAGAACAAGCTTTCAATGTCCAAGAACTAGAAATTCCCCCAAAAATCGGATATTCCCACATTTGGTGTCTTTGAAAGGCCCAAGTCATTTCAATTTTCCATTAGCAGATTCTGAGTAGATTCCAGGAATCATCCCTTCCTCAGAATCCCATTTCCCACTGTCCAATGCTTATCATTACGAACCAGTAAACACCCACACACCAAAAAACAAACATTCATGATCACAAAATATTAGATGTTTTTTTAATATATAAATTATTTTTTACAAAATAATTTTTTTATTATTTTTTTTATAATTGTAACTTATTATTTTTTAATAAGAATTTATATTTTTTTTAAATATATTTTTTAATATAGAATTTTTTTTAAGATTTTAATAAAATGCATGTAATTTTGTTTTTCTCTTTTTTTTTTGGACAAATTACACAAATGGTCCCTATAATTTGGGGTATGTGTCACTTTGATCTTTAATTTTTCAATTGTAACACATTTGACCTTGAATTTTGAATCTTATTTCAAATAAGAACAATTGAAAATACCATTACTCAATTTCAAGGGTAAAATCGTCAATTTGATAAAATATAAATTAATTTGACAAAAATAAATATCAAAAAAATATTTTTTAATTTTTAAAAATTATTTCTAACCACCAAAAATAAAATGTAAAATTAATAAATCTTTTACACATTTATTTATTTTGCCAAATTAATTTTTATTATATGTTTAGATGATGTTCATGTAATGGGTGATTATTTTATTTTCATTAAATTAGTTTCTATTTTTTCAAAAGTCAAATATGGCGACATTTTGATATTAATATTAAACCAATCCATTAAATCAAAAAATCTAAAATTAAAAACATTCCATATATTAAATATATCAATTACACATTAAAAACCTAACAACCACCCATCACATGATTATTATCCAAATACATAATAAAAATTAATTTGATAAAATAAATAAATAAATGCGTAAAAGATTTATCAATTTTACATAATTTTATCTTTAGTGGGTAGAAATAATTTTTTAAAATTAAAAAATATATTTTTGACATTTATTTTTGTCAAATTAGTTTATATTTTATCAAATTGACGACTTTGCCCCTTGAAATTGAGCAATAATATTTTCAATTGTCCTTATTTGGAACGAAATTCAAAATTCAGGGTCAAATGTGTCGTAATTGAAAAGTCAGGGACTAAAGTGACACGAGCTCCAAATTATAGGGACTGTTAGTGTAATTCGCCTTTTTTTTTTTTGCAATTACGTCCAGTTATTTTTAATAAGAAATTATATTTGCTTTAGATTTTTTAATATAAAATTAAGTTTTTTTAGATTTTAATGAAATACACAATGTAATTTTTATTTATTTTTTCAATTACAACCTGTTATTTTTAATAACAATTTATATTTGTTTTAGATTTTTTTAATATACAAATTATTTTTTACAATATAATTTTTTTCTTTTTTTTTCTCAATTATAACCTGTTATTTTTTAATAAGAATTTGTATGTGGTTTAGATATTTTTTTAATATACAAATTATTATTTTTAGATTTTTTATAAAATTAATTTAACAATCTCATCACCAACCATACTGTATATGAGAAGTTGAAAATATTGCAGTAATTGGTATGTGAGAAGTTAAAAAGACTTGTGGGTTTGGGGAAATCAGTAAATGCTGAGATTTTTTTTTTAATTAAAAAATTAAAAAATTAAGATTGAGATATTGGAGTTCCCACAAAATTTGCGAGTTAAGAATCCTTTTTTTTATATAATATATTAGTATTCCACCCGTGCTATGCAAGTATTGTATTTATAATTATTTGTATGTATGTAAATTGTGATTTAAATTTTATTTATAATTATTTGTATGTATGTAAATTGTGATTTAAATTTTTTTTTGTACACAGAAAAATGAATATAACAAATGCAGCATATCTTAAATCAATTATTTTATGTTTTCTTTTATTCAAAATTTAAAAATAATGTACGAGCAAAATTTATAACTAAATTAAGGAAAAATTTATTCCTAAGAAACTTTTTTTACTTCTATATACATACTTAAAAAAATAAACCTAAAAAAGGTCATCAACATAAATATTATATATTAAGTAAAAAAATGTGGTTAGCAATTATGCTTACATAAATTTACTATAGTTTTAATTTATAATTTTTAAAAAATAAATTTTTAAAGCATTTTATTTAGGCAGTGCCAAACAGAATTTTCTTAGAAAAAAGGAAAGATATAAATTTTCTTGTAAATTTTCAAATGTCTATTATTAAACATTCAATTTTACTTACTTGTTTGTTTGCTTACTTGTTTTGGGAGTTTTAATCTTTGATCTTTACTCTACATTTATCATATAATTTTATTTATTTTTCTTCTTCTTGCTTGATCTTCGCATGATACTACTTTCATAGTTCATCTCCGAGTGTATTAGTGAAAGTATCATACACTTAAAATGCACAAAATTACAATATACCGAAGAAAACAAAAAGTAAGTAATTGCTCAAAACTAAAACTACTATAAGAAGAAATAAAAATAAAATTGTTTGAAATAGAAATTGATTTATTTATTGATTAATTAATTTTTAAAAATAAACTTTTAGACAAAACAACGAAAACTATATATATATATATAAAAAGAGAGTATAGAAACTAAACATAAAATATAATATAAAAAATAAATGAATTATAGGATTTTCAAGAAGTGAGACTTACAAACAATTTTGTAAAATCTTGTCTATTCATATACTGTTTGTATATATTTTTTGTACTTCTACTCTTGATAATGACATTGAAATAGTTTGCACTTATTGCATTAGGTCCATCTAATAGTTTTAACAAACACAGATGTAATAAATTTCATAATATAAAACACAAACAATTGTGAGACAAAATATCTAAAAAAAAATGAAAGTAACGTTCAATGATGATGTAGAAACACACTTGGCATTTTAATTAGAAGTATAACCAAATAAATCACCATAGAAGAGGAAGACAACATTTATTTTTCATCACAATAATTTCATAACTCAATATATAATATTAATGTTTCTCACTCTTCCACACGTCAAATTCTCTATCAATATTAGAATGAATGCATGAACCAAAAAATGGAACATTTGACAGGACAAAGAGATGTGGTTTAAGACCTTTCAATTGATAAATTTTATTAACTAATAGTTATTAGGCTTCAATGGTTGGGCTTTTAATATTTGTTAGCCATTAAAGCTGAATTCTTTAGTTTCATCTATATTTACTTGATAATTTGAGAGTGGACACTTGTCAAACTTTTACACAAATACTTGACACATTTTTTGAGTATTATTAATGAAATGCATAGTGTAATTTTTTTTTTTTTGTTTTTTTTTCTCCACAATTACAACTTGTTATTTTTTAATAAGAATTTATATTTGTTTTAGTTATGTTTTTAATATACAAATTATTTTTTACAATGTAATTTTTTTTTTCGCAATTGCAACATATTATTTTTTAATAAGAATTTATATTGAAATTATTTTTTTTAGATTTTAATGAAATACACGGTGTAATTTTTCTCTCTCTCTCTCTCTCTCTTTTTTGGCAATTGTAATATGTTATTTTTTAATAAAAACTTATATTTGTTTTATATATTTTCTTAATACACAAATTATTTTTTACAGTGTAATTTTTTTTCCACAATTACAATCTGTTATTTTTTAATGAGAATTTATATTTGTTTTAGATATTTTTTTAATATACAAATTTTTTTTAGATATTTTATAAACATAATTTAACAATCTCATCACTAATCATAGTGTATGGAAGAAGTTAAAATGGCTTGTGGGTTGAGAGAAGTCAATAAATACCGATTTTTTTTTAAGAAAAAAATTAGAAAATTGAGATTGGAATATTGGAGCTCCAACAAGGCCTGCGGGTTAGAAATCCCATTTTTTTTATATAATATACTAGTGTTCCACCCATGCTATGCACGGGTTATGTTTACAATTATTTATATATATACAAATTATAATTTTTAAATGTTTTCTTTTTTTGCATACAGAAAAAGAAATATAACAAATGCAACATATCTTCAATCAATTATTTTATGTTTGCTTTTATTTAAAATTTAAAAATAATGTACAGGCAAAATTTATAACTAAATTAAGAAAAATTTATTCCTAATGACATTTTTTTTACTTTCTATATCGATACTTAAAAAAATAAACCTGAAAAAGGTAGTCAATATAAATATTATACGTTAAGTAAAAAAATGTGGTTAGCAATTATGCTTACATAGATTTACTATAGTTTTAATTTCAATCTTTTTTTTAAAAAAACAATATTTTAAAAGCATTTTATTTAGTTAGTATCAAATAGAATTTTCTTAGCAAAAAGGAAAGTTATAAAATTGTGTTGTAAATTTTCAAATGTTTATTGTTAAACATTTTATTCTACTTACTTGTTTGTTTGCTTCCTTGCTTTGGGTGTTTTGATCTTTGGTCTTTGCTCCACATTCATCGTATTATTTTATTTATTTTTCTTCTTCTTACTTGATTTTCGCATGATACTCCTTTCATAGTGCATCTCCGATTGTATTAGTAAAAATATCATACACTTAAAATGTACAAAATTACAATATATAGAAAAAAAGGTAAGTAATTGCTCAAAACTAAAATTACTTTAAGAAAAAATAAAAAATAAATAAAATTGTTTGAAATAGAAAATGATTTATTTATTTACTAATTAATTTTTAAAAATAAACTTTTAAAGAAAACAAATAAAACTATATAAAAAAAATACATAAACTAAACCTAAAATATAATACAAAAAATAAATGAATTATAGGATTTTCAAGAAATAAGACTTACAAACAAATTTTATAAAATATTGTCTATTCATATATATTTTGTGTATTTTTTTGTACTTCTAATCTTGAGAACGATATTGAAATAATTTACACTTCTTGCATTAGGTCCATCTAATAGTTTTAGCAAGCACAGATATAATGAATTTCATAACATAAAACACAAATCACAAATAATTGTGAGACAAAGTATCTAAAACAAATGAAAGTAACGTTCAACGATGATGTAGAAGCACACTTGACGTTCTAATTGAAGGTATAACCAGACAAATCGCCATAGAAGAGGAAGGCAACTTTTATTTTCCTCACAACAATTACATAACTCAATATATAATTTTAATGGTTCTCACTCTTCCACACGTCCAATTCTTTGTCAATATTAGAATGAATGCATGAACCAAAAAAATGGAACATTTGAAAAGATAAAGAAATGTGGTTTGAGACCTTTCAATTGCTGAATTTTATTAATTAATAGTTATTAGGTTTCAATGGTTGGGCTTTTATTTTGTTAGTTATTAAAACTGAGTTCTTTAATTCCATCTATATTCTTTTAATAATTTGAGAGTGGACACGTGTCAAGCCTTTACACAAATACTTGACACATTTTTTTAGTGTTATTAATGAAATGTACAGTCTAATTTCTTTTTTTTCGCAATTGCAACTTGTTATTTTTTTAATAAGAATTTATATTTGTCATTAAAGCTGAATTTTTTGGTTTCATCTAAATTTACTTGATAATTTGAGAGTGAATATGTGTCAAATTTTTACACAAATACTTGACACATTTTTTGAGCATTAATAATAAAATGCACGGTTTTATTTTTTTTTTCTCACAATTGCAACATGTTATTTTTTTTAATAAGAATTTATATTTATTTTAAATATTTTTAATATACAAATTATTTTTTACAGTGTAAGTTTTTTTTCTCTCTCTTTTTTTTTTTTTCCTTTTTTTCTTTTTTGATCTTGATCTCCTCCCCATTTATAGGGAGGCAGGCCTTTCCATTACCCTCCACGTGTCCACAACAATCTTTCTTAGATTTGGATTGAAATCTTGTTAGATCTATAGTTATCTTATTAACTTGAGGTAATTATATTTTAGCCCCAATTCTTTTAAAATAATTATATTCCCCCTTCGTTTGATAAAAACCAGCATATATCATATTTTTTATTTATTATTTTTAGAGTTAGATTTAAAAACTAAAAAATATAGATGAATAATATGTTTATTTTTTTCAATTCAAAAATATATTCAAGTTGAAAACTTTTTTTCAACAGAATATTTAAATTTTTTTTCAATTGAAAACACAAACATAATATTTAAACAAATTGAAAATACAAAGTCTTATAAATTACTACAGGTGCTCGCGATTTGGCGGTTTGGCGGTTCGGTTGCGGCCAAAAAATCTCAAATCCGCCATCCGTCCGCCAAATTGGCGGATTGAAGAAAATCAATCCGCAACCGTCCGCTCATCATCACGCATCCGTCCAAAATGCGGCGGATCGGTTCGGTTCGGTCGGTTTTGGCGGATCGGTATATCCGCTGCTCACCCCTACCTGCCCCAATCAACGTCCACATTAATAAGAAGCGGGGCCCAACATTTGAATGCGGAGCATCACTCAATGTCGTAGAAGCCCATTGTTTTTTAATAGAATAATGGTACGTGTACTTATTAATGTATATTAATAGATGATATTATGTTATTTTTATAATTTTAAGTATTTGTAATTTATATAATAAATGTAATTAATAATAATATCATAACACTTGTTAGTACACTAATGTGTACATTAATTAGTGCATGTAGCATTACTGTTTTTAATAAGGGGGCATTTGGGAAATAATAAAAAAATAATAATAATAAATTTTTAAATTTTAACCTATTTTAGATTATATCATATCTTATATTTTTTACACATAAAAAGATAAAAAAGTTAACAAATCAATTTTTAACCAACTTCTCAAATCATCCCTAAATAATAAATAAATTAAAACAATTTTTTTTTTAAATTTATCAAAAAAAAATATAGTTGTTCTCATATTTTAAATATAATTATGCTAAATTTTCTTAGATTGTATTTGAATCATAAATTTGAGTAAAAATTTAAAAAGAAAAAAAAATATGAGTAAAATATAGTTATCATATTTTACTCATAATTTTTATTTTTATTTCAAAATTTCTATCCAAATTTCTATTTCAAACGAAAGGTTTTAATGTGCATAATAATTATATCATTTTTCATTAATAATTCGTTAGTCGTATAAATAAAAAAAATAATATTATCACATCTTATCTACTAAAAGGTATAATATTTATCTCTATTTATTTTAATCTATACTCGTCATCTATATTAATTTGAGTCGTTTTATCTCATTACAAAGAAGATAAGTATAATTACATAAAAAAATATAGAGCTGATTATCTATATACTAGCGTATGCCCGTGCCTGAAGGCACGGTACAATTAATGATGAGATTAAAATATAAATCAAAATTATCTATATACTAGCGTATGCCCGTGCCTGAAGGTACGGTACAATTAATGATGAGATTAAAATATAAATCAAAATTAGAGAGGAATGTATTCAAATTAATAAAGCTTAACACATAAATTGCAAGATCAATTCCACCAACAGAAATGATGATCAAGACCTCAATTCCACCAACAAACTTGAAGATATATCACTCTTGGGCCAAACAAAAATTTGGCTATCGTTAGAATTAGAATATAACCCGTGCCTTAAGATATATCACACCTGGGCCAAAAAAAAAAAAAAAGTGGAAAAATACCAAATAGAAACATACCAAACAGATAAAACTACATAATCATTCTGTTTTGGAGAGGTTGTTTTCGAATTGGGTTAGAGAGAGAGTAGTAGAATCTCAGATAAGCTCATAATTTAATTTTTTATTTTTTAGACAAACAAAAAAAGAGATTAGTTTTTGGATATAGAAATGGTAAAGACTAAGAAATTGACTACAGAAAATATAACATACACATCTATTCTGGAGAGGTTGATAATGTGGGTGGTTGTTGTTGTTGTTGCGGCGGCCACGGTGGTGGTGTGTTGGTGTTGGGGAGAGGACGCGAGGCAGAGGAACACTACAGAGACCATGATATTGACAGAAGATGGTAAGGAGGATAAGGCCGATTGACAAATTATGAGTTTGGCTATCGTTAACATTCTGCTTTTATCATCCATGGACATGCTGCGCCACAATTCATGAAAGAATGAATGGATCTTATGCGGCAGAATGGTAATGTCATAGCGATCTGATATGATCAGAGATGAAAGATTATGAGAGGCTACTTCCATGAAAAGTAAAGCATGAATAGGGATTTTCATTACAGCGAATACTAAGTCATGATTATAAAATCGATCTAATTTTTCTTATAAAAAATGGTCGCCAAATTTTTTTATATAAGAAAATATTCAAATTATAAAACCAGACTCATAATAGACCGGCCATACAAAGGTCTTAATATTTTCTTAAATTCATATTTAAATAAGACTGAAACAACTGTATTTCCTCGTGCATGAGTATGACTACTACCTCTCTTCTAGTTCAAAAGGAAAATAAATAAAAATAATGTTTCCAACAATGATTAAGTAGTTAAAAAGGAGATATTAACTTCTCGGGAATAGCTATTATATGACTACTACATTTTTTTTAGTCACGAAAAGCTCATATTTGGCAATGAAATTCTTTGGTCGGCAAGGAGTAACCCAAAAAATATGCATGATCTTTGACAACTAAACTTTCTTTTATCGGCAAATAATTGTATATGATGATCAAATTAAATTTTTCGTAGCCTAAAATATAGACTATCACCGACTAACAGGTTTTTGGTCGCCTATTGCTTAATATTTAGCGACTAAATTGTTTTTAGTCGCCAATAAATAGCATATCTCAACTAAATTAATATAGTAGCTAAACTTCAAACCAACGCCGACTAATATATTTTTTAGTCGCCAAAAATGACACTTTTGGCGATTAAATTTATTTTGGTCACCAAATTTAGTCGCCAAATGTGTAATTTCTTGTAGTGAAGGAAACACAAACCCATATTAGTTTCTTGAACATATAGAAAAACACAAATGATACAAATGATAGAGAATTAAAATGATTGAGAATCACCTAAAATACCTACAAAACTCCATAGAAAATATTACCACCAAATGATACAAATGCAGATATTAGATGAATAAATGAAAGAGAGAACCAGAGTGTTAACCATAGTCCATAGAACAGCAGCTACTACTTACTCCATAGTAGACTTGTGGGTGTTTCCAAGTTAGCCATTTTAAAACATTTGGCTCAATTCAACCAAATTCTAACTCAAATTGGACCAATAGACATTGGCTAGACCAAATGGGTTATGTATAAACTATACAACAACAAGATTCCAATATATTCTAGGTGTTTTGATTTAAGGTTTAGAAAAACAAAAATCAAAATGAGGGCCAAACTGCAGGTGACTTTTGCAACTTGGCAACCTAAAAAGCGTCCCAAAAGAACAACCACTTAAAAAATGCCCCAGTAAAAACATTACACCCAGATCCTCTCCCTAAAATCACACCAAACCCAGATCGTGAAACTAAAATTCTTGGGTTCAATACGTACTGCTAAATAATCACAAAAGATTAGACAAAAGAACATAGGCTTAATGAAAGAGATACAATTCCATTTAATCCAATAACGATAGAAAAATGATACAATTTCTCTACAAAATAATACTAAAAATCAAAATTACAGAAAGAGGATATCATAAACTAAAATGGCATCAAGTTGAACCAAACTTGTGTGTTTCAGAACAATCTAAATACCTAACTAGGATTGTATTGGCTATAAAAGAGAGGCACCCCCATGGGTCTAAGGTATGTTTTTTGATACTCAAGCTTGTGAGTTTAGTACTTGATTTATCTTTGAGAGATATACTGACTTGATCGTCGGAGTGCCCCCGGGTGGTCGAAACCACCGCGGGATTCTTATATTTCTGTTGCAGGTCAGTCAGGTGCCATCTATTCTGCCAGTGCTCTCCAGCTGATTACTAAGCGGGCAGTGTGGTCGGAAAATCACCCACACAGACTCAAAGTAAACACGATCCCAACTTTCAGAGCAACTAAACATAGTAACCAATTATTAGCCAAAGGAAACCCAAATTTCACTTTCTTTACTATTTCCCACACTTTCTCACCAACCAAACAGGACAAGATTTTTTTGGTACAAACTACTAATTTATGGGTTGATAAAAATCTGATGCCATTTGTGGAATACTTGATGGTTAGTTGCCTTAAAAATCTGCTTTATGATGAAAGTTTAAAATATTTATGGGATGAAAGTTTAAATATTTAAACTGATCTTTTCATTCTCAGAAAGCTAAAAAAAATAAAAAAAAAATTGAGCCAGAATTTTACTTTCTTTACTATTTCTCCCACTTTCTTACCAACCAAACAGGACAAAATTTTTTTGGGTACAAACTACTAATTCATGGGCTGATAAAATTATGGTGAAACTATAGATTTATGGGCTGATTTATGGTGGAATACTTGACATATTTATGGGATGAAAGTTTAAAAATTTGATGAAAGTTCAAATATTTAAATTGATAAAAAAAAATCTAAAACTAACCCAACACATTGAAAAACAATGGAAAGTCTGAAAAATCTAAAATCTAAAATCTGATGGAAGTTCAAAAATCTGATGGAAGTTTAAGAATTCATGGGATGAAAGTGTTCATGGCAGAAACTTTATTAGATAAAAGTTTCTGCACGAAGTGCAGCAAGGAAAAAACCCAAGTAAAACTATCAAGTATTCCACAAATGGCATAGAAAACCCAAATAAAACTAACCCAACACATTGAAAATACAATGGAACACAACCATCATCAAATGCACAACCAATTTCCCCCACTTTCTTTCCAACAAAACATGACAGAATTTTTTTGGAACAAACTATTGATTTATAGGTTGATAAAAATATGATGAAACTACTTATTTATGGGCCGATTTATGGTGGAATTTCGACATATTTATGGGATGAAAGTTTAAAAATCTGACAAAAATTTAAATATTTGAACCGATAAAGAAACCTAAAACTAACCCAGGACATTGAAAAAACAATGGAAAGTTTGAAAAATCTAAAATCTAAAATCTGAAATCTGATGGAAGTTTAAGTATTCATGGGATGAAAGTATTCATGGCAGAAACTTTTATTCAATTTGGTCTGATTTTGATAAGAAAAATACAACAATAATTTCAAGGCTTTTCATAGATATCCATAGAAAGCAAATAAGAGAGACACAGAGAGAGCATACCATTTAAACATATGAGATTCATATGTTTATAGATTCATATATCTATAAACATTTCTAGGAGAGATAGAGAAAGTAAACTCACAGGGATGTGCCGGAAAGTGCCGAAGCCGGAAAACTTGTTCCCGGGGATGATGTCTCAAGCGAAACGACTTCGAATTTCTGCAAATAAAACCCATCAAATTCATTTCAAATTTCAGAAATCAAAACCTTTCAAAAATTTTCTAGTACAAACTACTGATTTATGGGCTGATAAAAATATGATGAAACTACTAATTTATGGGCCGATTTATGGTGGAATACTCGACATATTTATGGGATGAAAGTTTAAAAATCTAATGAAATTTTAAATATTTGAACTGATAAAGAAACCTAAAACTAACCCAACACATTGAAAAAACAATGGAAAGTTTGAAAAATCTAAAATCTAAAATCTAAAATCTGATGGAAGTTTACCTTTATTAAATCATGAATTTACCTTTATAACTGTAACTCATGCCTCAATCTGGAAGAGTTTACACTGGTAAATAAAAAAATTACAAACTTCAATCAATGTGAATTTTTCCAAAGAAAATAAGCATCAAAACTAACATCCTAAAAAGCAATATATAAAGGACATGGAAAGAATTTCAAAACAACAAATATGAAGGTCGAAAGAGCTTAACAATTCAATAAATCCTAGTTCTGCTACATCAATGGAAGAGTGTCTCGACTCCATATGATATAATATTAACACCTAAGACCTAAGCTCAATCTCGTTTAGTCAGTCAGTTTTATTTATTTTATTTACTTTTAACAAAAAAATAAAAAAAATAAAACAAAGAAGACCATGAATTACTCTACTCAAGAAAATAACATAACATCCACACACAGATAAAGAATTACATGCCTAATCAAACCATGACAAAATTGAACTTTCAGCATGTTTAACTAATAAAGATAAAAACACATTAGCATGTTTTGTAGACCAAAAGAGAAATAGTTGTATAGCCTAATCAGCATAATCCACAAATCTAAAAGTAAATATTTGAAATCCAATGCACAAATTGAAGGAAAAACGAAAAAGAAGAAAAAGAAATCTCCCATAAATTAGCAAAAACTTTAGTCTTCCCTGCGGATCGGTTAGTGCCCTGTTGATTTCTTATAATTTATTTTTTCAAACTCTTGCCAGACCTTTTAATTCCACAACACTGTTCAGATTCCATAAAAAAAAATTAAAAAAAAAAAGAGTATGATGCTTTATCGATCATGACTCACATCAGCTTATAACTTCTGCGTATATCACTTGCATAAGATAATGAAATTTTACAATGTTTTCTTGCCTACATAATACTGCTATGGGGGGAAATTATCTCTGGCAATCTCAATTTGAAGTTCAGCGTCCATGTCATGTACTTCTCAAAGCAGTTTTTAGTTTTTCTACATAGAAACAATTTATAAAGTATATGGAGCTCAACTGTTCATAAACTTCAGGGGTGTGAAAAATTAGGGCTTTCTGCTATATGAGGCTAAGATGGTAGTTGTGCGATGGTTGAGATGGGGAGTGGGGTTGCTACAGTTGTTGCAATCAAGATATCGACAAAGGGTCACTAAGGAGGGAGGAGTAGAGATGGTTATGAGGAGTGTCGGTGTCTGCGAAAAGGAAGAGGCAAATCTGCTACTTTGGTCATGGTGGAGAAATCTGTGTACATCAGCATGTTTTGTAGACCAAAAGAGAAATAGTTGTATAACCTAATCAACATAATCCACAAATCTAAAAGTAAATATTTGTAATCCACTACACAAATTGAAGGAAAAAAGAAAAAGAAAAGAAATCGTTCTAGGAAAAAAGAAAAAGAAAGCCCTAATTTAAGTGTAGAAGATAAGGCGAAAATGGCCAAATAATGTTTCATAGTAGCGGAAGCAAAACAATTCCAAACCAAAAATTAGTATATGAACACAGTTTACAAACCAAACCAATATGAAGGACTCATATAATTTTGATGCTTATATAATTTCCTAAAATTAGAATAAAACTACACAATTGAGAAAACTCAGTTTGATCCAACTTTATAGACTCACACATATATTCAAGAACGATCACTGCAGAATTCTATTTAAAAAATAGCAAAGGAAGTTAAGTAGAATATATTTAGATTCCTTTGCCTTTGTCGGTCTGGGAAGAAATAGAGGGTGGGAAGGCAAGTAAAGCAATAATGTAATTGTCAATTCTAAAGCAATAAAATACACCCGACAACAACATTTTATAAATAATAATGAAGGTAACTGAAGTAACATTGTAAATAATGTTAGGATCAAAATGTAATTGAAATTTGTGAAGGACAAAATTTAAATAAAATAAAACAACAAAAACATTCAAGCACATGACAGCTTGATTAATTGCTCGTAGCATGAGGAAATTAGGCTCTTGTTCATTCCACTCTCAAACGGATCCTAAAACAACCAAAATGAAAATGAAGAAACTGATAGCAAAATAGGTTTAATAGTTAGCAATCAAACAGAGAGAGAAGGGGAGAGGAAAAACAAATAGACACAGCCAAGAAATTCTAAACAAACCCCAAGAATTCCATGACTAAACCTTTGGATCATACAGGAAAGTAAAATTTCCATAAACTACAGACTACCTGCAAGATGCATTATGGTCCAAAATGAATTAAAATAAATCAAAATGGGTGATCAAGGGCCTCAATCTCATAGCTTAGAGTTTATATCCATGATAGTAATGCCTTTACATGCAGTAAACCAATGTGATGTGTTGTGTCATTTCCATTCTTTTCTCACCCCTTATAATCCAACCAAAGGCTTATATATTTTTATAACCTCAAAATAGCAAGAAAGCTACAAGTTTTATAATATTAAAAAAAAAAACAGTTGGTACAAACAAAAGAAATCTGAAGTGGATAGACACTAAAAAGAGTCACACAACACAACACAATTTTTTTTTCTTTTAAAAGAGTAAGGAGTGAATTCACAGGAAGAAACAAAATTCTATGAAACTCAAATGAAACACCAATTTATTAATAACCCAAATAAACTCCAAATTCAGCACTTCAACAACACCAATTTACCAGCACTTCAACTAAACCCGCAATTTTGCCAACAACCCCACCCAAAAGCTTCATAGTAAAACAATCCAATTCCAACCCCAAAATAGAACATTTCACAGCACCAACACTTCAAAAAAAAAAAAAAAAAAAAAAATCATGGAAGAAGTCAGACTTCACATACAATTACTCAATTACTCTTCTTTTTTTACTCAATTACTCAATTACTCTTCATACTCTTTCTTTTTTCTTTTTTTTTCTTTTTTTCTTTTTTTTTGCAGAAAATGTGAGCATAGCTATTCCAGAAAGGAGAACCAAAAAGAAATAGAGATAGAGAGAAATGGAGAGAAAGAGAAATCAAATTACCTGGTTAACGGGGGTTAAATCGCTCGAACAATTCGATTCTTTCCCAATAGCAACAACACCACAATTTTCCCAATAGCAGCATGTGTTTTACAATTTTCCCAACAGCAGTAGCACCACAATTTTCCCAACAGCAGTTGCACCACAATTGGTTAATGCTAGGGAAATAAACACAACCATCAGAGCTGAAAAAAACAGAGAGAGAAGGGAAAAGGCAGAAAAAGATTGAAACCCCAAGCGGAAAACCAAATGAAGAACAGGAAATAAACCCAGATTGAGAGAGAGAATGGCAGCCCAAATCCATATAATAAAGTACCTCTCAAGATATAACCATAACATCAAGCCTAAAATGGAAATAATAATAATAATAAAATCAATAAAAAGTATTTTAATTCATAACATAAATCGGTGTCCTTTGTTGCATGCCACTGTCAATATCTAGCTACAAGCACATTGCTATAATTTCTAATGGATTAAGAAAATAAAATAATAAGAAAATGTGGTCCATTGCTAACATTTAGTGCCTTACTGAATAGAAGAAGAAATATTGGAAAGAGTTTCCGTTGGGGAAGAGACACAGATCAACATTTAGTGCCTTAGCTAGATAGTACACATAAAGTAATGATTATTGGAAAGAGTTTCCAAAATAGGACACATAAAAATTCATACTACTATTCTTCAAGACTAAAGTAATGATTATTGCAACACCCCTATTAGTTTACACAACGAATGAAAGTAATAGACTATGAACAAAATAAAGGTTCAATGCTTACATATCAACAACAATGAGTTCCTTTAACAGCAGCAGCACCACAATCTATTATTGTTCAAATGTTTCTATCCAAAAACATTAGCGTTCTCATCACCTATAAGACCAAAAACTATATCGAAGTTTAGCAACTTAATCATTCTCGAACCAAAATAGTTTATCAAAAAATACTCATTCTAAATCATCATCCTTTACATAGTTGGCCAAATTTTATTTTATTTTTTTCTCTTTAAAGATTATTTGGAGATTGTGCCTTATCCAAAACTCAAAGGTTAACTTTTCTCCAATTTTGCTCTTTATTTTTAATGACAAAAGTTGTTAATATGTTGGAATTTGGATGGATGTATATGTTATAATCTATCTTCTTCCTCAATCTGTGTACAATAAACCCAGTTTAAACCTAGATAAACAATCAAACCTTGAAGCCTCAGGGAAGGTGAGAGAACAATCAGAACATCAAACAACTACATCGAACAACTCTGTCCCAACAAAACAAAATTAAAAAATACAAATTTTCTAACACAAACATTCTAACACAAATTTTCTAAAAAAACAAAGAATGCTCTAAGGTTGAGAATTTAACTGGATAAAAAAAAAAAACATTACTGTTTTTTGAATCAGAAACAAAATCATTATACTATATTTTGAATCAAAACAACCATTTACCCCAATCAAAACATTACTATTTACCCCAATCTATCAAAAACAGATACTATTTTTTGAATCAGAACAACCATGAGCAACCATGAAACAAACTCAAAAACATTATACTATTGATCATTATACTATTGATAACCACCATCATCAAGAAATCACCATCATGAAGAAATCATTATACTATTGATCCCAATCTATCACAGAAGCTGTGGAAGTTTCTAGTCAAAGTCATTTTTGGTCTTAGATAGAGAGAGACACTTGTGGATTCAAAAAATTAAGGTTTTAGCAACATCTACTATTGTCAAATTTTAGTTCCAAAATTGAATCTAAATTCATCAGGTGGACTGCGACCTTTTACCTCATGTATTTCGAACCTTCTTGTCAACGACGGCGGGGTAGGGCGCTGGCGTTGGCGTCAGCGTCGGCGGGCCGGGACGACAATGCCCTCCTCTTTCTTTCCTCTCACTGAATCGAAGAAAGTATGGGTCTGTTGCAAAACAAAGGCCTAAAATGGGGAAGGGGGATGAGGGAGCGGGAGATGAAGAGAGGAAGACAGGAATAGAGGGTTCGGATTTGGGTCTCGGGCGAGGGAGAGGAGAGGTGGTCGGTGATCATCATAAGAGAAGAGAGAGTAGCGTATGAAAGAGATAAGAGGAATAGAGAGATCTATCTGTGAAAGAGAGATGTATTCTTATCTGTGAAAGAGAGATGTATTCAAGAAGAAGACCAGAGAGGAAGAGATAGATAGAGAGGGAAGGTGGGTAGGTGGGAAAGCGACAACGATGCTTAGGGAGAGAAGTCTTTGGGCGGGAGATCTATTGATCTGAACCATTGATATAAACTTGGATTAATCTCAGCCATTAAATTAAAATGTATCTCACATACATTTTATACATTTTCAAAAACCTTCTTCCCTTATTATATAGATTTTTAAATTTTAAAGAAAGAAAGTATAATTTACCCAAAAAAAAAAAAAACAGAAAAAGAAGTCATTGTTTTAGTAGAGAACATGCTTTCAATCTCCAAGAACTAGAAATTCCCCCCAAAATAAGATATTCCCACATTTGGCGTCTTTGAAAAACCCAAGTCATTTCAATATCAACAATGATAAGGAATTATAATTTTGGAGGTTTAAAGAGAGTTTTAGTGATGTGGTAATAGGAATAAAAAACAAAAATAAAAAAAATAAAAATATAGATATACACATCACATTATATATAAACCCTACTCCTTATCACATCACTAAAATTTTCTTTAAAATTTTAAAATTAAAACTCTCAATCTTTATTCTTTTAATTTTCCATCAGTAAATTCTCAGTAGTTTCCAGGAATCATTCCTTCCCCAGAATCTCATTTCCCACTGTCCGATGCTTATCATTACATACCAGTAAACATTCACACGCCAATATAAACATTCATGATCACAAAATATTACATATAATTTTAAAAATTATTTATATAATTATTTGAAACTAATTCTATTAATATATAATAAATAATTTTTATACATATTTGATAGTAGTAAAATATTTTAATATTACATTAAAAAAATTATATTATATTATAAATGGATTTATAATTATAAAATTACAAACTGAACCGTGAAGTATGATTTATTTATTTTAAAAATCAAAAATTAAAATCAAACTATAAAGTTACTACCCCTCCCATTAGCCAATTGGGTTGTCAAGTTGGCCGAAGCTAAAACTCTCATACAAAAAAGTCAAATGTTTAAATCTCAATGAGTGAATAAATAATTAAATATTTCAGTATTCACCACTTCTTGGGACTACTCTTAAGATTTTTGTTGAATAATTATATGATATATATGAGACAAAATTACATCTATTCAATGAACTAGTCAAGACCAAGTCTACGCGAATTCGGTTCCTTTAAAATGATTTTTTCTAAATTAATTTTAGCAAAAAATTTTGTATGATTGAAATTTAATTTTACAAAAATTGAGGGAATAATATATTAATAGTCGCTTTAAAAAAAAAATCTCAACCTTATAAAAAATCGCTAAAAAAGATCCAGATTCAGATAGTGTTTGAAAATTTGCTAAAATAGTCACAAAAAAAAAAAGACTATAAAAAATTAATCCATTTAATTTTACTTTTATTTATATAATTTTTCATAAAAAACTTTAAAAAATATTAAAAAAAATCAATTCCCAAACACGAACGCCCCTCAATCAGAGCCGAGATATTAAAAAAAAAAAAAAACAAAAAAACAAAAAAACAAAAACAAAAAAACAAAACCCAACCCTCCTACTGCGGTACCACGCAATGGGGACACTAATTAGTCTATACAAAAAAGTCATTTGCTAGCCTGGTCTACGTGCGACTAATAGTAACCGAATATGCCGCGAATTCTCTTCGCCTTAACGGCTCTTTTATGCTTTTTTCCAACCGCCACTTCATCACGTTAAGCATATGCTCTCTAAATATTCTATCTCCTCCTTTTTAAACTCCTCCACACCTTATTTTCACTGCGTTCACTACTCACACCGACAAATCTTCATTCTTGTTAGGCTTTTTCCTTTCAACTTTTTCACTTCCAATTCTGGGTTTAGAGAGAGAATAAAGAAAAAGGGTTGGATGAAATTTGGGAAGAGATTGAAGCAACAAGTTCAAGAAACTTTGCCGGGATGGCACGACAAGTTTCTGTCCTACAAGGATTTGAAAAAGCTTTTGAGGTTAATTTCTTCGGCTCCTCCGATGATGAATGGATCGCTTGAGTTTGGGAAGGCTGAGGCTGAGTTCATGTACTTGTTGAACAATGAGATCGAGAAATTTAACTCTTTTTTTATGGAACAAGAGGAGGATTTCGTTATCCGCCATAAGGTTAGTTTTCTTATTCTTGTTTGTATTGAGTTTTTTCTATTGTGAATTGTAGTGGAATAAGGGGTTAGTGAGATCTAAATCTGATACTGGTTTGAAAATGGTATTGTTTTAGTTTGAACTCAGTCAAAGACCAACATTTCTGACCAAAATAGTTGGTTGGGTCAACTGAGTCAACTCAGTTGAAAATTAAGAGAATGTTAATGTTTTTTTTTTTTTTCTTTTGCTTTAATTATTATAATTTGAAGGGAATGTTAAAGTTATAAGCCAACTGTTGGAAACTTTGCATCCTTTTTTTTTTTTTTTTTTTCAATTGCCACCTCACTAGTGATGGTATTAGTGATGATAAATTAGTGGTCTATAGCATTGCTCTTTTTTTTTTTGTTTTTTTGGTGGCTTTAATTATTGTAATTTGAAGGGAATTTTAAAGTTAAAGCTAACTGTTGGAAACTTGGCATATCCCATTTTAACATGTTGAAAAATATGGATCCCTATGTCCACTCCACAACAACATGATTATACCTTGTTTTTATTTTGTTGACTAGTCATGCAACTTTATTATAGAATGAACATATAATCATATGGTGTTATGAGAATATATGCTAAATAATTACTAGATGGTGATGAGATTAACGTAATAGACGTGACTTTTTTTTGGGGGTCACGAATTTCGTTAAATTACATCGAATATATGCATGAACGAATAAATTTAGGATTAAAGAATTATTTGACTACTAGTTGGTGATAAGATTAATGCATAGACATAACTTTTTTGGGGGGGAGGGTCACGAATTACATTAAATCACATCGAATTTAAGCATGAATGAATAAATTCAGGATTAGAGAATTATTTGATGTAAAGAATAATTCGGAATACCAGAATTATTCAACACAATGATGTGTACTGAAGTTATGGATAATGACAATATTTAACAAGAATTCTTAGAACTTTTAATTAAAAAGGAAAAAAAAAAGAAAAAAGACATAAGTAACAATGATGATTATGACACTTGAGATAAAATGTTTATTGGGAATAAACATCAGTATGTGAAATTAAAATTGCATAGGTTATTTTAATGTGGTGAAAAAGATAAAAATTAATAATGTGTTGATTGCAGGAGTTGCAACAGAGGATTGAGAGAGTGACTGAGATTTGGGGACCAAATGGAAGTCAACCATTAGAGATGGATTACAAAGAGGAGATGGGTAAAATCAGAAAAGAGATTGTCAATTTCCATGGTGAAATGGTGCTTTTAATGAACTACAGCAATATTAACTACACAGGTACTCCTTGATGTTCAATTCTTCTCAAATTTGTGTTTTTGCGAACAAGAAATTCACTTCCATTTGAACTCAATTGACATTACATGTGTAAAAAAAAGACGGGTGTTCGATATACTTCAAGCTGAAGCAGTTTACCTAGTTGTTTTAATTATTACTTGTATTAGGAGCCTCTACGAATGATCACAAACACATGAGCAAGAATTATCCCATAATTTTCAGTTCTGAAGTTACGAGGCACTAGTTATGGTAGCCTTAGAGAGATTGAAGAAAAAGAGGAACTGTGTATTTTTCTGCAGAGTATTTCCTTCATTGTTGTGTAAAATGTATTCTCTATCTTTATATAGTCATCTACAGCCACCGTATCTTCTACAGATAAGATCCCTTCATTCAAATACATGGGTTTATCGAATAATCCATGTGGATACTTCATGCGTATTGGATCAGATCAAATCCGATCAAATTTTCAATAACATGGATGTATAAGTTATAACGTTTGTTTAGGCAGAAAAACATTTTTATTACTGAACATAGTTTCTAGAAAAGGTCTTTTGTAATAAAGGATTTTTGTATTTTATTGCAAACTTGAAAGTGGTGTGCTAGCAGTGGTTGCAACAGTCGCAGTAGTGGCAGCGATAGTAGCCTTGGGTTAGGGTGGTGTGGGTGGTTGTGGAGGCAGGGTGGTAAGGTGGTGGCATTGGCGAGTGATGGTGGTGACAATGACGATGGCATTGAGAAGACCATAGTTATTAGAAAAATGTTCTCCGCCTTGAAAAAATAGAAAAGGGTTTCGTTTAAATTAATTCAGCTTTCATTGTTCATGGAAAAACTTTTTTTATTGACTATTTTTCTTGTCATATCCAAATCCAAAAAATATATATAAAAAAAAAAAAAAATTTATGAAGCCTAAGATTGCATTGATATACTAATTGAACCAAATGGCAAAAATAGAAATTCAATTAGTAGTTCTAGTCACATTTCTTTGTTGAGTGTTATCACTATACAAAATTGTTAGACAATAAAAAAAAAAAAAAAAAAAATGAAATTTATTACTTTGCAGGGTTGGCCAAGATCTTGAAGAAATATGACAAGCGAACTGGTGGGTTGTTGCGCTCACCCTTCATTCAGAATGTGTTGCAACAACCTTTTTACACAACTGATCTCATATCAAAACTTGTCAAAGAATGTGAAAGCACCATTGATGCAATGTTCCCGGTGGTTGAAGAAGAAGAAAGAATAATCCGCAGAGAAAGAGAGGCGATTATGGTGTCGGGAGAAGGAGTTTTTAGGAATACAATTGCAGCTCTGCTGACTATGCAAGAGATTAGAAGAGGAAGCTCTACATACAGCCACTTCTCTCTACCGCCTCTCAACTTGCCGGATTTTGATTTCATCCAAGCCTTTCAACTCAATTCACCCATACCAATTCCCTAATATTAGAGAAATTATGATACATTCAATACATTTAACACGTATAGTTGGCTATAATTTTGTGTTCTTTGGGGATTGGCTAAATGCTACATAATACATGATGTATAAGAAATTAGGCCTACCGCTTCTTCCTTATTTTTATTTTATTTTTTTGTTGTATGCTAATTAGTATGTTGAAAGATGAGCTTCTCTTTTAGAATAAGAGACAGTTCTAATATTAATGGAAAAATTACAAATTTTCAATATTCTGGAATTAGCCTTTCTAAAATGGGATTATCTGAATCACATAAGGGGAAAAAAATGTTGAAGGTTTATTAATTGTTAAACAAATTGAATCACCAGAAGATATAGAGGTTTTAATTAGACCACTTAGGGGTAATGTTATATATGTAAGTTATGTTATTTGTGAGTTTGATTATCACAAATAGCATAACTCAATACTATAAGAGTCATAACTAAAAAAAAATTAAATTATAATAAAACATTACATGAGGTATAATGAAACAATTCTTGGACCATAAGTAAAATAATGTCATAATTAACAGAGATTGTAACTAAAGATGCATACTCAAAAATGTGCACCATAGATTTTCCTTCACTTTAGTGCAAAATTGAACATTTGTATAAATGTACAAAATCAGAAGATTTTACAAGATAATATGTCACTTTAGTTCCTGCCACTACTTCTGGCAACTAAACATTTGTATTTATTTGTTTGTATAATATTTACATATGCCAAAAAAAAAAAAAAATACTCGTTATTTATATTTTTTGAACAAAAAACAAAAAATTAATTATTTTTATTCATCAAACGACACCTAAGATGTTGAAGACCTCATTTAATAGGTGAGTGTGGCATGATCTTTTGGGAGACAACTTCTTTTTGGTAAACAAAAATATTTTTCTCATTTAAATGGTTTACTCCCAAGTATGGGTCAAGTTTGGGGTTGATCCTTGCCACGAGACATTTTTAATTCACAAAAACCTAATAGTAATTGATAATTGAACCGAAGTAAGCCTAATAATTTTAATCACAAAAGCCTAATAATAGTTGATAATTGGATCAAAGTAGGAAAGTCACATAAGACTAATAAGCTTCTACTAGAGAATAGAGGGATTCTAATAGACGCAGGCCAGCCCTGGGCTAAGGCCTAGTGAGGCTTGTGCTTAGGGTCCCAAAAAGTAGGTAAAAAAAAAGATTCCCCAAATTCATTATCTTGTGTTATATCAAAAATTCAAAATGGCCCAATTTTGTTTAATTAATTTAGGCTATTTTAAAATGCCTCAAAAGTTCTATTTGGTTCAATTGATAAAAGGTCTAGTTAAAAAATATTTATAAGTGTTAGTTGTTAGTCCAATTAAAAAAATAAAATATAAAATATATGTATATGTCTATGAGGCCTATTTTTTTTCCTTATCTTTTTATGGCCCATTTGTGTGTTTTTTAGTGGTTTTTCAAATATTTTACGTAATTTTATTTATTTATTTTGTAAATACATCTAATTTAGATATACTTAAAAACTATAATATTTGTGTTTTTGTTTTTTTTTTTAAAAAATTTGCCAAATACAAAAAAATATTAAAAAAAACGAATTGCAAACTCAGATAATTATTTTTGAAAATTCTAAACCAAATAGGATTATTTTATTTTATTTTTTTATGAATATCTAAAAAGTCCTAAAAAATTATTTCACCTTAAACTCTCGAAAACTCAGGACCGGCCCTGCATAGACAAATATTTTACGTAATTTTATTTATTTATTTTGTAAATACATCTAATTTAGATATACTTAAAAACTATAATATTTGTGTTTTTTTTTTTTTAAAAAAAGTTGCCAAATACAAAAAAATATTAAAAAAAACGAATTGTAAACTCAAATAATTATTTTTGAAAAATCTAAACCAAACAAGATTATTTTATTTTATTTTTTTATGAATATCTAAAAAGTCCTAAAAAATTATTTCACCTTAAACTCTCGAAAACTCAGGGCCGGCCCTGCATAGACGGCGCCATTGAAGCAACCACTCACAATCAACACAATATTGTCTGTTTTGAGTATCATGCCTTCATGGCTTTGTTCTCCCTTGATGAAAAGGCCTCCTGCTAGTTGAAGGAAATAATCAGCTTTATAAGGTGGGTCGTAAATGTCCCACGGAGCGATGTAGGACGCGCCCTACAAAGCCACCCTTTAGAGAGCAAAAGAATTTTTTTTAAGGATCCAAGAAAAAAAGAGTCCATTCTTAGAGAGCAAAAGTATAATATACCCATTTATGCGTTGTGCGATCTCTACAAATCCTAGCCCATTGCCCCTTTTTTCGGTGGGTTTGAATTTTCGCCCTTTCTTGGATAACAAAACAACAATCAAATTTCTTTTATAGTACCCCAGCTAAGAGGCTAAGGCCTACTTTTATAAGGCCAAGCCCAATCTATACAGTGGGCCTTCCCTATGTTGGTCCACCATTTACTTAGGGATAATTACCCGTATATTGACTTAAGACTTATTTGGAAATGGGGTGATTGTTGCGGGTATATGGGCCCATTTTAGGGTTCGTTTCAATAATTTGAACTGTTTATGTGATGTTTTAAAATTTTTTTTTGGAACATTATAAAATTTAAATAACAAATAACTTGCTAAATAAAAATTTTAACGACTAATTAAGAAAATTTAGATTTTTACATAGTCAAAGCTTAACAACTAAATTACGAGTCTACATACAATATTACAATAACTTTATAACATATGTAATTACTAATACCAAGGATAATAAAATTTTATTTCGATAGAGTCTTGATTTTAAGTTAGCCAAGGTTCAGTATTAGTAGCAGCTCCAAATTCAGCCTCAGTCCCTTCTTCGACATTATCTGGCATGAAATGCCAAGGCAACAAAAATATATGCCATGAGTTTTGCAACACAGTAAGAAAATGTAACCAACCTACCATTCTTTTTAAGAGAAAACAATCATATCATGACAATTAAAATAATAGTAAAATTCAATAGCATGATAAATGTAACCACCATTATAATAATTTTGACAATTTTAATAATTTAGGTGACACTCAAAATCTCACCAAAGAGATTTAACTTACCAACCACTAAGAATGGCAACGATTAATTTGAAACCCCTCATTAGTCAAATATTCAAATGTTACCAACCGTAACTACCAGGGATGCCCACGCCCGAAATTATATACCCAAGTAGTGGCATCCGTGGTCTGCCCCAAGGAAACGGTCTGCTAGGTGTACGTAACCTCCCTGTGTGCCACCTGCACATCCACCCTTATTCCAAAACCGAATACCGAAAAGGGTTCAAATAAGTCCCGTGCCATCTTAGGGTTTCGCGATACAATTTACGTGATAATTCTCAAAACCAAGGCTCACCTTGAACAATCGGGTATTAACTGTTAACCCTTAATTTCGTACACTCTTTAAAACCAGGACTCACCCTGAACAACTAGTATTAACCGTCAATTGTTAACTTTGTATATGCCGTTAATCATTTCAGTTAGTTTTGATATTAATCACAAATAATTTTAATTTTTAATTACAAATAATGTTATACCAACTCATTAAAATTTTTAACATAAAATATTACACATGTCACACAATAATAAATAATTGTACAAAATTTAAATAAACAATTATTTAAACCATGGTATGAAATGATAATTTAGATACCAATAAATCATAATTACACACATGCATGGATTTTTAATCTACAAGATTAGACTAGTACAATATTAAATTTTTAGTCCAAATAAAAAATTGAAGAGGTAATTTTTGATTCCTCCTTAATTTGCCAAAATTTCCAGAATGTATATCTTGCAAATTAAATTATAAATAAATTACTTATACAACTCTAAAATTCATATAAATCTACAGAATACTCAATAAACATGTTATGGTCATTTTTCAGAAGCATTTTTCAAAAATAAATTATAAATAATTCTTAAAATTTTCAAGAAAGTTTATGACACATATTTATCACATTTTCTTGAATTAATTCCTTACTTAAATTTATAAATCAATGCCATAATATAAAAATTTATTATGAAACTAGACTTCTCAAATTTCATTTTTTGTTTAGAAATTACTAGATTTGGTTTAATATAAAATTTTTAATGATTTTTCAAACACATTGTAAAATCTGCCTATAGCTCCAGATTTGATTAAAAATCTGTATAAATTCGTACAAAACTCCATAATTGTTCAAACAATTCATGGATGAACTAAACATCATTATAAACAACTTTGTAGAAGAAATCATCTTCAAATTTTGAGTATAAAATTTTCTAAAAATTCGTACAAATTTTCTGACAAATTCAAGGACCAAATAAATTCTTCAATTCTCTCTTTAATGGTATAAACTACACATGCAAGCCTATTTCCACACAAATACCATGACTTTAAGATTATCAATATCTTCAAATATTTGGTATACACATCACAAAATTTACATACATGTATATAAAAATTTCTATTTATAAATTAGTCATTTTATCATCTGGAAATTTCAACAATGGCAAAATTTCTATCTAGAAATTCCTACACTTACATGCAAACAAACATGTAGCAAACTTGCCATCGAAAATCTGCTATTTTTTTTTTTGTTGTTGTGTATTTGTGTGAGTTACTTAAAATTGATACATTAAAATTTTTAACTAAGTTATTTAGTAAGAATAATTATCATGTTGAATCCTAATTAAATAATTTATAAACAATAAATATTGAATACCCACAAAATTATTATGCTTAATAATGTCTTTGTTAATGATTGAATTGGGTTAATTTAGAACTAACTTTTACACTATTATATATTTTAGATAGACTCTGAATAAAATTAATTAATTAATTTATTTATTTATTTTCTTTTAAGAATAATTAAATGTGGGTTTTCACAATCTACCCTCCTAAAAAAAAATTCGTCCTCGAAATTAATTCGTACCTTTAGACTCGAAAAGTTGAGGGTAATTGGCACGTATCATATCTTCTCGTTCCCACGTTGATTCTTCCGTCCCACGATGTCTCAAGAGAACTCGAACCAACGGTATAGTTTTACCTCGTAATTCTTTCTCGCGACGATCTAAAATTTTGACAGGTTTCTCTTCAAATGTCACATCCTCATCAAGATTAATTTCCTCCCAATTGATGATGTGAGAAGGGTGTGGCTTGTACTTCCGTAGCATAGAGACGTGGAAAACATTATGTACTCCAGTCAATTGAGGTGGTAGAACCAAACGGTACGCCACCTCTCCTATTTTGTCCAAAATTTCGAAAGGCCCAATGAAGCGAGGTGATAGCTTTCCCTTCTTTCCGAAACGAACAACTCCTCAACGAGGTTTTATTTTCAGAAATACATGATCTCCAACTTGAAATGCTAAAGGTCTTCTCCTTTGATCTGCATAACTTTTCTGCCTACTCTGAGCGGTCTCAAGTCTGTCTTATTAATTTCACTTTTTTGGTAGTTTCTTGAACCAACTCTGGCCCTAAAAGAGGCGCTTCTCCGAATTTTGTCCAACATATTGGTGATCGACAAGGCCGTCCGTACAAAGCTTCATACGGTGCCATACCAATACTTACTTGAAAACTGTTATTGTAAGAGAATTCAACTAGTGGTAAGTGTCTCTCCCAACTACCCTTAAAGTCCATGACACAAGCTCGAAACATGTTTTCTAAAGTCTGAATTGTTCTTTCTAATTGATCATCAGTTTAAGGGTGAAAAGCTGTACTAAAACACAACTCTGTACCCATAGCTTTCTGCAGACTTTGCCAGAATTGTGACGTAAAACGAGAATCACGATTTGACACCATTGAGAATGGTACTCCGTGCAACCTAATGATTTCTCAAATAAACAGTCGACTTAATGATTCGAGTGTGTCTGCTGGTCCTATTGGTAGGAAATGTGCCGTCTTAGTTAACCGATCAACCACAACCCAAATGGCACCATGGCTTTGTGGCGACCGAGGTAATCCTGTTACAAAATCCATTGTTACGTGTTCCCAAGGGCTTCTGATGTTCTGTCTTCACTTGTTGACATGTCAAGCACTTAGATACGAATTGAGCAACGTCCTTCTTCATTCCACTCCACCAATATTGTCACTTGAGATCATGGTACATCTTGTTTCCTCCCGGATGAACTGTAAAAACCGAATAGTGAAATTCTTTAAGTACTTCTTCTCTTAATTGTTCGTTGTTCAACACAAAAATTCTACCTAAATACCTTAAACCACCATCTTGATGGAGCTGTGAAGATTCCCCGGACATTACTCGTGCCTTGATAAAGTCGGTCTCTTGATCAAGTCTTTGGGCTTCCAACACTTTGGTAAGAAGTTGGGGTGTTGTAACTATTGTAAACAACCTACCATTCCCATTCTGAGTCTCTGGTTATAACTTAAACTCATTCACGGTGCTTACCATTTTCCATTCTTTAATTGATATGTTGGCTACAATCTCTCTTTTCTTTCGCCTTAGTGCATCTGCTACAACATTAGCCTTCCCGGGATGATAAGACAAAGTGAATTGGTAATCTTCAAGGTACTTCATCCAGCGTCTCTGCCTCATGTTCAAATCTCTTTGTGTGAACAAGTACTTCAAGATTTTGTGATTGGTAAATATTTCAAACTTTTCGCCATAAAGGTCATGTCGCCAAGTCTTAAGTGCATAGACTACAGCCGCCAACTCCAGATCGTGAGTAGGATAATTTTTCCCATGATTCTTCAATTGTCTTGATCCATAGGCTACTACCTTCCCGTTTTGCATTAACACACTACCTAACCCTTCTTTAGAGGCGTCACAATATACCATGTAACCGATGTCACGTTCGGGTATGATTAGTATAGGAGCGCTCGGCAGTCTTTTTTTGAGTTCTTGAAACGACTGCTCGCAAGTTTCGTTCCATTCAAACTTTACTCCTTTTTGTGTTAGGCGTGTCATTGGCTTGGCTAATTTGGAGAAATCTTGAATGAATCTCCTATAATAACTTGCTAAGCCCAAGAAACTACAAATCTCAAATGTATTCATAGGTTGTTTCCATCCTATTATTACTTCTACTTTAGCAAGATCCACTGATATTCCTGATTCAGACACAACATGACCTAAGAATTTTACTTACTTCAACCAAAATTCACATTTGCTAGCTTTAGCATACAATCGGTTCTCCCTTAGAACTTGCAAAATGGTTCTCAGATGTTGCTCGTGATCTTCTTCAGATCGTGAGTATATCAAAATGTCGTCAATGAATACCACCATAAATTGGTCCAAATAAGGTGTAAAAATTTTGTTCATTAAACTCATGAATACCCCAGGCGCATTCGTCAAACCAAATGGCATTACCATAAACTCATAGTGGCCATAACGGGTTCGAAACGCAGTTTTGGGTATATTTTCTTCTTTGACATGAAGTTGGTGATATCTCGACCTAAGGTCAATTTTGAAAAAACATTTTGAACCTCTTAATTGGTCGAACAAGTCATCGATTCTTGGCAGTGGATATCGATTTTTAATGGGGACTCGATTTAGTTTTCGATAATCGATGCACAATCTTAAGGTTCCATCATTCTTCTTTGCGAATAATGCTGGCGCTCCCCAGGGGGACGTACTTGGTCTGATAAACTTCTTACTCAACAGTTCTTGCAACTGCTACTTCAATTCTCAAAGTTCAGCTGGCGCCATACGATGTGGTGCTATTGAAATTGGTGAAGTCCCAGGTTGAAGCTCGATCGTGAAATCTATGTCTCGTTTTGGGGGTAATCCTGGTAATTCGTTAGGGAAAACGTCAGCGTACTCGCACACCACATGGGGTAATCCTGGATCCTTTCGATTTTAATCTTCCAAAATTAAGCTTGCCAACCATCCAGTCAGTTGATCATGCCACCGCGACTTGCGACACGTCGGAGTTAGAGAATCTTGTCTATTTCCTTTAAATTAAACTTTCGTACTATTAAGGGAGGATGCTGTCACTGTCTTACGGTAACAATCAATAATGACTCGATGAACCGACAACTAGTCCATTCCTAAGATGACGTCAAAATCAGATATCTCCATAACTCTTAGATCACAGATCAAATATGAATCGGAGATTCCTAGTTCACAAGATTTACATACTAGATTTACTCAGGTTTGACCTCCTAAGGCTGAAGCAACACTTATAGCTATCTCTAACGTTTCGGATTCCAAACCCGAACTTGACACACATGCAGTGGATATAAAAGAATGCAAAGCTCTGGAATCAAACAATACTTTAACCCAAGAATTCATAAGGGTTAACATACCTTGAATTACTAATGGGTTACCAATATCTTCTTCTCCTCAGAGAGCATACATTCTTCCTACTGCCTGTTGGTTAGTCCCTCTTGGTTTCTTTCCATTTCCAACTCCTTGTAGTTATGTTCTCGGTCAGCCTACATTCCTAGAGGCTTGTGGCTGCCCTTTGTTGGTCTGAGTATTTTGAGTAGGCTTAGAACCTTTCCCTGGCTGGCATTTGTTGTATTGTTGTGCCCCTCGCTGATCCATAAAATACTCCCCACCTTGAGGACACTCACTTCGACGATGCCCCTGCTAACCACATCTGAAACATTTTCCTTTCCACTCATTCACAAAGTTTCCTCCCTGCTGGTTTCCTCTATTCTGCCTTTGTTGCTGCTGCAACCCTCCAGCATAAGGTGTTGGTGCTAGTGCAGGATGGTTTCTTGTGTTGCGGACTAGACCTCCTCCGCGCAGTTGATTATTGTTCCATGATTGCTGATTTCGAATGCGTTCAGAATCTGCTAATTCTCGTTCCACAATTAAAGCTCGATCCACTATTTGAGCATAGGTGGAAAGTTGCACTATTCAATCTTCCCCTAATGTCTGTGTCCAAACCCCATTCAAATCGTCTAACCTTATCCTCTTTATTTGCTACTATAGCTGAAGCGTACCGTGAGAGGGCTTCAAAACGGTTCGCATATTGAGTGACTGACATTTTTCCTTGTTTCAGTTGAAGGAACTCTTGAATCATTTCTTGTCTTAGTGAGTTAGGAAAATACTTTTCCATGAATAAGTCTTCGAATTGTCTCCAAATGAATGTCTCTACTTGTCGAGTACTTCTGATCATTTCCCACCAATGATCTGTTTCCCCTTCCATTTGAAATGCTGCCATAGTCACTCTATCTTGCTCATTTCGCACGTCAGAAGTATCTAGCAACTTCTTAATTTGTGTTAACCAAGCTTCAGCTTCATAGGGGTTTGATCCACCAAGGAATTTGTGGGATGTAGTTTTTCAAATTTTGCTATCATTTCAGATTTGCTTTGATCTTGGATTTGGGGTGGTATATTACCTACCCTATCAGCAATTGCGCGTATAATTCAAGCGACATCACCATCAGACACTTCATCACCATTACTGTTGTTACTATTTCTTGTTCGTCCTGCCATTCTGCATGATGGGATTTTTAGTAATTTGTGATTTATTCCTTTATTTATTATTATTATTATTATTATTATATTTATGCGTAAGGATAGTAAAAAAAAGAAACTTCATTAGTTAGATTAGAGAAGCTACAACCAGCAAAATACAAGTAAAACAAAGGGAAAGATAAAATAAAATACTACGGGCAAAAGATAGCCCCTACAATCCAAGTTAACTCCTACACTCACAATTCTAAACTAGGCAATTTTACATGTAAGCATACAAAATAATCGATTAGCCTAGTTTATAATTCCTTTAAGGTCTCTTAAAATAGCCAAGGAAAGTCTCTTCTCACAAGGGCTTCCGGCTCCCATGTGGCTTGGAAAAGCCCCATGAATCGCCACAGCACCCTCATGAAGACAGCAGTTTCATACACACAATGCCCTAGCACCTGCACCGGCTCCTCTCGATAGATCCTCTAGTCCTTGAAGTCCACTGACCCATCTCTCCTCACAATTCTGCGTGGGTGGGGCATGATATACTGAAGGCTCCAAATGTCAAAAAGGTTGCCCACCCTATCGGTGAAACCATCCGGGAAAGGGCCTAGCTGATATAACTAGGGAGTCTCTTGCCTCAAAATTTGGATAGGTCCAATGTAGGTACCCACCTAATTCTTAGATTTCCAAGCACAACCTCCTAGGGCATAAATTCTGATATTACAAATGAGCCAATCTGCAGCCCATTTCGAACATCCCAATTCTCAAACATGGCTCCTACCTCTCCGGTGCTCTCATCAGTATTGCCTTCTATAGACTCCTCTTCAGTGTTAGACTCAATCACAATTATCTCAATTGGGTTGCTCATTGGTGCAATCTCTTCAGGGTCAGATTCAGGCTCAGACTCAGGTTCAGGCTCAAGCTTAGGCTCAGGTTCGTAATCTTTTACTAGTGCAATTTCTTCAGGGTCAAACTTAGGCTCATAGTCCTCTGCAGGCGACTTCACTTTTTCACTTGGGTCAGACTCTATGTCATAGTTTCCCACCGAACTTTCATCTGACCCTGGCATCCTACAATTAAAAATGTTCTAACTTAGTTAAGTCACTGAAAATTATAAGTTAACATAAGGCTTTCTTAAACGTAAAAAAATATATATATATAATTGCTACCCATGGCCCAAAGGTTCGAATCTAAGCTCTGATACCAAACTGTGACGCCCAAAATTTTTTTTTTAGAACATCATAAAATTTAAATAACAAATAACTTGCTAAATAAAAATTTTAACGACTAATTAGGGAAATTTAGATTTTTACATAGTCAAAGCTTAACAACTAAATTACGAGTCCACATACAATATTACAACAACTTTATAACATATGTAATTACTAATACCAAGGATAATTGTAGACACCCCATTTTTGAGCGTCCTTAATACTTAGATGTTCTTGCAGGTACATCCAGTGACAAGTGTGATTGCTCGTCGAACGCTCGAATGCTGCGACAGAACGCCACAGGTTTGAGTTTTCTAAACCCTGCATCAGTTCTGTCTCATTTTTGGACCATGTGTTGGTCCTTTCAGCATGCTTCTTGAGGTGCATTGCCGGCCACCTTTTGGCACTACCGACCATGCATTTAGGCCTGCCGGCCATTGATGAGGCCTGACGGCCATCAATGAGCTACTGGCCACCAATGCGTCAGTAGATATTTTGCAGATATTTTGACAGCTGCTTGCACAGATTGGCCCATCTGCATGCACGTGGATGGCTGGATTTGTTTGAAGGCTTCTTGTATCCTCTATATATACAAGTCATCCTCATGCATGGAGGAGGTTACAAATTTTGTGAGCAAAATTTCCTCTCTCTCTCTCTCTCTAGAATCCTCTCTCTCTCTTGATTTTGTGCTTGAAAGTGAGTTTTCTCTACATATTTGCATACAACCCCTTGATCAAACTTGATCATCTTTGTGTTGAGACTCTTGGAGGCCTTGTTTGGGGTCTTGAGCTTGGTTTTGGCTCAAAATTTCAGCTGTTTTGTTCTTGTGCTTCAAAGGTATAAGCTTGTCCCTTTTAAGCTTTGTTTTAGTTAAGTGCTTAGCCATCCCTTTATGCTACTTTGAGGCTGGTTTTAACCTCTAAAAAACTCTGATTTTAAGGTTTTAAAGTGGTGGTTTAAGCCTTGTTTGGTTAGGGGGTGGTTCCCCCCCTTTGTTCTTTGGCTTGCAAAGCCTTTAGAGCCACCTTTCAAAGCTTTTGAAATAACCTTTTCTTGGCCTTTCAACCACCGAATTCCAGGGGAATTTCAGGGGTAGAATGTTGGTTTTGAGGACCAAAATGGGAGGGAGTGGTCCCCCCTCCTCATGTCTTGTTTGCATGTGTAGTTGGCCTAAGAGGTGAGCATGTTTTTCTACCCTTTTGGGACTCCATCTCAGTATGTTTTTGCTAATGTTTTAGCATGTTTTAACCCTGTTTTGGTTGGTCTTGGTCATATGACTCATGCCTTGTATGGTTGTAGTGTAAATGGCCTTTGCTAGCTTTGTGTTTTGAGGTTTCTAGCATGCTTTGCTTGGGTTGTTTGCATGCCATAGTATCATTTAGCATGTGATTTTAGAGCACATATCACTGTCACACTCTCACATATTCCACTGTTTCATTGCTATTGAGAGTTGTGCCTTATGCCTTGTTTGAGAGCCAACCCATGAGCATGATTTTCTTGCTTTTCATGCTTCTATCTTAGCATGTTTTTGCCACTGTTTTGGCATGTTGTAGCTCTGTTTTGAGTTGGTTTGATCATTTAAGCTTGGTATTGCATGCCTCTAGTGTAGTGCTCTTCACTAGTTTTGATACTTTTGGCTTTGAACATGTTGTGCACGTGTTGCTTGCATGTTTTAGCATTCTTTTCCATGCCATTTTAGCACTGAAATTTTGCAACCTCCCTCATTTCTTCATTTTTCCTTTTGTTTTGAGGGTTTGTTGGCCTTAAGGTTGTGTTTAAGCATGAGTTAGAGTTTGTGCTCAAATGACTTTAACTCTCTTTTGATGGTTCCTCCTAGTCAAAGGCATGATCTCTCTCATGTTTTAAACCCTCCTTTGGTTGACCCCTCTCCAATTAGAGGACAATCATCTTGGACAAACTAACTAAAGAATGGCCTGGTAATGCTAAAATGAGTAATTAAAATGAACCAAGTAAAATGTAACTAAGATAAGCATGTTATGTGTGCATTGCATTGTGTTCAATCGGACATTATATTGAACACGGGGTAAATTGGTCCATTTCATACTCAAAGTGATAAAATGAGCCAATCTCCTTTGTCTCCATTGCCTTTGATCATTCATGATAAAGTAGTGGACTTGAGTCTTTGTTTTGTGCATTCATTGAATGTGTGCAAGTTGGATCCTTGGCCATTGTCACAACCCAAACCCGCCCCTAAGGGTTTAGCATTGTAACCGGCCAGTAATCCGTGATTACCAAAGGCCTGCTTAACAGTAATAACAATAGTACAGAGTAAGGGGCTGGCGGAAGCCAAACTATAAATAAAAGATGTCTAATGAACTGTGAAAATCTGGATGGAAAAAGACTTTTATGGACTAGTCCACATTCATAACCATAAACATATATACATATTGTATACACATAACATACAGGTTAGGGATCCAATCCCTTTACCATAGCTGTACAGCCAAAAGTCTTAAACATTTATCACATAACAGAGACAAAAGAGTGAATCTAGAACACCCCAAAATAGCCTTGGCTTGAACGGGCTTGGAACCTTGTAGTGAGGCACAATGGTTGGCTTGACAAAACATAAGCTTAACTCGACGCTTCTAGCTTCGGTCCGGTGCCTGGCCACCTACATACATATATAAACTGTGAGCTAAAGCCCAGTGAATAACAAATGTGTAAAGGGGTTAAGAATGAATGTCCTTTCAGTAATTAAAACAGTCATTTGCATTTGTAGATCAGTTATTCAATCAGTGACTGATAGTTCATATCATAACAGTCGTTTAGAAACCATAGCAGTCATATGTGGTACATCTAATAGCAGAACAGTACAGTAGGTCTTAATAGACCGAACAGTCAGTTGATGGCCATCGATACAGTAACAGTAGTTCCAAGGATAGGAACTGACAGAGATCTCTGTAACAGTAACAGTACAGTAACAGTAACAGTAAGTTGCTATGGATGCCACAAATACAGTTCACAATACAGGACAAACATTCATTCAGTAAACCATGTCACTTCAGAAAGCAGTACAGTCGATCGTTCAGAAAGTAATTATAATTGAACATATCTTTACAACATTATTACTCACAGATTACTGGGCTATAGGCAGGCTAATCAGCGTCCTCGGGTGCCAACCCTACACAGTTGCAGAACGAACCCACACTAAGTTACACACTTGGAATTAATAACTTAGCCCTTAACTTGACTTGGTGTGGTTCTAAAACAATATCCTCATTAAGATGCCTTAAATGTGGCCTAGGAATGCCTAGGATAGAATGAAGATGCAAAAATGCACTTAACAACATTTTTCAAAATTTGCTGAAAACAGGGGTCTCGCTCGAGCGTGGCTTTCTACGCTCGAGCGAGCTTACCAAAACAGAGAGTTCGCTCGAGCGTATATTCCCTTGCTCGAGCAGTCTGTAAAGATGCAAAAAGTACTAGTTGCTGAAATTCTCCTCTCGATGCTCGCTCGATGCTCACTCGAGCGTGAGACACAGTTCCTTGCTCGAGCATAGGTCTCGTCGCTCAAGCGTGCATCTGCACACGCAAAAACCTAAGAGCTTGCAATTTATGCTCGTGCCAGCATTCCGTCGCTCGAGCGGAACTCTGAAAACAAAGGTGGTCGCTCGAGCGTGGAAGCCAAAATCTAGAATTTTCAGATTTGCTCTCAAAGCTCAAACCAAGAATCAAGCATGCCAAAACTCATCCTTTTGGGCCAATTTTCTAGAAAATACTTAGAAACTCAATACTACAACATATTTTAGAGATCATTTTATAAAATCAAAGCCCAAAGGTATGACAATTGAACACAAATTCAGCCCAAATTCAAGAACATGATGTAAATATACCATGCATGTGTTTATTTGAATTCAAAGCTTCTAACACATGATCAAATGAGCCATTCATCCAAAAAACATGATGAATTATTAGATTACAACTATGATCTAGACATGCATGGAAGAATTTCATGCAAACAACTTCAAAACTCCATAATATGGACATGCATGTAAGAATTCACTCTCAAATAAACACTTTAAGCCAATTCTTGACTCTAATCACCAATTTTTCCATGAACCAAGCAAGAACAACTTAAATTCATAATTAAGGGACTGAATTTCCTACCTTAAGTCTTGAATTCCAAATGTGGTAGCTCAAATATGAAGTTCTCCTTCAATTCCTCTAATTCTCAAGCAACTCTTGTTGAAATCAATTTCTTTCCTCCTACTCTCCTCTCACTCACGGTTTGGTCTTGAGAATAGAAAAGATGATGTATCAAATGTGTGAATTAAGCTCCAAACAATGTCTCTAAAGGTGGCCCACTCAATGGCACACTTGTAAATAACTAGGCTCAATTAATTTAACATTAATAATTCTCATTTAATCATTCCAAATTGAATTTTAATTAAACCTACCATAAAATCACATAATTCCTAATTATCATATAACACAAAACAATTTCTAAATCGGTTGCCGATAAGGCTTTCAATTTGCAATTCGAAATTTAAAACATGAACAGATCATTCAGTAATAAACAATTAGAAATGCATTTTAAACAACACACTTACACAACAATTTAGGACTTCATCTTAATCAATTACTTATCATGCTTAATCACAATTTATCACTAATCAGAAGTGAGGGTTGTCACAGCCATCATGCATAAAAAATGCTTGATTTGTGGTTTTGGATCCAATAGCCCCCCTCATTTGATGTTTTGAGATGATAAGGAGAGGGTGCAGTACAAACATGTCCAAAGAAAACCCTTATTTTTTCTCTGTGAATACTCTGTTGCAGTTTGGTGAACCAACACACTAGTGGCCGGCAATGCTCCATCATTGGCCGGTAGTGCTTCATTGTTGGCCGGCAAGGCCCACCCTTGGCCGGCAGGCCACTGGTGCACTCCCCAGTAGTTATTTGGTAAGGTTCCGCAAAAAGTTCTTGGAGACACCCTACAAACAGAGCCTCTAAAGAACAAATCGGAAGGCTTTTCGGGACGAAAACCAATGCATGCATGTTCAACTTCTTCAAACAGAGCTGAGGCAGTATAAGTTTAAAGCTTTTCTTGTTAGATAGCATGAATTTGTAATTTAATTAATTAGTGTGCTAATTAGTTAAGTATTATAATAATTAGTAAGTAGTTTACTAGTTCTTCGTTTTTTTGTGTAATAATTAGCTTAGCTTAGCTTAGCTTATTTCATTCGGACCCTCCTTCGAGAGGGCACAATGTCGTAATAAGCGTGCGTGTGTGTGTGCATGTCTTCCAACCCCACGTCTTTCTCCCTTTTCTTATCTGCTTTCGATGGTTAGTTTAGGGAGCATTTTCAATTAGCATACCTTATGCTCGCATGCGTGCATCATTCATTTGTCTTGCATGCACCGGGCTCAGCGCATCATTGAAACTGTATTATATTTCAATATACTTATTTGAATACGTGTTTCAGGATGTTATCAAATTGTTGCATTCATATGCCATCTTAGATAGCCGAGCCTATTTAGTTGCATTATTGCATGCGTTGCATTAGGCATCTTGAACATAGTTAGGATCATGCATTGTTTCTAACAGTTTTCTGTTTTGGCTTGGAGTACACTGTAAGTTTTACGCTTTAGCATACTTGCATGAGTGTGAGTGTTGCCATGTTTAGCATGTTTGCCATGAGGCTATCTTCTTACTTGCTAAACTGCATGAATGCCTGTGGATGAAGGCTTTATTACTTGAATTGGAACAATTCGATAATTGTGAGTTTTAAGCCCACTTTGTGAAGTGGCAAACCATATTTTTAAGCCCACTTTGAGGGTAGCAAATCCGCGCTTTAGCCCACTTGAGGGTGGCACTTTCAAACCATTTTTTGAAAACAAACATGAATTGTTTTGTTCCAATTCTTGCAATTTAGTCTATACTTGTATGCTGCGCGCATCACATAGTAAGTTAGCTAATAACTGGAATAAAAATACATGTGTTTATAAAACAACATATCATACTTAGTAGAGGCCGATCTTTGATCAGGCGAGCGGGGGTGCTCATTTCAGGACCTTCCTCTCTGGTACCCAAGTTCCCGAGTCGAGGCAACTTTGGTGATGACGGACACGTGGCCTTTGGCACGAGTCAGGGTTTCCTAAATTTTCCAAAAATAAAATATTTAGGTGGCGACTTTGTAATCTGGCAAAGCAGTTCATATTTGGCGCTTTTTGATTCAAAATCGATTTTCCAAAACCAATTTCCAGATTTGGACTCTTTGGTGTTTATCAGTCTCACATTGCACTTTGTGAGATTAGATTCAGAACCATGACAGGAGTCCGAACTGTAGGAGACCAATTCGCACCTCTTCGAAAGGAGGGCGCGCGAAGAAAGTCGAGTCTACAATAATAAAATTTTATTTCGATAGAGTCTTGATTTTAAGTTAGCCAAGGTTCAGTATTAGCAGCAGCTCCAAATTCAGCCTCAGTCCCTTCTTCGACATAATCTGGCATGAAACGCCAGGGCAACAAAATATAGGCCATGAGTTTTGCAATACAATAAGAAAACGTAACCAACCTACCATTCTTTTTAAGAGAAAATAATCAAATCATGACAATTAAAATAATACTAAAATTCAATAGCATGATAAATGTAACCACCATTATAATAATTTCGACAATTTTAATAGTTTAGGTGACACTCAAAATCTCACCAAAGAGATTTAACTTACCAACCACTAAGCATGGCAACGATTAATTTGAAACCCCCCATTGGTCAAATATTCAAGTGTTACCAACCGTAACTACTAGGGATGCCCACGTTCGGAGTTATATACCCAAGTAGTGGCATCCGTGATTTGCCCCAATGAAATGGTCTGCCAGGGGTACGTAACCTCCCTGTGTGCCACTTGTACATCCACCTTTATTTCAAAACCGAATACCGAAAAGGATTCAAATAAGTCCCGTACTATTTTAGGGTTTCGCGACACAATTTACATGAGAATTCTCAAATCCAGGGCTCACCCCGAACAACCGGTATTAACCGTCAACCCTTAATTTCGTACACTCTTTAAAACCAGGACTCACATTGAACAACTGGTATTAATCGTCAATTGTTAACTTTGTATATGCCATTAATTATTTCAGTTAGTTTTGATATTAATCACAAATAATTTCAATTTTTAATTACAAATAATGTTATACCAACTCATTAAAATTTCTAACATAAAATATTACATATGTCACACAATAATAAATAATTGTACAAAATTTAAATAAACAATTTATTTAAACCATGGTATGAAATAATAATTTAGATACCAATAAATCATAATTACACACATGCATGGATTTTTAATCTACAAGATTAGACTAGTACAATATTAAATTTTTAGTCCAAATAAACAATTGAAGAGATAATTTTTGATTCCTCCTTAACCTGCCAAAATTTTCAGAATGTATATCTTGCAAATAAAATTATAAATAAATTACTTATACAACTCTAAAATTCATATAAATCTACAGAATACTCAATAAACATATTATGGTCATTTTTCAGAAAGCATTTCCCAAAAATAAATTATAAATAATTCTTAAAATTTTCAAGAAAGTTTATGACACAGATTTATCACATTTTCTTAAATTAATTCTTTACTTAAATTTATAAATCAATTCCATAATATAAAAATTTATTATGAAACTAGACTTCTCAAATTTCATTTTTTGTTTAGAAATTACCAGATTTGGTTTAATATAAAATTTTTAATGATTTTTCAAACACATAGTAAAATCTGCCTATAGCTCCATATTTGATTAAAAATCTGTATAAATTCATACAAAACTCCATAATTGTTGAAAAATTCATGGATGAATTAAACATCATTATAAACAACTTTGTAGAAGAAATAATCTTCAAATTTTGAGTATAAAATTGTCTAAAAATTCGTACAAATTTTCTTGCAGATTTAAGGACCAAATAAATTCTTCAATCCTCTCTTTAATGGTATAAACTACACATGCAAGCCTATTTCAACACTAATACCATGACTTTAAGACTATCAATATCTTCAAATATTTGATATACACATCACAAAATTTACATACATATATATAAAAATTTCTATCTATAAATTAGTCATTTTATCATCTGAAAATTTCAACAATTAAAAAAAAAATGAGAGGGTTGAGAGAGTTTTCTTACTTAGTTGTAGGATTGAAATGGAATAGTGAAATGGTAGGAAAATATGCAACCTTAATCTCCCACTCTTCTTCTCATCCTACTGCTTTGTTGCTCACAGAATTTTCTTTCTCTTTTTTTTTTTCTTCTTCTCTATTCTCTTCATTGATCCGGAGGAGTAAACATACCTATGTATATATAACAAATCAAGTTGAGCCCCCCTTTTCTCTTTCTCTCTTTCTCTTTCTCTGAGCCCCCTTTTTCTCTATCTCTTTTTCTCATCATTCTCTCAGGTGGTCTCTCAGGTGGTCTAGTCTACTTTTCCAATTCCAAGAAGAATAATGAGGTGAGGGTTCCTACACTTACATGCAAACAAACATGTGGCAAAGTTGCCACCAAAAATCTGCTATTTTTTTTTTTGTTGTGTATTTGTGTGAGTTGCTTAAAATTAATACACTAAAATTTTTAATTAAGGTATTTAGTAATAATAATTATCATGTTGAATCCTAATTAAAATAATTTATAAACAATAAATATTGAATACCCACAAAATTATTATTCTTAATAATGTTTTTGTTAGTGATTGAATTAGGTTAATTTGGAACTAACTTTTACACTATTATATATTTTAGATAGACTCTGAATAAAATTAATTAATTAATTTATTTATTTATTTTCTTTTAAGAATAATTAAATGTGAGTTTTCATACGTCACTTTCTAAAGTATATCGAGTAGAATATTTACAAAACATCAAGTTTATCGAATATCGTTAACTATTTTATTGAATTGCATTTGTATCTAAAAAATAAATGACAAATGTGATTTGAATTTTAAAATGAATACAAATGTGAGTGGAAGAAGGAGTTAACGATGTCTGATCAACTTGATTTTTTTGAGGTATGTTCTACTCGATGTACTCTAAAAAGTGAACGATTCAGATCATCGAGATGAGTCCTAAAAAGGGCCCATATAGCTGTACAACAGTGACTGCTGTGTGAGAGGCACGACAATCACCCCATTTCCGACTTATTTACTTCTAAGTCCTAAATAAAATTTCATGAACGTATAAATTGTTTCAAATGAGAAATTTATGGTGTGACTTATTTTTTTATTTATTTACATGTATCATTGTGAGCTTTATTTGTTAGATTAATACATTTATGGGTAAATTACACTTTGCATCCTTGCGTTTTACATAAAATCTCACTTCGATCCCTACACATCAAATTGTGACACTTAATCTCTTGCGCTTTTGGTCAAGTGTCACACTGACCCTTCTGTTACTCCCACCGTTGGACTCTTTAACAAAGGTTAGTCACATGGAAAACATGTGATCACTAAATGACAGCAAAAGAGGAAAAACTTACTGGCAGTATCCATAACTACATTGCCACAAATGAAGCCAATATCCACATGAACACACAAATGGCCATAATTCATTTCATAAAATACATTGTTTGTATCCACTAAGTCAAAATGGCCACATATTCATGATGCAAACATGTTGGCAGTATCCATAACTACATAAACAAAACATGCCACATTGTCAAAAGCGTTTGATAATCAAAATAAACAGCAACCCTACTTTAGGTTCTTCTCCTTAGAGGCAGATGCATTTTGAAGTGAGGGCAAGGTCACAACATTCCTTCATCTCCATGTAAATAAGGTTGGTGTTGGTGCTGTTGTTGCTCCCCTTGTTGCTTCAGATGTTTGTGACGATGCTTCTTTTGTTGTTATTGCTGCACTTCTTGTTGCTGTTGGTGTTGTCCTTGTTCCTCCTGCTATTGTTGCCCTTGATGTTGAAGTTGCCTTTGTCGTTGAAGTTTCCCTTTGTGTTTGTGAACTTGCCCTTAATGCAGATGGATTTGGTGCCCTTGGAATTGCTGAAGCTGCCCTTGGAATGGCTGAAGCTTGATTTGGTGTTGCCATTGGTATTGGTGTTTGGTTTGCACTTAGTGTTGCCATTGGTGCTTGTCACGACCCAAACTTGCCTCTAAGGGTTTAGCATCATAACTGGCCAGTAATCCGTGATTACCAAATGCCCAGTAGTACAATAAAGGGGCCGGCGGAAGCCTGTAAATATTAAAATAGAATGTCCAAAGAGCTGTGAGGACTTAACTGAGTAACATAAGTTTCATATATTGATATATGCACAAACACTTAAGTCCATAAGACGTTATATACAAAAAAAAATAAAACAGATGTTAGGGAATTAAATCCCAAAGCCAAAACGATTTATATAACATTCACTTGACTTCATATGAGAGCACCCAAAAACAGGCCTTGACATTAACGGTTCGGAACCTCGCAGTGAGGCACAATAGGTTGGCTTGACAAAACGGGTTCAGGTCGACACTGCTAACTTTGCTCCGGTGCCTGACCACCTACATATATAACAACTGTGAGCTAAAACCCAGTGAATAACAAATGTGTAAAGGGATTAAGAATGAATGTCCTTTCAGTAATTAAAACAGTCAATTGCATCTGTAGATCAGTTATTCAATCAATGTCTCATATTTCATGTCATATCAGTCATTTAGAAATCATATCAGTCATACGTAGTACATCTAATAGCAGTACAGCACAGTAGGTCTTAGAAGACCGAACAATCAATTGATGGCCATCGAACAGTAAACGGTAGTTCCAAAATATAGAACTGATAGAGATCTCTGTAACAATAGTAGTAACAGTAATAGTAGCAGTAACAGTAACAGTAACAGTAGTAGTGACAGTTAGTTGCTATGGATGCTACGAGTACAGTTCATAAAATACGACAAATATTCGTTCAGTAAACAATATCATTTGAGAAAGTAGTGCAGTTAATTATTCAGAAAATAATTATAATTGAACATAGCTTTACAACATTGTTACTCACAGTGGGCTCCTCGAAACATGTGCTACAATGCACTAACGGTGCAGCGTCCGACCTAAACAACAAACAAGTTCAAGCACAACAACTAAATACACAGTCCACTCATTCAATCGATTCGTTGTTTACTTAATTGGTTTCCATTCATTATCTACTGGTTCGGTTCTATCATTTGTTCTACACTTTCTTGGTGTTCATGAAATGTAATGCATATGAGAAACATGTTTAAATCATGCATACGGGGGCCCAGAAGGTGAAAAAGTGGAGCGAAAAACAAAACCAGGACTGCTTGTTACAGCCGCACGTGTGGGGGTTCTTGCCGTACGTGCGAGACCATCTCCACACGTGCCTCCCGCACTTGCAATTTAAGAAGAATGCTTGCTCACATTGCCCTGTTTTCCGCACATGCGGGGCTCCAAGCTGCATGTGCGGTGCTGGGTGAAAAACTGTCAGAAATTCTGTTCAAATTTGCAGCTCACATTTGTATCAATACAACTTCATTCCATACATTATAAGTCCCAAAAATTCTTCAAACACACTTGAATTCACAAGTTCTAGCTTCAAACAAAAATGCATGAGTTTAAAACAACCGCAAATTGTCATAAATAAATCAAACCCTCACTTTGTTATATAAATGTATAAACCATGCAAGTGTAAGTTCTAAAATTCAAACTTCCATGGAAGTCCTTCTCAATTGATTTGCATGTGTGTAGTACAGAATATTTTTATTTTTATTTTTTTTTATATTTTTTATCACACACAAAACTTAGTTCATAATCATAGATGTTCCATAACATATTTAAATTTAGAATAAAACTCTTTCATTATATTACATGCATGGGTTAGAGATCAAACCAATTTTAGGTTTCAAAACAAAATCAAAACCTTATTTAACTCCATGATTAAACCCTTTCATGAACTCAATGTTTTCAAAAAATTTTCTTCAAAATCAGATGCATAATAAACTTGCATGGCTCAATTCTTAAAAACATCATTACGCATGTAAGAGGGAGATTAATGATATGGAATTGGGCCGGACAGAGTTGTGCCGGACAGATTTGGGGCGAACAGGTGTTGGGCCAAGTTGTGTGGCCCGGCCTTGAAGGAAGCTGCTCGGTTAAGGCAGCGCTTGGATTGACCGATCTGCAGGGATCCGTGGTTACGAAGCCGGTCAGGTGAAAAGTCCAGCGCCAGGAAAGGTAAGGTTGGACCGAGGTACCAGTCTGCTCGGCAGGTAGGTCGACCGTAGACAAGCGTGAGTTGTCCCGGGCTCGGCTTTGCCGAGATGCCGCCGAGTCCGGTCCTCATCTGAGCTTAGCTGTTGGAGTACTTGGGCATGAAGCGCAGCATGGCAGACGATGGCCGAGATGGTACTGCCCGGCTGCCGAGCTCCCAAGAGAATGGGCAGGCAGTTGGGTTAGGTGGTGCTCAGCAAGGTTTATGCTGACAGATGGGATAGCAGTGCCACGTGTTGAGAGGTCACTGGGAGTAGATTTGGTGCGTAGAAGGTATATAAGCACGTCTGCGCCCCCTATGCGCTGGCAGATGAACATTTGGTGAGACATACACTAAACACTCTCCCTTCTCTCTATCTATCCCCTGTGTGTGTTCTAACTTGATCGTCGGAGGGGTATTCCGGCCACACACCGCCGGGTAGCTCACCGCTGTTGTGCTCGCAGGTGATCGGACAAAAGCGGGCCTTGGAAGAAAGGAATACGGGCTTGCCTGAATATTTGCTCCCTGTACAATTGGCGCCGTCTGTGGGAACTTGACAGACAAAACCTTGTCTTCCAGGCTCATCTGATCGCCGTTCATGGCAAACAACGATGAGATTTCGTTGTCTGCCATCGACGGAGCCATCCCGGAGTTTATCCGACGGAGAGAGGGACATCCCGCCATCCTTCCAATGGCGGATTTGGAGACATTCCCCGGAGGGCAGTCGGGGGACGCGCGGGATAAGCGCGGGAGAAGTTATGGTCATTCGCGGAGTCCAGACGGTCATCGGCGGCGGAGAGAGTCACACGCCAGACGTCTGGAACACAAGTTGAGGGACCAAGACGCCGTCATCCGGCGAATGACGGCGGAGATGGAAGAGCTCAAGCGGCATGTCAAAGGGAAGGGTGTAGCTGGAGTGGGTGACCACAGTGAGTGCACCCTATCCCGCCGTTCAGGCGGTTAGAGTCAACGACGCACTCCGTCCATTTCTATTACCAGAAGTTACAAGGTTGGTGATTCTGACGTGCATGCCGAGAAGTCTAGCGCGCAAGATAGCACTTACCAGCCCTCACGTCCAGTGATGACGTCGAGGTACTCTTACTCCGCTCATTCAGAGGATTTGTGGGCGGTCTTAAAGGAGCGGGCTCGCCGGCGGGAAGCTCAGAGGATATCGGCGTTCCAGCGGTTATCCTACGGGGTTCACGCCAGCGAGGAGGTTAGAATGCCCCCACCCCGCCAAGCAGCGCCCCTCCTAGTGGATACAGATTTGGCAAGGTTGAGTGCCACCCCTTTCTCTATGGAAATAGAAACAACACCGCTTCCGGTAGGCTTCCGCTTACGACGGGAAGACCGATCCCTACATGCATGTAAGTCATTTTCAACAGGTCATGGCCGGACATAGGCAGAATAATGCTCTTATGTGCCTCATCTTTCCGTCAAGTTTTGGCGAACTGGGCTTGAAGTGGTTTGAAAGGCTGCCAGAGGGGAGTATTGAGAGGTGGCATCAGCAGGCCGAAGCCTTTGTCACGCGCTTCAAAACCAACACCAAAACACCAAAAGAAGTTGATCACCTACTGAGTGTCAAGATGGAACTGAACGACACATTGAAGGCATACAACTCCAGATATTGGGAGACCTTCAACGAGATCTTGGATTGCCCGGTCAACCTTGCAATCACTCAATACAAGCGTGGTCTCCTAGTCGGACATAGACTGCGGGACTCGCTTACCATGCACCAACCGACGTCCATGAGCCAGCTCATGCAGCGTATCAATGAGCACATCTGAGTCGAGGATGATGCGTCAGCATCTGCCGTGAAGGTAACTCCGGTAGTAATAGACAAGAAGACAGCAGGCAAAGTGCACGCAGTTGGGCAAGAGTCCAGCCGCTCAAGTAACCGAGCAGAGGAATCGGACCATGGCTCGAATCGTAAAAATCGGTATAGAGGACGTCAGAATGACCGGGATGACTACCCCCGAGATGACGTAGCAGAGGCAAATAGAAGGATGAAGGCAAGGACTGGCATAACCACGGTCTTCAAGATTCCAATCTATCGCATACTTAGTGAAACCCGAGACGAGGAGTATGTCCGGTTTCCTGCTAAGTTGGGCGATGGACAAAAGGGATTCAATCCGCGGTATCGTTGCACATTTCATCGGGAGCGAGGCCACCGGACTGAGGATTGTTTGCCTTTGAGGCAACACCTGGAAGAGCTAGTTACGGCCGGACACCTAGACCTTTACATTGATGGGGGCATAAAGGCGAACCAGGCTCTGGCTGAGCCCAGGGGACAGGATGACCGAGATGTGCCACCACAAGGAGTTATTAATGTCATCCACGGCATAGTGGAACCGGAGCATGTTTGCGAACTCCGGGGTATGATCAAAAAGGCAGAACATATGAGGGAGGTTTTGTCGGTACAGCCTGCCATCAAGAGGGGGAAGACCGCAGAGAAAGATGTGATTAGTTTCACCTCAAGGGATCTAGAGCGCATTCAGACGCCGCACAATGATGCCTTAGTAGTAACACTCCGCGTCAAGGAATTCGATGTCAAACGGATCTTGATCGATCAGGGAAGCTCGGTCGAGATCATGTATTACGATGTATTCAAGCAGCTCAAGCTCCGAGAGACAGACTTGGCTCCGGCAACTTCGCCACTGGTTGGTTTCAACTCGCAACCGGAGTGGCCTTTGGGAAAGATTATCCTGCCGGTCAAAGCGGGATCCGTGGTCAAGCAAGTGGAGTTCTGGGTGTTGCAAGTTCCTTCTACTTACAATCTAATCCTTGGAAGGGGATGGCTTCACGCCATGCAAGCCGTAACGTCGACCTACCATTAGGTGATGAGATTCCCCTCGGCTATGGGGGCAATCGAGGAGATTTGGAGAGATCAAGTCATGACCAAACAATGCTTCGTGGCAGTGAACGGGAGCTGGGCTGCCAAAGGCTTCGTTCAAATGATAGAAGGACCGGAAGACCGGGGAGTTCTTGACGATGTGGGCACCAAGGCAGAGGACAAAGCTATTGAGGAATTGGTGGAGGTGCGAGTTGATATGGAGTGGCCGGATAAGTTCTTCCTGCTCGGTTCCAGCCTCACGGCCCAAGAAAGGACCGAGATGGTTGAGTTTTTGATGACCAACATCGAAGTCTTCACATGGTCGCCTTACGATATGCCCAGCCTCGATCCAAGTTTTATCTGCCATCACCTCAATGTTTTCCCCGGAGCAAAGCCAGTCATTCAGCGAACAAGGAGATCGGCGCTGCATCACGCCGAGGTAGTTGCAGAGGAAGTGAAAAACTTGCTTGAGGCACGAGCAATTCAGGAAGTGCACTACCCTCGGTGGATTTCCAACACAGTAGTGGTGCCCAAGAAGAATGGGAAGTGGCGAGTTTGTGTCGATTACAAGACAGTTAACTGAGCTTGTCCGAAGGATAGCTTCCCTTTGGCCCGTATTGACCAGCTTGTGGACTTGACGGCTGGACATAATCGGCTCAGCTTCTTGGATGCCTATCGCGGCTACCACCAGATTGCCATGCATGAGCCCGACCGAGAGATTACTTCCTTTACGACTCCAAGGGGACTCTTCTACTACCGAGTCATGCCTTTTGGTTTAAAGAACGCCGGGGCAACTTTTCAGAGGATGGTGACCAAGATGTTTGCTCCTTTGCTTGGGCGGACAATGGAGGCCTACATTGATGATATGGTGGTTAAAATCCGGCATGCAGGAGACCACTTATCCGACTTGGCTGAAATGTTCGCCATTCTCAAAAAACACAAGCTGCGCCTGAATGTGTCTAAGTGTGCCTTTGGCGTGGGATCCGGAAAATTTTTGGGATTCCTAGTCACGAACCGAGGCATCGAAGTAGACCCCACTCAGATCAGTTCTGTGCAAGATTTGAAGCAGCCCAGCTCGACTAAGGATGTGCAGCATCTGACTGGGATGGCCGCCGCGCTTAATCGATTTATAAGCCGGTCATCAGATCGCTGCCGCCCTTTCTTTCAAGCATTGAAATCAAAGTTCTCGTGGGACGAAGATTGTGACCGGGCTTTGGCCCAGCTCAAGGAGTATCTGTCTTCTCCGCCACTGTTGGTTACACCAAAGCCAGGCGAGGAACTCTATCTTTACCTTGCCGTCTCACAGCATGCAGTCAGTGCGGTGCTTGTTAGAGCTGAAGGACTCAAGCACCTCCCAATCTTCTACGTCAGTAAGACCTTGCTACCGGCAGAGTCGAGATACTTGCTGTTGGAAAAACTTGCGTTAGCATTGATGATGGCTTCAAGGAAGTTGGCGCACTATTTTTACGCCCATACCATCATCGTTCTGACCGAATTCCCCCTTAAGGCCTTGTTTGAACGGGAAGACTTCTCTGGCCGAATTCTCAAGTGGGCGGTCGAATTGGGTCAATTTGATGTAAGTTCCAGCCGCACACTGCTATAAAAGCCCAGACCTTGGCCGATTTCGTTGTGGAATTCTCACCTGGAACTCATCCGGTGTGCCTGGTCGACATTGCCGTGGCAGATGATGAGGTGAACGCAAGCACGACCGAGACACAACGACTTGATAGAGTTGGCGACGCGGACTTTGCGCGCCCCTCCGGCACACCCTCAGTTTGTGCAAATCCACCGCACGGTGATGCGATAATAGAATTGGGAATCACCGTCTAATCTGCTCTGTCCGGTACCGCATCACAAAGGAGGGAAGAAGTGGAAGCACTCAGCACAGAGCCTGTGGCCGGCATAATACCGCAGCTTGGAGATTCGCCTACGGACTTGGGCATTGTAAATCAACTTGCCAAGTCCAGTGCCGAATCACCAAGGGGGGCTGAAGTGGAACCAGTCGGCACAGAACGTGCAGCCGAGCAGCCGAACAACCGTGATCTCATCGACCTTCGAAACTCTCAGGACCCTTCAAAATGTTGGAAGCTCTTCGTGGGGGAGATATGGAAACTTTTCGTTGATGGAGCGTCGAACCGTCACGGTGCCAGGCTAGGTATCGTTCTTATCTCGCCGGATGGCCTTATGGCATGGAAGCGGTCATACCTTTGGAAGTAGGCATGCCCACTCTCAAAAGTGAAAGTTTTGAGCCCGAACTAAACGCCGAGGCCATCGCCCTGGAACTAGACCTAGTGGAAGAGCGAAAAGGCGCTCATCCACATCGCTACCTACCAACAAGAGCTCTTAAGGAAGTACAATAAAACGGTGCACCCCAGACCATTCAAAGTAGGTGATTGGGTTTTGAGGAAAGTTATGGGCAACACCCTGGTGCCAGGTGAAGGCAAACTAGGGGCAAATTGGGAAGGACCCTACAAGATAACCGGTCTGGCAGGCAATGGGGCATACCACTTGGAGGATCTGGATGGTAGAGGAATACCCCGGCCAGGGAATGCGGCCAACCTCAAACTGTATTATTTCTAGCTTTAGCTTTCTTTTTGTGCAAAGGAATTTTTTGGCTTACACTTCACAATGTAATTCTTTTTGTCAATGTATAGAAGTGTTCTCTTTGCTTTGGCATTTTGATTATTGCTCTGTTTTGAGTTTCCCAACCAAGATGATTTACTCCGATTGGAAGAGTTGATGACTTGCTCAACTTATAATTCCCGTCCGAGATGATTCACTCCGGTTGGAAGAGTTAATGACCTGTTCAACTTAGGATTCCCAACCGAGATGATTCACTCCGGTTGGAAGAGTTGATGACCTGTTCAACTTAGGATTCCCAACCGAGATGATTTACTCCAGTTGGAAGAGTTGATGACTTGTTCAACTTAGGATTCCCAACCGAGATGATTCAATCCGATTGGAAGAGTTGATGACCTATTTAACTTAGGATTCCCAACTGAGATGATTCACTCTGGTTGGAAGAGTTGATTTTTTGTTCAGCTTAGGTATTCTCAACCGAGATGGTTCACTCCGGTTGAAAGAGTTGGTGATTTGTTCAACTTTGTTGTTCCAACCGAGATGATTATTCCGGTTGAAGAAGTTGATGTTTTGTTCAGCTTAGGTATTCTCAACCGAGATGGCTTATTCCGGTTGAGAGACTTGGTGATTTGTTCAACTTTGTTCTTCCAACCGAGATGGTTATTCCGGTTGAAGAAGTTCAATTCTGCTACTTATGCCGTGATGTGAATTTCGGTCAGGCCAGGTGGTTCAAACCAAGATGTTTTGCTGAAGAAAGAGTTGGAGAAAACCGTGCAAACACTTGATGAAATTAAAAATTTTCATTGATAAAAAGTTAATACAAAAGGTGGGGAACTTAGCCCGGTTACATTTGCAGACAGAAAAAAGAAAACTAAGCTAAGGGGGAGAGGTCTGGGAATTCCTTATCCGCTTCCAGGTTGACCGTTGCTATCTGGTCCTGGACACCGGTTCCAGTCTGGCCGGGTTGTCCCTGCTCGGTTTGGTTATCTCCTTCAACGTCTGCCTCGGCTTCTTCGAGTCCATCCTCGGCCTCAGCCTGCAACGCGCTGAAGACGTCATTGGCGTATGGAATGAGGCAGGTCGGTAAGAAAATAGCCGGTGGAGAGGCAAACACGTCAATGTCAGGACCTTGACCGAGCTGTTGACAGGCAGCCTTCCATCCAGCTTTGAAATATATGTCCTGGATGGCGAAGACTTGTTTTTTATAGTTGTCTTCCACCTCTTTGAAGCCGGCATTATTGGCATCTTCACAATCCTTCTCCCTGGACTCCTTGAGCGCGTCCAGCTCGGCCTGGAGCTCGTCCCTCTTTTTCTCGGCTTCGTCGAGTTGGCCGAGCAACCAGTTGTTGTCAGTATTGGCGATTTCAAGCGAGGACTTTGCTCGACCAAGCTCGATTTGGAGGCCTTGGACTTGGCTGGCAGTGTCGGCTGCCTTTTGCCGAAGTCGGTGGATACGCTCTATGACTAAGTGTTGTTTTTGGATGGCCTGCAAAAAGGAAAACCTGATCAGAGAAGAAACCGTGCAAACACTTGTGAAAATTTCAGAGACAGATTGAAGCTTACCCTGGCCATGGCCTTGACGGACGACTTCACCAACCGGGTGTCAGGGACGTGGTCGCTGCCGACCACGTCGCTCGGTAGGAGAAGGTCCTTGAAAAGATCGTAGGCGAGCAGGTGCTCTTTGTCGCCCTTGATCGAAGCTATCGCCAGGATGTCTTTACCTCGGTGCTTAAGTAGCGGACGCCAGATTGGTGTTGGGTCAGCTGTGACGGTAGGTTGTTCGGTGGTTAGTTCGGTGATCAGCTCGGCAGACGGGTCCGCGCGAGCTCTTTTGCCAGCCCGGCGTGTTGCTTGGCTTGATTGCCCAGCAGCTGGAGAAGCTAGGGCAACCACGGCGCCGCTTGACTGACCGGCAGCTGGCGAGCGGATGACGACGCTCGGTATCTCGGCAGACGTTGTGGTGAGCAGGTTTTTGATTCGGCTTCATTTGGCCATCTCTTGCTCTTCTGTCAATCGGATTAGTGGAACGTCTGGCAAAGTTGGATCTGGAGGAGGTGATAGAGCACGGAGAAAGTCTGTAACTTTACTCCGGCGAGGAGCAGAGTATCTGTAGGTTGGAGTGTAACTGAGCAACTCGTTGCAATCTCGGTCGCGGTAGCGAAGCGCGGTCCTGATGGCTTCTTCGTTGGGGTACTGGTAGTTGGCTTGCAAGGCCTGGATTGCTGCAAAAGAAACAAGAAAAACGGTTAAGTACAGAGCTATGAAGAAAGTAAGCTAACCGAGCAAGTTTGAACAGGTTACATGTGGAACCAAAGTTCTTGCTTATGAACCAGCCAGGTACCTCGGCTGTTTCATAATTTCCAGACACCTAGAAGAAATCGTCATCATGCAAGTCCTTGTCTGGTGTGCCGGTCACAATTTTTTCTTTGCCCGGCCTAATCTTAAGGTAGTAGGCGAGGCCATCGCCGGTGTGCCCCAGGGTGTACTGCCGCAGTATCTCGGCTAAACCTAGGTTTATGCCTAACCAGTTGTTTAATTCGTGCACACCGTTTACTATCCGGTAGGTGTTGGTGGACACTTGAGTGGGTGCTAGCCCGGTGCGGCGCAGAAATTCGGTGATTAGTGGATTGAGCGGGAAATGGAGGCCTCCTTCGATGATGGACAGCACGGTGAAGGGGCATTATTCTGATCTGCCCCAAGGCGTGGTCTTTTTTCTACGAGCTCAAGGTGGACGTCGGCCGGGATGTCGTACTCCTCCCTAAACGCAGCTAGCGCAGTCGAAGTATCCACCAGGAAGCAGAATTTCCCCATGTGGCCGACTAATCTAGCTCGGCCGAGGTGGTTTGGCACAGACTAGGAATGGGTGGTAGTTCGGTCCTTATGAGCCTCAGAATTGGTCTTTGGCCCCCTTGGACTTTTCAGGAAAAAGGATGGCAAGCATGAGAGGAAGCGCGGTCGCGCAAAACGAGCTTGACTTTAGCTCGGTCATGGATTGTGCCAAACCACCATGGTCGTAAAGTCTAACTAGGAGCTCGGTCGCCCAAGCGGATAGTTGTTAGCCCGGTTGAGCGGCCAAGTCCTATGGCCATTCTGGTTTTTTCTAAGATTACAGCAAACAGTTTATTTGCTTAGTTAAACTGATTTCTTGGATCAAATGAAGATCTGGAGCCCGGTCAGCCCCAGATCCTCAGCGTTCTTCAGGAAAAATGAAGAACAGTTTGAAGAAAAACGAAGAAACTAAGGGGCATTGAAGGTTGTGGGTGGGGAAGGCCCTAAAACTTACGGATTTTGTACCAGAGAGGAAGAAATATCAAATGAAAATGACATGGGTTGAAGGACTTACCAATGGAAGGCCTGCTTCTTCGAGCACAAACGCAAAGAATGGCAGACGAGGTTTGAAGGAAGATGCTTGAGCTCTGAAGCGTCGGATTGCAGAGAGGCAGTAGGAGCGAACCGAAGAAGGGAGATGCATGTTTATAGGGCTGGTGAGGCCGCCCAAATTCAAAATTGAGGGAACGGCTGGGTTGGCTGCTGGAGGACCAATAGAGGATTGACACGTGTCCCTATTTATGGCAGCATCAGAACTGAAGAGACAGGATGAAGAGTCGAGGGGTCAACCGGGTAATTTTTGGAGAGGAATGTCAACCAAGGAGTTGAACCGGGCAAGTTTTGAAGACAGGAATGTCAACTAGCTCGGTCGCCATTTTGCATATTGAGGACCGAGGAAGTATTACCCCGGTCAGGATAGGTAATCCCAGTCACGCTTCAGCGGACGGAATTAAGGGGCAATTGAGAGGGAGATTAATGATATGGAATTGGGCCGGACAAATTTGGGCCGGACAGAGTTGGGCCAGACAGATTTGGGGCGAACAGGTGTTGGGCCAAGTTGTGTGGCCCGGCCTTGAAGGAAGCTGCTCGGTTAAGGCAGTGCTTGGATTGACCGAGCTGCAGGGATCCATGGTTACGAAGCCGGTCAGGTGAAAAGTCCAGCGCCAGGAAAGGCAAGGTTGGACCGAGGTACCAGTCTGCTCGGTAGGTAGGTCGACTGCAGACAAGCGTGAGTTGTCCCGGGCTCGGCTTTGCTGAGATGCTGCCGAGTCCGGTCCTCATCTGAGCTTAGCTGTTGGAGTACTTGGGCATGAAGCGCAGCATGGTAGACGATGGCCGAGATAGTACTGCCCGGCTGCCGAGCTCCCAAGAGAATGGGCAGGCAGTTGGGTTAGGTGGTGCTCAGCAAGGTTTATGCTGATAGATAGGATAGCAGTGCCACGTGTTGAGAGGTCACTGGGAGTAGATTTGGGGTGCAGAAGGTATATAAGCACGTCTGCGCCCCTCATGCGCTGGCAGATAAACATTTGGTGAGACATACACTAAACACTCTCCATTCTCTCTATCTATCCCCTGTGTGTGTTCTAACTTGATCGTCGGAGGGGTATTCCGGCCACACACCGCCGGGTAGCTCACCGCTGTTGTGCTCGCAGGTGATCGGACAGAAGCGGACCTTGGAAGAAAGGAATACGGGCTTGCCTGAATATTTGCTCCCCGTACAACATGTAAATTTACATCTCATATATCAAGGTTTCCAAACCCAAGCTCAATTGAGGAATTACAATTATTTTCATATTGATTAACCTTAACCATGTTCATGAATTAATTGTTTAATTTCTGTAAATTACATGCATGTAAAAATAAGACTCAAATTCATATAAGATATTCAAAATCAAACCCAAAATAATGAATTTCTAAGTTAATTTCCATAATCATGATCCTAACTCATTTTCTTGGTAATTTCTTTCTAATCATATGAAGTTGAAGTATCAAACCCTTGAAAAATAATGATGCATGTAAAATTAGAGCTCAAATTCATCAAAGATAATTAAAATTATTCTCAAAAGATGAATTTCTAAATCAATTTCATTGTCCATAAACTTAATTCCATTTTCTTTATTCTTTTCCTAGTTTCTTTCTCTTTTCATGAAATTAATCCCATTCACTTCTTGATTTTAGTTGCTAGATAATGAATCTGAAAAAAAAAAAACAATCAAGCTTGAAATTCTTACCTATCATCTTCAATGATTGAATTTCTTGAGCCTTCTCCCTAATTCTTAACACAAGACTAGAGCTCCTTTTTTTTTCTCTCTCTTCGATCTCTCTCTCTCTCTCTCTCTCTACCGGTGCTTTCTCTCCGTTTCTCTAACTCTCTGTTTCTAGCACATACATATGAACTCATATATTAATATATTTATATATGTCATTTGTTGCCTTCACCTTACATGTGCACACACACACACACGTTAACATACACACACACAAAATATTCTAGCACAACATTCTTATACATTCACAACCAGATTTCTCAGTACACTTACCTAAATTTCTCAGCGCACCCACACCCACAATTCTAGATTCCTCCATAATGCAATTTGCTCAGGATTAATTTAATTAAGCAACACTTAGTCTTAATAAATCTTGATTAACACATAATCAATTAATCATAACTAATCACAAATTCCACATAATTTAATTAGTCTAATTTGACTTCCATTAAGGCCCAATTAATTTTATTTAAATTTATCAATCTGAATCAGATTTTAATCAAACTTCCAAAAGGCTCCAAATATCAAATTAAACTTATTTCTAACCTCAATTTTGGTTTCTTAAATTATTAAGGCTTTCCATTTCAGATTAAACTTCAAAATCTTCGTTAATAAATTACATATTCAATTGAATACCTCATAAATAAATTTAATTCATAATAATCTTAAGTCCCAATTCTCATAACTTAATCAACTGTAATTTGGACCCACTTAATAAAATCTCAATTTTACTAATCTAAATCGAATATTTAATTAAACTCCCATATGGGCCGATATTCGAAATTAAAATAATTCAATTCACCAATTATAATCTCTTGAGCCATTTAGACTTTCAATTTCTAAGCCCAAAATAAATCCTCAATAGGATCATATATGAATTAGTCTCCATAATTTTCATAAGTCCCAGATTAAACTAGAATAATTGGCAATTAATATTCAATCTCCTTAATTAATTATGTGCTAATCATCATACGTGGTGGGGTCATCACAATGCTGATGCTTGGGATGATGTTGATCTAGCCTTAGTACATTGCAATTGGCAAAAAATATTTGGTCCAATCAAACATATATTTAGTTGTATTAATTTAAAACAACAATAACAAAGTATGCACTCACCTTTTTCCTTTTATAGCCTAAGCTCTTCCATCTTGGTTTATTTTTTTGTTGGTACTTTGTAGACAACCCATTTTTTGACAGCCTTTTAAGACTTGGATGTTTTCGCAGGTACATTCGATGATGAGTCTGCTTGATTGCCGAACGCGTGAAGTCTCTAGCGGAATGCCACAGCTTTAAGCATTTCAAACCCTACATCCATTTTATCTCATCTTTGGACCATGCCTGGGTCTTTTTAGCCTAAAGTTTCTGATGGCCTGCCGGCCATCCTTGGAGGCTGCCGGCCACCACTTCTCCTTTGCCGCCCATTGATGTGCATTGCTTGCCATCAATGAAGCCTTGCCGGCCACCACTAATGGCCGGCTAGCTACCATTGTACGTTGCAGATATTTTATGATATTTTGTGCTAGCTGCTTACACAGATTCATGCATCTTCCTACACGTGTGTGGTTGGATGTTTGTGAGGGAAATTTGTGTTTTCTATATATAAGACCCCTCTCTGTCTCATGTGTAGAGGTTAGAAAAATTTGAGACAAAAAATTTCACTCTCTAGATTTCTCTCTCTCTCTTGCAAGTTGTGTGTGTTTGCCTAGTTTCTCTACACTTTTGCCTGCATCTCCTAAACCAAATCCTCTCACCTTTGAGCTGAGGTTCCTTGGGGTCTTCTTGGAGCTCTTGAAGGTGGTTTTGGCTTGAACTTGTGCCTAAAGTGTTCTTTGCTTCAAGAGGTAGAATACTAGTCTTGTTATCTTATTTTCAATACTTGTTTTTCTATTTTTTTCAGTTGTTTTTGGGGTTGGTTTTGAACTGTAAAAAGCTCTGTTTTTTTGGCTTAAAAATTGTGATTTGAGCCCTTTTTTAGTTAGGGGGTGGTTTACCTTTCTTGCTTCTTATTTTATAAAGCTTTTGTGCCTTTATCCATCACTTTCAAACCAATCCTTTTGGGCCTTTTAACCACTGAATTTTAAAGGTTTTTCAGTGTCAAAAATCTTATTTTGAAGTCCAAAATTAGAGGGGTTAGTCTCCCCTCCTTGTGTCTTGTTTGCATGCTTAGTTAGCCTTACATGTTAGCATCTTTTTCTAGCTTAACTTAGCTTAAGTCTAGCATTTTTTAGCCTCTGAAATAGCCTTCTTTAACTCTGTTTTGGGCTGTTTGGTTCATTTGAATTTTGTTTTGTGTAGTTGTAGTGTAAATCCTTGCACTAGCTTGTTGTTTTAAGGCTTTAAACATCATTGGTGTGACTTGGCTGCATGTTTTAAGTGCTTTTATCACTCAATTTCAGCACTTAAATCTTTACAACCTCTATTTTTGCTTCACTCTTTCATTTGCTTTTGAGGGTTATTTCAAGCTTGGGATCCTTTAAGCTTGAGATTGAGGTCATGCTTAATGGTTTAATCCTCTTTGAGGGTTCATTATTAAAGGCATGATCTCTCTCTTGCCTTACATTATCCCTTGGTTGACACTTCCTTCACTTTAGAGGACACTCACCAATGGACAAATTGATTAAATAATGATTTGATAATTTAAATGTGTAAACAAAATTGACAAGTAAAAGTGACAAGATAAGCATGTCTTTGTGTTGCATTGCATGTGCTCAAATCAGACGTTAATTTGAACACAAGGAAAATGGGACATTTCATACTCAAAAGTGATGAAATGTGCTACTTTCCTAGGTCTCCATTGCCCTTGATCATGCATGATAGGGTGGTGGTCTTGTTGGTCATATTTGTGCATTTATCAAAATTGTACAACTTGGATCTTTGGCCATCATGCAATGAACTTGCTTGATTGGTGGTTTTTGGATCCAAATGTGTCACTCTTTTGAGATATTGAGATGATAAGGAGGGACACAGTACAAACAAATCCTTGGAAAAACCCCTTTTATTTTCTCTGTTTGTACTCTGTTGTAGTATGATGACCCAGTGCATCAGTGGCCGGCAAGCCACCATTTATGGTTGGTAGTGCATCATTTCTGGTCGGCAGGACACCTCCCTGGCCGGCAAATGATCGGCAGCAGCCATCCATGGCCGGCAGGCCACTGATGTAAACCTCAGCAAAGATTTGGTAAGGTGGAATAGAAAGGTTCTGGAAATGTTCAACCCTGCAAACAGAGACTCTCGAGAGCAAAACAGAGGTCCTTTCGGGGCGAAAACCGAGCATGTGCATCTTCCACCTCCCAAGGCAGAGCAGTGGCAGCACAGTTTAATGTCTTACATGCTTAGTTTATGTACATTTGTGTTGTAAATTAATTAATTAGTTTACTAGTTAGTTAAAGTGTTGTAATAATTAGTAATTAGCTTAACTAGTTATTCATTTGGTTTGTAATATTTAGTCTAATTAACTTAATTGGATTAGCTTAGCTCTTATTCATTCGGACCCTCCTTCGTGAGGACGTAATGTTGTAATAAGTGTGCGTGCATGTGTGTATGTCTTACAACCCCATGTCTTTCTCCTTTTTATTTAATCACTTTTGATGGTTAGATTAGGGATCATATTTCAATTAGCATATCGCATGCTTGCATCCATTTATCTTGTCTTGCATGCACTGAGGCTCGGCGCATCATTCAAACTGCATTGCCATTTCAATATCTTCTTTGAATACGTGTTTAACCGCATGTTGTTCAAATCAAATCATATGCCATATTAGTAGCCGAGCCAATTAATTGCATTCATTGCATGTGTTGCATTAGACATTTGACATAGTTCGGAATCATGCATAGTTTTCTAACTCATATCTCCTAGCTTGGAGTACTAGGTGAGTTTTTACGCTTTAGCATACTTGTATGAGTGTAAGTGATTACCATGATTAGCATGCTTGCCATGAGGCTATGTGCTTAAATGCTAAACTGCATGAATGCTTGTGGATGAAGGCTTGTTGTTTGAGTTGGAATGATTCAACAAATGTGCATTTTAAGCCCATTTTGTTGAGTGGCAAATCATGTTTTAAGCCCACTATGTTTGGTGGCAAATTCGCAACTTTAAGCGCACTTAAGGTGGCAAATTCAAACTATTTTCAAACAAACATGAGTTGAATTGTTCCAAGTCTTGCAAACTAATCTATACTTGCTTGTGCGCATCACATAGTAAAACTAATCTAATAATTAGAATAAGAGCACATAATGTTTATAAAAAATCATATCATGATTAGTAGAGGTCGAGCTTTGATCGGGCAAGCGGGGGTGCTCAATTCATGACCTTCCCCCTTCGTACCCAAGTTCCCGAGCCGAGGCAACTTTGGTGATGACGGACACGTGGCCTTTGGCACGAGTTAGGGTTTTCTAAATTTTTCCAAAATAAAAAATATTTAAGTAGCGACTCTGTATCTGGCAAAACAGTCCAATTTTGACATTATTTGATTTAAAATCAATTTTCCAAAACGATTTGCTAAATTTGGACTCTTTTGTGTTTATCAGTTTCACATTGCACTTGTGAGACTAGATTCAGAACCGCGGGAGTCCGAACTATGAGGCCTTTTCTTTTCAAACCTTCCGAAAGAGGGCGCGAAAATGGCGAGCCCACATACTTCCTGTTTGGTGGATTCTTTTAGCTCCTATAGTTATAGCCCCATGTTATATTCTGCCTTATGATGTTGGTAGGTTCATCTGGTCTATTCCTTTTAGAAGTTGGAAGCCTTCCTGGAGGCTTATGATAAACAAGAGGTAATGTAGGTAATAATCCAGTCTTGGACTACAATTTAGAGGTTGTATCATGTTTTCATAATAAATCTTTAAATTGGTCTAGCATTCATTCACATAATCTTCAGGTGTCTCACTCTTGTACCAGATAGAAGACACACCATGAGCAAAAGGTATACCCTTTAAAGCACACCTTCTGCATGAGCAAGTATGTCCATTGTAATGATCCAGAATTTCTCCCACTGCTTGAGCGGGGGAGTCGATGCTTAAGAGGACTTGAGAAGCTCCTAGCATTTTTGCAGTCTGTTCGAAATTCTGAGAGTTGTGAATTCCCGCTCGATCGTATGTGTGGTCGTTTGAGCAGACGGCTTTGTTGGTCTGCATGCTCGAGCGTGGAAAGCGACGCTTGAGAGTGGAAAGCGAGATTGCCCTTGACTTTTTTTTTAGTGTATTTGGAACCTCCTTGTTTTATTTTGGGACATTGATCGAAGTGGTAACATGATGGTAAAGTAAGAGTGAACCAATAATTTAATTTGAATAATTTTTCCTACGAACAGTCGTCACTCTTTTTCCCTTTTCTTTTCCCACACTTTGAATTTGGATGTGAGGCTAGAACCATTGGAAATTTTATTTTCGGGGCTTCGATTTGGACACAAGAATGACCTAGAACGGAGTCCGGATGAGAAAGTTATGCCCTTTTGAAGTTTTGGAATCTGTGTTGGAAGCAGGTACGCTCGAGCGGGAAAAGCGACGCTCGAGCGGACTGCGCAAATTCAGCAAGTTTAAAGGCACTTTTCTAGATCATTCTTCACACTTCTATCTTCTCTCTTCATCCCTCTCACCCTAGGTTCGAAAACCCTAGGTTTTTTACCCCAAATACTCTCCATTCTTCTAAGATTTGGGCAAGATCCTTTACAAGAAAGTGAAGAGGCTTAAAGCTCAACATTTTATACCAATTGGAATTTGGATTTGTGAAGGAATCTCATCAAAGCTTTGCTCCTTGCTTGATTCTTGAGGTAGGGGTCCTAGTTCTTCTTCAATACGTGCATTAATAGATAGATTTGTGGTATTTTGATTATATAAATTCAAAATCTACATTTTTGAGCATATAGTGTTATATCATGGAATTTGGGGGTTTAGGGTTTGAAGTGTTGGGGTTCAATTGTTGGGTTAAGATTATGGATTATGAACCTTAGGTGTATAATCAATGGGAAAATTAGAATAAAAATTAGTGGTTTGAGAAGTTTGAATTTTTCTTGAGAATCTTAATTTTTCTTGGAAACCCTAAGTTGATTCATGATGACAATTAATGATTTTGCCTAAATTGATAGTGGAATCATGAAATTGAGAGGTTGAATTATAGGTATACAAGTTTAATTGGATTTTGGAATTGTTTGAAAATTATGTTAAAAATTAGCGAATGAACTTTTATTATGAATATTGTAAATCATGCTCTAATATGAAATGAAATTTGGGGAAATAGATTTGTTAATGATATGGAATTTGTGATAAGATAATAAAGTGTAGATTTAAGAATTTTATTGTGTAGTTAGAAAACCTCAAAACTAAAAGCCCAAATTTATGTTTGACTTTAGTTATGAAGTTTTATTTTGGAAAATGAGGATACTTTAGTGAACATGAAACTTATTAAATTAAGTTTATGTTGGGTTAAGATGAGTGTGAATAATGATAAATGGGAGATTGTGAAATATGACGGCGTTATATGAAGGAGTTGTATCAAAGAAATTAAATGTTGGAGATTAAATTTATAACCCTGGGTAGTAATTGATAACTAATGTGTTGTAAAAATTGAATATGAAGACTTGATAATAATATAGAAAAGTAAAGAAATAGTTTGAATCCAAGAATTGTGAACACTTTAAAGATGAATCTTTACCCCTATGGATGTGTTGTTATATTTTTGTGTGACAACAATGAATGATTTAATGGATAATAAAGAAGGTCATGGAACATAGTTGTACTTGTTATGTAAATGGAATTTTAATATATGGTGGATATGTATTGAACTAATGTGTCACGAAAATAATGGAAGACGTGTTGGCATTGCCCACTAATTGTAATGATGGATTGTGATGTTATCTTGGGGTCCGTTTCCCATCATATTTTGAGCCAGCAAAGCGTAGCGCTTGAGATAGGTTCCGCCTTCCTTCCGGAGTAGCACCCGGTAAAGCACGTGACTCATGGAGATGACTTGTGATTGGATCCGGTATTTGATATGAAATTAATTAAAAGAATGGAAATTGAATTGGTAATTGGATTATGGATTGGTGATGGTGAACTTGATGAATTAGTTACGACAATAAAGGTAAATTATGAGTATTGTTTTGTAAATAAATAAGGGATTGAATTGAAAGGGGTTTGTTAATCTTGTGTTACCTTGAAATGAAATCTGAGAGTGTAAATAATGGTGTGAATTGAGTATAAGAGAATTGTTAGTGAATCAAAAAGGGAACTCGAACTTGAAGTTATGGAGTTCTAAATAAATATAATGAGTAAAAAGGAAGAATGAAAGAAAAAAAGGAACATTAAAAATGGAAAGTGAATGAGAAATATTTTGGGAATTGGTTAATAACTTTTAAATGATGTTGTTTCTGAAATATGGTTGTTTCACAAGGATCTATGGTTTTCTAAAGTTAAGGGATGGTTTTTAATGGCTGGAGGGTTTTCCTAAAAGTGTTTAAATAGTTTTGAGAAAAAGGTACTTTACTTATGATATTTTGAAATTAGAAGATGTCACCCTACTATATGGTATCACCCCGCATGCATGATCATTTCTATCTGTGTGTTAGTTATTGATTTAGAACTATGAGATTCCTACTAGGCATTAGTGCTCACCTCTTGTTGTTTTATCTTTTTTATAGGAAGAAAGTTTGGATTCTTTGATTGAAGAGTTAAGAAGTCCATGTGTCTTTTATATGTAATTTCATTGTAGATGTGATGGATCATGTATTTGTATTTTATTCATTTGTAGCTTCACAATAGGAGATTGACATGCATTGTTATCATTGTAATGTTCATTGAGAGAGAGAGAACATGTATCATTATATTTCTATTACTCAAGGGTAATGGATGTTTGTAAAAAAAAATAATAATAATAATAAAAAGGGACCTAATTTTAAGGCTTTGGTAATGTTTCCGAGTAATTAAAATTGGGGTGTGACATCCATCCAGGTCGACTACGCACTGATCACCATTTGAACAATTTAACTTGAAACTTAGGCCCTCTTGACCACATAGGAAAACAACCCTCTAATTCAATTTTCTATTGCTCTAGCATTTTCTGTATTTTTGGACATAATTTACCCTCATGTTTCCTCATTAAGTCCCTTCTTATCGCATTCATTTCATCAACAAACATCTTATCCAGTCAAGCATTGTTATGATTGGCTTGTCTTTGGTCTCTAAATTAAACTTATCTCTAGGTTGACTACTCCCAGAAACATCACATGACTCTACTTGGTTGTCCCAACAATCCATTATTGGAACATTTTCTGAGTACACTTCAATGACTCTACTAGGAGGCATTTTGAGCAATCATTTCAACCATATTAGCATTAGTTGCTAACAACCTTAGACCATTATCTAAGTCTATCCCATGGATTCTGTAAAAGTAAATAATTAAACCATCATACCCAAATTTCTTCACATCATCATTAAAGTGAAGTAAAGAAAATTTATCAGGATCACAATTTTCAACTAAAATAATGTTTCCACTGTTGTACAAATTAATATATATTTAAATAAAAATAAACATAAATTTGTAACAATCTTAAAACAGATTATATGTTTCCCATGAAATTAGACAAATAGATTCATAATAATTTGTAATAGATTAATTTTCCCACTGTATGAGTTCTTTGCTTTGCATCTGTTAATTGGAAAAATTACAGAACATGTACTTTGGAAATTGTAAAATTGAATAGGCCACTGTATTCGTGCTAGGTTTATATTAGTAACATAAATAATAATAAATCAGATTCATGATAGTGTATTATTAATTTGAATTTTCCTAGGAGATTTGTACACTGCATAGGTTCTTTGTTTCGATAAATAAAAATATATATTTGTTTGCTACTATTTTCCGAAAACCAAAATTTGTGGTTTTGCTTTTCGTGAATCATAGTATCTTTTCAGAATGTGTACATAAGCCCATTGTTGCATTGCATAAATTCATGATGAGGAATTCACATTTATTTAAATATTAATACTTTTTGCACGTTGTTTAGTTCTAGTATAAGGTTATAATTTTATGTGCAAGATACATGCTACATGTTTAATTTCTACTTTCTTACCATGAGTTGCATGCTTCTTTATTTTATAGTTTTAAAATATAATTTGCATGCTCATGAGTGTTTAAATGTTTTAGTTAAAATTGACATATTAATTATTTTATACTTTTTTAGTATAATATACATATTCATTATTTTTTAAATCCTAGTCTAATTCACATGTTTATTAGATTCTATATTTGTGGAATAATTTGCATGTTCTTTATTTTCTAGATTTTAATTTATGTTACTTCTAGAATTATTTACATGTTAATTGCTAGAATTATTTACATGTTTATTGTGTAATAATTTCATATGTAACTCTTGCCTATTAATTTTAATTAAATTTTTGAAATTATAAATTTTTTGTTGTAAGTTTTCTAGCATTTTAATTTTTTACTTAATTGTGCTATTAAATAAATTGCCAAAAGGTTTTAAATAATTTATTACTTTTACAGTTTTTTTTCCAATTATTTTTTTATAGTTTGTTGTGTTTTTCTGCCAACTTTTTTTTTTTTTTACAGGAATACCTATGCGAAAAGGAATGAGAAAAAAAAATGCAAAACCAAATGAATACAATTTGGGTTTGTAAAATTAAAAATTAGGACTACTAACCTTTGTGTTGAATAGAAATAACTAAGCGTGGAAAGGAATTATAAACCAAAAAGAATCCTCATTTGGATTGGTTAATTTCTTTATATTTAAAACAACTTTTTGCTTGAGTTCTAGTAGTGGTTAAATTATCAATCTTTATTGAAGCAAATTTATTTGCTTGTAATTTTGAAAGCATTTTATTTGCTTGTAAATTGTTGTAGCAATTTTTAATTGCTTGTAATTTGGTTAACAATTTTTAATTGTAATTTGGTTAACAATTTTTAATGGCTTGTAAGGTTTGGAACTTGGTTTGTTTTAACCTAGTTTATCCCTTGAAAAACTTAATTCTAAATTTGTTTCCCATAGACTAGGAGTCAATATGCTCTTGAAAGTTTTGTCTAAGGTTAACTGGGTCTTAAGTCAGACCTGTGTGACCCCTCTAGTCTTCCTGGAAACTTTCTTGACCATGTTCGATTCTAAAGTAAGTAGTGAGACTAGTTTTGAATTAAATTTCTGACTTTGAAATTTTCTAGTGTTAAGTTTAGTTTTTGGGAACATAGAATAGTGAAATTTTGTTGTATTTTTCAGAAGTGACAACTATAACTGATGTTGCTGTTGCTAATGTTGGTGGAGATCAAAACCCTGAGTCAATTGGCTTGCCAATCCCTACTGTTACCTCTGTGGTCAATCCAGTTGTTGTGACCTCTCTGGTCAATCCTTTTGCTATTTTTGCCACTCCGGGAGGACCACTTAACCATCATGAACACTTGGAGAAGTTCACTGGAGTGAATTTCAATAGGTGGCAGCAAAAGATACTGTTTAACCTGACTACTTTTAACCTTGCGAGGTTTTTGAGTGAGGATCCACTAGTTGTGGAGGAGAATGAACAAAACAAGTACAAGCTCATGGCTCTAGACGTTTGGAAGTAGTCAGACTTCCTTTGCCAGAACTATATTTTGAACAGCTTGGTCGACACACTATGGGATGCTTTGGACAAGAAATCGGCAAAAGAGCTGTAGGATGCTTTGGACAAGAAGTACAAAACTGAGGTTGCTGAGGCAAAGAAATTTGTCATTGGCTGATTTCTGGATTTCAAAACGGTGGACTCTAAAATTGTCATTAGCCAAGTCTAAGATTTTCAAGTAATTCTACATGAGATTCGTGTAAGGTAAGTAGTGAGACTAGTTTTGAATTAAATTTCTGACTTTGAAATTTTCTAGTGTTAAGTTTAGTTTTTGGGAACATAGAATAGTGAAATTTTGTTGTATTTTTCAGAAATGACAATTATAACTGATGTTCCTGCTGCTAATGTTGGTGGAGATCAAAACCCTGAGTCAATTGGCTTGCCAATCCCTACTGTTACCTCTGTGGTCAATCCAGTTGTTGTGACCTCTCTGGTCAATCCTTTTGCTATTTTTGCCACTCCGGGAGGACCACTTAACCATCATGAACACTTGGAGAAGTTCACTGGAGTGAATTTCAATAGGTGGCAGCAAAAGATACTGTTTAACCTGACTACTTTTAACCTTGCGAGGTTTTTGAGTGAGGATCCACTAGTTGTGGAGGAGAATGAACAAAACAAGTACAAGCTCATGGCTCTAGACGTTTGGAAGTAGTCAGACTTCCTTTGCTAGAACTATATTTTGAACAACTTGGTCGACACACTATGGGATGCTTTGGACAAGAAATCGGCAAAAGAGCTGTAGGATGCTTTGGACAAGAAGTACAAAACTGAGGTTGCTGAGGCAAAGAAATTTGTCATTGGCTGATTTCTGGATTTCAAAACGGTGGACTCTAAAATTGTCATTAGCCAAGTCTAAGATTTTCAAGTAATTCTACATGAGATTCGTGTAGAAAGAATGTTGCTGAGTGAATCATTCCAGGCAGTTGCTTTGATTGAGAAGCTGCCTAATGGCTGGAAAGACTTCAAAAATTATTTGAAGCACAAGCGAAGGGAGATGACAGTCGAAAAGCTTGTTGTCAATCTCTGAATTGAGGGAGATAACAAGAAAAAATGAGGGAGTACCTCCATTGTGAAAGCAAATATAGTTGAGCATGGCTAATCCTCAGGGGTCAAGAAAAATCCACCAACCAGCAAAAACTCAAAGTTGGGGGCTGGAGGTGGTGTCTCCAAAATGCCAGTCTACAAGCCGCAAGAACCTACTTTTAGGTTCAATAGAAAGTGCTTCAACTATGGAAGCGATGGGCATAAAGCGGTTGATTACTGCAAGAAGAAAAAACCTTACAAGAAGAACCTTTCACAGAACAAAAGCAAGGCTCACATGGCTGAGATGGAGGATCTGTCTCAATATATGGACGACATGCATCTATCTGCTATCGTCTCTGAGATGACGTGGTGCAGTCCAACCGGAAAGAATGGTGGGTGGACACTAGGGCCACTCGCCACATCTGTGCCGACAAGAAGATGTTCACAATTTTCGAACCGGTTTCAAATGCTGAGAAGTTGTTCATAGAGAATTTTGCGACCTCAACTGTTGAGGGTACAGGCAAGGTAGTCCTGAAAATGACTTTAGGAAAAGAGTTTATTTTGAACGATGTCCTATTTGTGCCAAACATTCATAAGAACCTTGTCTCGGGGTCTCTCTTAAGCAAGCATGGCTTCCGCATAGTGTTTGAGTCTGATAAGGTCGTGTTGACCAAGGGTGAAGTCTATGTGGGTAAAGATATATGTCGGGCGGTATGTTTAAGCTCAATGTAATGATTATTATCTCTAAGATGAATGAGAAAACTTCTTTTTCTGCTTATATGCTTGGTCTCCTAAATTTTGACATTGTCATGACTCAAACCCGCCCCTATAGGTTTAGCGTCGTAATCGGTCAGTAATCCTTTGATTACCAAAGGCCTTTGAACAGAATAACACATAAAAGGGGCTGCGGAAGCAAATATAAAACATATATAGTCCATTGAGCTGTGCAGACATACATGAGATAGAAATTTAAAACTTTATGTACACACATGTGACGTCATATTTACATTAGTCTTATGTCACACACACACATTTACAGATAAAACCAAAAGGGGACTTAGCCTAATATACAGATAAACAGAAACTTGTTCAAATTTTACAAAAAGAAAACGAAGTCTTAAACTTAGTTCATAAAACATGATCACTTGACTTTTTCCGGAACATTCTCGAGCGGCACAAAGGTTGGCTGACAAAACAGAATTCCAGGCGATCATCATTGAGCTTGGCCATGCGCCTGGTCACCTACATACATAAATAATGCAGTGAACAGGGAGCCTAGTGAATAATAACAGAGTAAAAAAGGGGTTTAATTGAATGATGTCCTACATCAGATTCAAAGATTCATTTTATTTCAGAAACAGAAACAGATCCATATTCATGTTTTTGTTCAAATCATGTACAGAAATCAAGATTCATGCTTAGTCATATGTGGTACATCCATTAGCATTAACAGAACAAATACAAAACAAATGGTGGTTATGAGTAACCAGTTCCATAAAGGAACCTCCGGATCCAGGTAACATATAATAGATATGCTGAGCTCCAAGATGGAGCCTCCAGTATGGGTAACAGATTACGGATATAATAAGTTTTATAATGGAAACTCCGATACCAGGTAACAACTAATAGATATGCTAAAGATGCCACGAATGCATTTCAGAAATTGGACAATCATTCATTGTACAAAACATAATATTTCAAAAAATAAATCTTATTTCATTATATAGAAAATAAATAAAGTTGAACATAAAAGTTATTACTCGCAGCTGGCTCCAAAAACAGACAGACAAAGCAGACAGATCGAATAGCCTACGGCGCGTGACCTACACAACCACATAGTGGATATATATTGAACACACGTGTCATGGATATTAAATTTATTATTCCTCTTTTGTGATGTGTGTTCTTAGCTTTTATCCTCATTATTATATCTTAATTAAGGCTTAGGAATGCCTAAGATGCAATAAGGATGCCAAAATGTAACTTGAAACACTTAGTTAAATTTTCAAAAACAGGGTAGTCTGCTCGAGTGCAACTTCTGTCGCTCAAGCGGCCTGTAAAGTCTACAAAAGTATTGGTTGCATGATTTTTCCACTCGACGAATGCTTGACAGTCACTCGAGCGTAAGAATGAGTAAAAAGGGTCTCTGCTCGAGCGCAACTTTGGTCACTCGAGCAGTCTGCAAAAGTTTGTAAAACTTTTGGGAGCTCTCATTTTACGCTCAAGTGCAACTTTGGTAGCTCGAGCGGAAAGTAAAAAAACAAGGGAGGCCACTTGAGCATAGGTTCTGCTGTTGTGATAACCCAACCCATATTATGCTTAATTATGCATGTGATTATGTGTTTGATATGAATTTGCAAGTTTAAGTATATGAATTATGTGAATTTGGAATAATATCTGTTGAATGTAGGAATATCTGTTGTAATTGGAACTTTGAATTGAAAATCGAAAGCTTTAGAGATGCAATAAACCAAAATCGACTTCACATCTGTGATTAGCATGATCTTTAGAGCCTTCGGTGAAACTTTGAAATTACGATTCGTAATATTTAATTGGCCTAATTTATATATCTCTAGCCCTCTTATGTTTTTCATTTTTGTTGAGACTTGCTAGAGAGTGTGTTAGAGAGAGACGAAGAGAAAAAGCTAGGATCTTGATAGAGTTTCAAAGGGCAAACCCTAGATTGAAGCTGTGGTATGGAAATTACTTGAAATCTTTGTCTTTAACTCATCTTTGGCATGAATCAAGAAGAAATTGGAAATTTTGAGCTAGGGTTTTGGGTTGTCTAATGAGTTGAACTAAATGAAAGAAATAGAACCTTAATCTCTTCATTTTTGTTTGATTTGAGTTCAATTTTATAATTAATCCATGAAATAAACTCTAGTTGGTTCATACAACTAAAATTTGTTGGAAGATTCACCATGTTCTTTTGAACTTGAAAATGTAAATTATGAATATATGAAATTGATGAGGCCATGACTCTAATGGTGAGACAAGATTGATGTGTTTGATGTAGAATTATACCTAAATCATGCAATTATATTATGTTTTTGAGTGAGTTTTTCTTTGATTTGGACATGGAAATGAGTTTGGGAAGTTTGCATTTTTTACCGTTTTTGGATTGTCTAATTTTGCCCAGACCGCACGAGCGGCCACGGGTTCCGTACGAGCGGAACATGAAGAAAAATAGAGTTTTTCATTCTACTCTTTGGGTTCTCAAGCGGCCAGTGTTTCCGCTCAAGCAGATTTGGGCCGCATAAGCAGTGAAGACTTCTGCATGTCCGCCTGTTTCAGTCCAAATTCAAAAAGGCATGTCTCCTTCATCCGGACTTCGTTTTAAGCGATTCTTGAGCCTAAATTCAAGCCCTAGAATCCTAGTTTCTAATGGTGTTGGTATTACATCCAAAGTCTAAGTACATAAATAGATATTCTCAAATTAGTAAAGGCTGTTTATTTTTTTTAATCGTTTCATGCCATTTCCTACCTTAACTTAGTTTCCTTGCGCTTCTTGCTATTTCCTTAAACCTTAAATATGTAAGCATGATATTTTCAATGAAAAACATATGAAATTTTTGTAGGAAACACTAATTTAATTCATGAACATTTAGGGCCATTTAAAGTATATCTTTGGCACATGCTTTGTACGTGATTCACATGTAGAGAAGATTAGCATTAAACACTTGAGAGAAATTAAAGAATGGAGAACAATTAAACGGATATGTAACTGTAGACGCGCCCGCGTGGGGCCCTCGCTACAGTTCGGACTCGATTTGTGTCACGGTTCCTAATCTAAACCAAAGAGTCTAAATCCGGCAAATCGTTTTGAGAAACAGATTTTTTGAAAAGAAGTGTGAAACGTGGACTGCTTTGCCAGATACAGAGTCGCCACCTAAATATTTTTTAATGGGGAAATTTAGGAAACCCTGACTCGGTGCCAAAGGCCACGTGTCCGTCATTGCCAAAGTTGCCTCGGCTCGGGAGCTTGGGTACGATTGGGGAAGGTCAGCTATGAGCACCCCCTCTCGCCCGATCCGAAGATTGGCCTCTGCTAACCGTGATATCCGTTTTTGAAAACGTTATGTGTTCTTATTCCAATTATTAGCCTAGCATTTACTATGTTATGTGCACAGCACACAAGTATAGACTAAATCGCCTAATTTGGAAATAAGCATTGCATATCCATTTGTTTTGAAAAATATTTTGGAATTTGCTACTCGCAAGTAGGCTAAAACACGGATTTCGATGAGCTATTCCAACTCAGGCAATCTAACCTTCACCCACAGGCATTCAAACAGTTTATCACATAAGCATCTAGCCGCATGGTAGTCATACCGTCATGATAGCATTCACACGCATGCGATATGCTAAAGCATAAAGATACTTACATCGTACTCCGTGCCAAAACAATAAACTAGTTAGCAAACATGCATGATCCTAATTCATGTCACATTGACTAATGCAACACATACAAGATGTACTTAGAATAGGCTCGGCTAACCTAAGCATGGCATGTGAAATGCAGTTAATTGATGCACGTGTTCAATTTGGAATTGAAGTACAAATGCAGTTAGCGTGATGTACCGAGCCTGATGCATGCAATACAAATGCATGGATGCACGCATGCATAGCATAAGGTATACTAAATTGAACATGCCTATTACTAACCATCAAAGCAGGTAAGTAAAAAGGAAAGAAAGAAATGGGGATTGGAAGACATAAACACACACGCACCCACACTTATTACAAATTTGCCCTCGCTCGGAGGGACCGAAAGAATATTACAAATAATTAACCTACAAGCTAATTATATATTACAGACCATCTAATTAGCTAAGAAAATTAACTAATCTAGGGAAAACAGATAAACCGCCTCGGGAGGAGAGCTCGATGCAATGCATGCTCGGTCCTGCTCGGAAGTGCGCCGCCATGCCTAGGCTGCCTCTGTTTTCCTTGATATACTCCTCTGGAGACTTCCAAAGTCTCAGGACTGCTTCCTTGGACATTGGGGGACACCACCGGCTGAATGGAATTGCCACTGGCAGTGGAATGTGGTCACCGGCCATTGATGAAGCCATCGGCCGAGGGGTGATTGCCGTTCGGCACTTGGAATTGCCGATCGGCAGAGGATTCCTGCAGAACCTGCAATTGACAGCAACAGAGGGCAAGGCAGAGCATGGCGATACAATTCAAGCAATGTATGCACCAATCATGTCCCTTATCATGGTAATGACTCAAAGGGACATGCTCCTGGGTTCTCGGACCATCAATCGCGCATTTCCATGCGTGATGGCCCAAGGGACCAAGTGTGCACATTTTGATGTCAAATGACATGCAATGCAAAAACCAAAGGGGCCCAATCCCTATCACTAAATCAAGGGACGAGGCATGCATGTTCGACGCAACCTAAGCTTGTTAACTAACATGCAACATGGTATAAAAGGGAGCATGCAAACATGCAATGCACATTAGGTACACAACCTAAGCAACAAGGCAAACAAGCATGCCACAACTATGCAAACTACTTAGAGCATGCAAGATGTGATCTAATCATGCAACATGCTAGTAATTTGACCAAGGGAATGCATGCCAAATGCAAATGATTTCAAGCATGCAACACATGCAACCAAAGCATGCAAACATGAGATAATGTAATAGCACTTGAATGGCATGCAAGGGGTGGACTTACACTAATTGGACGGCTCTAAGTTAGGTCCAAAACAGTGGCCAAAACTTAAGAAGATGGGACCAAACACACATACACACATGCACATGTTAAGGCCTAAACACTTAAGCATCAAAGGGCATCTT
>NW_021025417.1:750404-769274 GCF_004153795.1 Camellia sinensis
CTATAATGCAATGGATATGGCACGCGGGCCAAACCAAATCTTGCCTAGGAAAGGCATGTACGCATACGAGCCATGTCTAACACAGAAAAGGTGCCGCAACCCTCAAACCAACATACCAGCGTGGAATAGGCGCGTACACATGCAGAACTGTGCTTTGACATGAAAAGTAATGGCACATACCATACCAAGCTCAACATGGAAAGGCGCAAGCCATAGATGGAGGTGATGCAATGAATGCATGCAAACTACAATGCAATATCTACAAATATGCAATGGAATGGATATTTACAAAAATGCATGACAATACAGTATGATGCGATCTACTGGGGAAAATGCAATGGATGCATGCAAGCTACAATGAAAAAGCATGACAATGCATGTTTATTTTCTACAATGCAATATTTACCATGTATGCATGGCAATGCACTACTTACAACGGATGCATGATAAGGCACTATGATACAACGGCTATGATTGCAGCTTTCCCTATCTTACCAACAGGGCGATATACTAGGTTGGTTCAGTATCCAGAACTGAGGCGCAGGCATGCTGCCTCAATCTATGGGGCTTCCATACAGATTTCAAGCCGAGGATACACCCCTGGGTATTTAAACTAGACTTTAGTCTCGGAACTCCCGAACCTTTGCGTTCTAGGCATAAGCCGTTCGAACTCTAGTTTCCACCGTCCCAGTTGGTCTTCTAGGAACTCACCGCGAACATAGGCAGGTGGCTTTACCAGACCATCGAAAGTCGTTCGGGCACGACAAACACCAAAGGAATTGCACCTTCAGAGGATTTAGGGTCTCCTAGACCGAGCGTATTTAAGGTCTCGCTAGACCATGGTGCACAAGACAGTGCGATTGAAATGCGATGCACAAGACAGTGCGATTGAAATGCGATGCACATGGGGCAACTTTTGAGTTTTGTAAAAGCCAAAAGGATACGAAAAGGATACACCTTGCACGAATTCAAGTGCCACGCACAGAAGACATGACCCGAGGTCAAAACGGAGGCCGGTTGAGCGTCGAAAATGCACTGTTTTGTACTGTTTCGAGCACTAAAGGCCCTGGACCCCACACATGACTCAAACAAGGGTGTAGGAAGCTCCAAAATCACTGTAGAAGACCACCGGATGTCCACCGGCTATCAAAATGAGTCACCGGCCGTCCATCGGCACTGATACAATGCCATCGGCACAATATTTTGCCGACCGGCAAAGAATTCCTGTGTCGGGGCAGTTCTGTCATTTCGGCACGAGTCTTTTAAAATAGGGTTTCTAACCCTATTTTTTCACTTCTCCCTTGGTCGAAAATTGCCCCCCCTCTCTCTCTAGAGTGTTTTCCCCCCTTGATTCTCGCCTTTTCTTGCGTTCTAGCTCTCGTTTCGTCGTTCGATTCGCGATCTCCTTCGCGTTTCGGACATTTTCAACCGAACAAAACTTCATTTCGGTGTTTCTTTCTTGATTTTCGCCACTCGGGGCTTGTTTCCCTCAAGTTTTCCTCGATACCCATGCCTTTTCCGTATTTCGGATTTTCCGGCCTTTTTCGACCCTCTCGGGGTTTGACTTTTCGTTGACTTTTCGCCTTCTTGCCCGTTTTTTCATATTCCGGCCATTTTCACGCCCCCTTCGAGATGGCGGACGACCTTCCACAGGGCGGAGCCCCTCCCGAGCTCGAGATGGATCCCGAGACTGAGCCCTTGCCACTCCGCGTCTGGCCGTTCGATCCGGAGACCTACAGGCCCGCAGTTCACGTGATGCTCCCCGACGGACTACGCCAGTTCAGGAGCTTTGATAGGCACGTGCCTCCCGAGCTGCTACTGCGTGAGCCCACCTCCCACCTGTCCTTCGGCGCTTCCGAGGTAACTTTCTTTCTCTGCTTTACTTTCTGCAATGTAGGATGCAAAACTGCCGTAGCTAGTTATGCTCTTTAACTGCTTAATTCTGATATACTGTACTGTAGTTGATCGTAGACATACGTGCAGCTGATATCTGTTAGAGACTGACACATGCACACACACTGCACGGACCCCAAATCACCCGAACACACAGTGCACACTGTATTTCACTGTATACACACTGGTACCCGGTATTGGCTTGAGTCTGAAAACATGCACGCATGCCATATTTGCACTGAACCATTTGAATACACTGACGCATCACACGTTGTAGTTCACTGTAAGCACATCCACACCCGGTATCTGTTTGAACCTGTTAAAACTTGCACGCATGCTATATCTGTCCTGAACCACCCAAACACGCTGACACATCACACGTTGTAGTTCACTGTAAGCACACCGGCACCAGGTATTTACTTGAGTCTGAAAACATGCACACATGCTGTATACCTATATGCTCCTTAGAACTGCATTTTGAATATTGCCTTGCAATTGTTGTTTTTGACTACAGGGAGATTCCCATACCATCCGTGGGTATGGGAATACCGGCGCTCGGGATTGGTACCTCGAGCTACCAGATGCGGTTCGTGACATTGTCGACGAGGCCAGCTTTGGCATCTTCTGCAGGGGGCTCTCTCGGTTGACTACCTACAGGCCCTTGCTCACTGCTCTGGCGGAGAGGTGGTGGGATACCACTGACTCCTTCCACTTCTCCGTCGTAGGGGACATGACGATGACCCCTTACAACTTCTCGATGCTTACTGGCATTGGGGTAGGGGGTGATCCGATCCCTTTTGACACGGATATGGACGAGTGGGACGCTGCCCAGCTGTACTTGCTCGGCACTCAGCCTCCCCTCGCTCGAGCGGGGTTTGTCCAGTATTCGTGGTTTGAGAGCCACTTTCGGGTCCAGCCGGCCTTGGCAGAGGAGGCGCAGATGTCTCCAGAGGAGGTGGACCAGTATGCTCGGGGCTTCATCATGTTCCTCTTTGGGACGACACTCTTCGCCGATCGGGCGAACACCGTGCCCTTATGCCTTTTGAGCGCGCTGGTGGACGTCAGGCAGATCCGCCATTACGACTGGGGTGGCGCCGCTCTGGCCACTTTGTATGGTTATATGAGCTCTTCTTCCCGCCTCAGCGGACAGCTTCTCGGTGGCTACTGGCGAGCCTGGGAGGTACGTCTCCTTCCCATTTTATATTCCTGTCTTCTACTTTCTGTATTCTGCACACTGCACATATACTGCACACTGCCCCACACTGACTGTACACTGCACACACTGTACATTTTGCTTTACACTGACTGCACACCGCACACACTGTACACTATGCACAATACACTGCACAACACACGGTTTTGCTATTTTGCTTTATTCCGTATTCTGCCTTATCTGATAATCGTACTGATATCTGTTCTGCAGTTGTGGGTGTATGCCTACTTTCCTAGGCTTGCCCCAGTGCCCATTGAGGAGATCCCGCTCAGCATCCCATTTTCCCATCGCTTCGACGTGCGATGTGTACGGAGACCACGGGAGTCTCTTATTTTCTTTCGCCGATGCTTCGACACCATCACCGCAGCGGAGGTATGTTCAATTTTCGAGTTTATTTTTTTGGCTTTGCTTAGCACTATATGTTTTCAATAACAGATAGATAATAAACTGTATTTCATTTTCAGATCACCTGGCAGCCTTGGGCTCCGTTGCCGGTCGTGGTGAGAGATCATTATGAGGGCTCAGAGGAGACTTCTCGCTGTCGGATTTTGTTGGAGGGCCCGATCTGTCGGGCTTGGTACCTGGGCGAGCGCTTCTTGCGTCAGACCCTAGGTTTACCGGAGCAGATAGTGCCGGGTCCGCCTCCTGGCCACATGAGGGATACAGAGAGGTTCACCACCGGGGAGATGAGGGAGTACACCGCCGGCTGGGGTGAGGAGCATCATCGAGGCGAGGGCGACTACGCAGAGTACGTCCGGACCTATATCATGCGACCCTTGAGCGGTGGTCGCCGAGCTCAGGGAGAGTGGCCAGCGGTGCCGGTAGCCGGAGCGGGAGCTGGGGCTGGAGCGGGCACATCGAGGAGGGCTCGAGGGCATGGCAGGAGCGGAGCTCAGGGGGGGCGGGGGACTGGCTAGCCCGCCCTGCCCACTGCACTATCATATAGAGGGCAGGATGGGGCGACCTACCAGATCCCCTTTGCTCCTCTCCCGGCTGGTCACGAGTTAGCCGGCATCCCCGACTTGCCTCCGGTATGTGTTACTTCATTTTGCATCTTGCATCTAACATTTCATTTCAGTTTATTTGATATTCCACGGAATGATGATGTATCTTATATTCTTGCAGGCGTCCTCCGGGTACACTCGGTAGTCCGTGGAGTTGAACGCCTCCATGATGGGGATGCTGCAGCGGACCTTTGACCTCCTGGCCCTTTACAGTATTCCGGTATGTTCTTCTGACAATGGCCTCAAACCATTCACACACTGCTTCACACAATCTGATGCACGACACGACACCTGGCATACTGATCTCACAGCATCTGATACACTGCATACACTGCATTTATACACTGTACTCTGTAATGATGAACTGCCCACGACATTCACACACTGTATACTGCATTCTGCACTGATAAACTGCTCACGGCATTCTCACACTGTACTCATACACTGCATTCTGCACTGATAAACTGCTCATAGCATTCTCACACTGTACTCATACACTGCATTCTGTACTGATAAACTGCTCACAGCATTCTCACACTGTACTCATACATTGCATTCTGCACTGATAAACTGTCCGCAGTATACTGATGCATTTGCCTTCTGTGATTTTCAGCCTCCCTTCCAGATCCCTCCGGTGGGCGGTGCTCCAGCTGGGCCTTCTATTCCTGCTCGGGGAGGGCGTGGAGACACTGCACGTCCCCGTACCACGGGAGGGCGTACTCATATCGGGAGTAGTTCTCGGGCGCCGGCCCCTGATGATGATGATGATGACGATGATGAGTCCGAGGCAGAGGCGGAGGCCGGGTCATCTGAGGAGGCTGGAGATGACTCAGACTCAGGCTCAGACGGTGATGCTGATGATGATGCCCCTGGACCTTCTTCCAGGAAGAGGGCGAGGGCAGACCCCTGGGCCCGAGACTACTGAGGATGACCCAGATTACTGCTTTTCTTCTTTTTTGTACTTTTTCTTTTGTTTTCTCTTTCTTTTTCTTTCTTCGCTGGTAGATAGATTACCTTGTACTGGCGCAGGCAGATTTTTGTTTTCCTCAAAACTTTGTACTTAAAAGATTATGAAATGAAACAGACTTTTTATCTTAAAAAGTGTTACATTTACATATCTCATGTATTGCATCGCATCTCATCATGTTACACCTCAATGTAACACCTCAATGTTAAACACTTGCATTATAATAACAAGATAATCAAACCAAGTAACAGCAAAGCAACCCACACAAACCAATGCTTAACCTGAACACACGGCCCCATACTCTGCTGAGGATTAATCTACATACGGCCCGTAACATAGCACTTGGTTCATTTTGCACATAGCAAATCCCGAACAAACAGCCCAACCTGACAAGACGGACTACGGAGGTGAAACCAGCTGAAGTTGAAACACAATCGAATATAGAGAATGGCACAACATTCTGAGCATAAACGATTAACTTTCGGAAAAGGGGTTTTCTTAACCGGGGTATCGAGCCTACAACTGAACACAGCGGGGAGGACTCAAACAAAGAGGTACACGACCTAAACACAACGAGACACACTCGGAAGAGACCTAAAACAAAGGTTGAGGTAAACAAAACAAAAGACACGACAGGTAGTCCCGATACAAAGTCCATTATGATGTGCTCCCACTTCCATTCGACTACAGGTAGAGGTTGAAGTAGTCCTACTGGCTTTTGGTGTTCTATTTTTATCTGCTGACACTGGAAACAACTCCTTACATATTTTGCTATCTCTCTCTTCATTCCCCTCCACCAATATATGGTCTTTAAGTCTTGATACATCTTGGTGATCCCTAGATGAATTGCAAGTCTGGACTTGTGGCCGTCGTCCAAAATCTGGCGTTTGACCTCTTCTATGGCCGAGACACAGACTCTACCTCGAAATTTCAGAATTCCATTGGTAACTGTGAAATCTGGATGTGGTTCTGTTTCTAGTCCATCTCGAACTTTTTTCAATTCTGGATCCTCCTTCTGTCTTTGTTTGATCATTTCAGTTATGGCAGGTTGAGCAACTATGGCATTGCACGTGGTAATCGATCCTGGGATTATCACTTCCAATTTTATTTGATCCATCTCTTCTAAAAGTGTTGGTTGCGTAGTGAGTAGGCAATTTATCCTCCCTGTCAATTTCCTGCTCAGAGCGTTTGCTACCACATTAGTTTTACCTAGGTGGTATTGAATGTTGACATCGTAATCTTTGATTAGTTCTAACCACTGGCGTTGCCTTAAGTTAAGGTCCTTTCTGGGTAAAGATGTACTTCAGGCTTTTATGATCAGTGTAGATTTTGCACGATACTCCATACAAGTAATGTCTCCAGATTTTCAAGGCAAAAATTACCGCAGTGAGCTCTAGGTTGTGAGTTGGATAGTTTCTTTCGTGTGTCTTCAGTTGTCGTGAGGCGTAGGCGATGACTTTCCCACGTTACATTAAAACACATCCCAAGCCTTGTCGTGACGCATCGCTGTAGATTGCACATCCATCGATGCCGTCAAGAAGGGTAAGGATCGGTGCCAAAACTAATCTCTTCTTTAAGTCCTGGAAACTCTGCTCTCGTTTTTCGGTCTAAACAAATGGTGTGCCTTTTCGTGTTAGCTCAGTCAATGGCACGACAATCCTTGAAAAATCTTGCACGAATTTGCGGTAGTAGCCAGCTAGTCCCAGAAAACTTCTAACTTCAGTCACGATGGTGGGTCGAGGCCAATTGACAATTGCTTCGATCTTTTGTGGGTCCACTGAAACTCCATCCTTACTGATGACGTGTCCTAAGAATTTGACACTATTTAACCAGAATTCACATTTCTTGAACTTGGCGTAGAGTTTTCGCTCCTTTAGCATTTGTAGAACCTTTCGCAAGTGTTCTCCATGTTACTTTTCATCCTCGGAGTAAATCAATATATCGTCGATGAAAACGATGACAAATTCGTCCAAGAATAGCTTGAATACACGATTCATCAAGTCCATAAACGCAGCAGGTGCATTGGTCACGCTAAAAGGCATCACAAGAAACTCGTAGTGACCGTAACGAGTACAAAAAGTTGTCTTCCCTATGTCCTCGGTTTTCACCTTCAGTTGATGGTACCCCAACCGTAAATCAATCTTCGAAAATACACATGCGCCTTGCAGCTAATCAAATAACTCATCAATTCGAGGTAGTGGGTACTTATTCTTTGTTGTAACCTTATTTATTTCCCGATAATCAATACATAACCTCATTGTTCCATCTTTTTTCTTAACGAAAATGACAGGTGCTCCCCATGGGGACGAGCTCGATCAAATAAAACCCTTGTCAAGTAACTCTTATAATTGAACTTCCAGTTCTTTCAATTCGGCTGGGGCCATCTGATACGAAGCTTTGGAGATTGGTTGCGTACCAGGTGCAACTTCAATAGAAAACTCAATCTCCCGATCTATTGGCATTCCAGGTAGATTCTCCAGAAAGACTTCCGAAAATTCTCGAACCACAGGAATAACAGATATCTTCATATCTTTTACTGGTGACGATGAGATGCTGCACAAAAGCCCATGACAACCCTTCCTCAGAAGTCGTCGGGCTTGAGCCGCGGATACTAAATACGGAGGTGGAACTATGCCAACCCCTGTGAAACGAAAGTCCACATGACCCGGGATTTGAAACTCAACACACTTATCTGCACAGTCGATAGTAGCGTTGTTGGCAGACAACCAAACCATGCTAGGGATAACGTCGAAGTGACCCATCTCCATGGGAATCAAGTCGACTGTCAGATGATTATTATCGAAACACACATCACAATTTCTATATAAAGTTGAGCAACAAATACTGCCACTCATAGGCTGAGAAACAATCAAATCATAACCAAGGGGTTCGAGTTTCTTAGGTAGTCTCATGGAAAAATATGATGCAATGAATGAATGTGTTGATCCGGAATCTATAAGAGCATAAGACGATAATGAACAGATAAACAAGTTACCTGCAACTACCATTTCTGTGTTCTGCATGTCTCCTGGTATTAAGGCAAAGGCTCTGCCTTGTCGTTGATTGTTCACTAAGTTAGGTTCTGCCCCAGTTGCCTGCACCATGTTTCTCCCTAGAGGTACCGCATTCGCTCCAGTTCGCACCAATTTAGGACAATTCCTTTTCATGTGTCCCCCCTCGCCGCAGTTAAAGCAAGTTCCAGCAGTTTTGCGACATTCTCCTGAGTAGAAGCTACCGCAAGTGTTACACTTTGGCACCTTGTTGTCCTGATTGTTATTCTGCCTTCCAACATTGGATGGTCCCGCATTCTATTTTTTGGATGGAAAATCACTTGACTTCTTACCATCAAAGTTGTCAAAATGATGCTTCTTCTTCTCAGTGAACTTCTTCATGTTGTTGACATTCCTCTCCACGATCATGGCATGATCAACTATGTCAGCGTATGTAACCAATCGCATTGGCAGTATGAGATCACGGATGTCGGGGTGGAGTCCCTCTTCGAACCTTCGAGCTTTTAGATTTTCTGTGCTAATCAGGTGTTTCCTGTACTATGATAGCCTGGTGAATTCTTCTTCGTATTCAGTCACCGACATTTGTCCCCACTACTTCAATTGATAAAACTCCACATACTTTGCATCTTGGACAGACTGAGGTATGTATTTCTCTCGAAAGACGACCAGAAATCGGTCCCAAATCATTGTCAGCTCGGTCTCTTCCTTCATCTCCCACCATTGCTGAGCTTCTCCTTACAATAAATACGTGGCTAGTCCGACCTTCTGGGTTTCTATACAATGCATAACTTTAAATATCTTCCTCAGCTATGCTACCTAAGCATCGGCCCTTTCAGCGTCTATTCCTTCCGGGAAGGTTTGAGGTTTCAACTTTAAGAATTCCTTCAAGTTGAGATCTTTCCATTAAGGTTGTACCACATTCTCCAACTGTGGGCCCTGGGCATTGTTAGTCGGTTGTTGTTGTACTTGAGGTGGTGGTGGAATTACTTGAGGTGGGTTCTGTGGAGGTGGTGGTTGTTGCCTTTCAGCTTAAGCTGCCATGAAGAATTGTTCCATCATTCTTTCTAACCGATCGAGACGGCTTGAGTCGCCAGCTCCAAAAGCTCTTGTAAGGTTCCCTCGAGTGTTCATCCTAAGATTCAACGTGTTAATACTAAGGTGGGATGTCAACGAGTCATAACTTGTATTGTATCATAGAGATAAGGAAGCTGGAAATGAGAAACGTATAACAAAGGAGAGTCATCATAATTATGCATCTATTTATATATATGTACATATATCCATGAGTTGATGTACACATGGTCATCTTTACATGGTGGTTACAAAATATGGTATTATGTTAGAATGACGCAATTACCAAAAACACTTAAGCGCCACAAAGCCCAAAACTAGTTTGCCAACATCCCAAAAGGCATCAAAACTAATCTAGACTAAACATGTTAGCATCAAGGCCCCTATTACATACAAAATATAAGTATAGTTGCCCAGTCTATATTCCTCCCACCAGGACTAACTAGTCGTTAGATCCATATGATTCGTCGCGAGATTCAACGTCATAAACCTCAGGTTCGTTGGGGTCTTCCTCAGGTTCTTCTTCAGGGTCTTCTTCTATGTCATCATCCATTCCATCTTCGGCAGGATCCTCGGGTTCATGAACTATGGGGACCACAGGTGCCACTTCTGGTACTATTTGATCTCCCCCGTCTCTATTAGCTTCCACGTGGTCAACTCCTTCTCTGAAGAACACTGGGTCATTACTAAACGCGAGCACTTCTTGCCAAATTTGCATGTGGATACGAACACGGTGAATAACTACCGCCCTTTTCATCTCTAGAGTGAAAAGAACTTCCTCTTGGCTAACGAAAGCGATTTGGTTGTTAAAGTGTCGATGTGCTTCACGGAGGACTTCCTAATTGTGACGAGCTAGGTCTCACGATTCAACTCCCCAATGGCCCTACTGAGCCTCGCTCAATCGATACCCTCCAAACTCGTCATAGCGAAGGATAAGCTCCATGTCCTGCAGTACACACAAGACGTAAATCTTGTAAGTACTGGACCCAACGCAAATATATGGGTAAGTAGGAAAACTACAGTAACTTAAGGTTGTAATAAGGTTTCTTAAAGTATCTACCCCAAACAGGTTGCCGGAGGAGACACTTAAACATGTAGCATGCATTGAGTGTCGTAGTGCAAGTGTCTTAGTGCTCTGTGGATTTAAGGTTCTCTAAACCTACAGCTCTGATACCAAGTTGTCACGACCCGAAATAGGGGCTAATCAGAATCGCGACCGGCCAACGCCTCATCTCGCACCCTAGGCCTACTACTAACTAGTTTAGAGAACAAATAAATAAATCATCGCAAATACTAGGTGATTACATTTAACTAGAGCGTTGCTATATAAGTCATACAAGTCATAAAGGAAAGTTAAGTTACAATAATAACTTGGCCCTATGCCAACAAAAGAGGCAATACATGACTTATATAAAACTATAGGTCTAGAATCCATCCCAGGCCACGAGACACCACAAAAATAGGCCTTTGGTTATCCACTAAGCATTCTAGGTAGCGATTCTCTCTTTGAATTAAATTCTAAATACAATACCTCGTAAGAAAGTGGACAAGATACTGTATGAATTATGGAAAGGCCGAAAGCCTTCCTATAATTTCCTACGAATGTGGAGGTGTCTTGGAAAAGTAGCAGTACCTACACCCAAGTAGGTTAGAATAGGTCCGAAAACTGCGAATTGTATATTCATTGGTTATACACAAAATAGTAGTGCATATAGGTTTTTTGTGCACATGTATGATATTTCAGATATACACAAGAATACCATTATGGAGTCAAGGAATGCATCCTTCTTTGAGGACATGTTTTCTTGCTGAACCCGAGGAGATGATCAATGTTCTGAGAAAGAACTTGAAGATGATGCTAGTGATAGCGATCAAGATGAGGAGGTAGATGAGCCAAGAAGGAGTAAAAGGGCTTGGACTTCCAAGTTCTTTGGTCCGAACTTCTTGACTTATATGTTAGAGGGAGAACCTCGAACTTTCCATGAAGCTATGACTAGAAGCAATTAAAAGTGAAATTGACTCCATCTTATAGAACAATACCTGGTAGTTGGTTGATCTACCCCTAGGCAGTGAGGCCTTGGGGAGTAAGTGGATCTTTAGAAAAAAGATTAAAGCGGATGGGTCAATTGATAAGTATAAAGCTAGACTAGTTATCAAAGGATACAGACAGCGAGAAAGCCTGGATTACTTTGATACATATTCACTTATGACAAGGATAACATTTATTCGCATGGTGATTGCGATTGCTTTACGTGGTTTGGAGATACATCAGATGGATGTAAAGCCAGCTTTCTTAAATAGAGATTTAGATGAAGAAATCTACCTGGAGCAACCTGAGGGGTTTTTAGCTCCAAGGCAAAATAAGAAAAGTCTGTACACTTGTCAAATCATTGTATGGTTTGAAGTAAGCTCCATTCAGTGTCATAAGAAGTTTGACAATGCTATATTGTCAAATGGGTTTAGAATCAATGAGTGTGACAAATTCGTATATGTTAAAGACACTGACAGAGGTTATATCATTTTGTGTGTATACGTTGATGATATACTTATTAGTACACTACAAAAAATTAAGGTTTCAGAGACCAAAATTTAAGGACAAAATTATTTTTTATGGACCAAATATTTTTGTTGTGAAAAATATCGTTATTATATTTTTAGCAACGAAAATTGAAAATTAGTGATAAATTATTATCTTTTTGGGATCAAATTTTTTGTTTCAAAAAATAAACATTTTTTAGACTAAAGTATTTTGTCCCTAAAAGTGTATTTATTAGTGACATTTTCAAAATTTAGTTCCTAAAAGTCTTGTTTTTGACTTTTCGGGATGACCTTTTAGCGATTATCCTCACGAGGATAGAAATTGGCCCGTAAATGTCTTTTGCAACAAAATTTTCACTTTAAGGGACCAAAAAATTTGGTCTCTAAAACTCTTATATGTTGTAGTGGGTAGTAATGATGAGATGATTAGAACTACCAAAAGATTGTTAAACTTTAAGTTTGACATGAAAGATATGGGCCTTGCAGATGTAATTCTGGATATTAAAATTACCAAAATATCTGGTGGTATTGTACTTTCTCAATCTCACTATGTTGAGAAGATACTTAAGAAATTTGGTAAATTAGTTACAAGCATGTCAAAGACACCAGTAGACTTGAGTTTACACTTGATCAAGAATAATGGTAAGAGTGTCTTTCAGCTAGAATATTCTCAGGTCATTGGGAGTTTGATGTATTTGATGAGTTGTATAAGGCCGGATATAGCTTACTCTGTTAGCAGGCTTAGTAGATATACGAGTAATCCTAACACTACTCATTGGAAGGGCATTATGTGGGTGTTAGGTTATCTACGTTACAATCGAGATTATGGGCCGCATTATACCAGATACCCAGTGGTACTTGAAGGGTATAATGACGCTAATTGGATAGCTGATATAAAGGACTCCAAATCCACTAATGGTTATGTATCTACTCTTAGAGTGGCAGCCATGTCTTGGAAATCTTCCAAGCATACGTGTATATCGAGATCAACGATGGAATCTGAGTTATTTCTTTGGATAAAGTAACTGAAGAAGTAGAATGGCTTCGCCAGTTCGTTGAAGATATTCCACGCTGGCCGAAACCTATGCCTGCTGTCTGTATTCATTGTAATAGCCAATCGGCGATTAGACGAGCACAGAGTAATATGTATAATGGCAAGTCTAGACATATCTGTTGTAGACATAATTCTATACGACAACTACTCTCTAATGGGATTGTCTCTCTAGACTATGTAGAGTCTAAGGACAACATTACAGATCCGCTAACCAAAAGGTTAACTTGAGAGTTAGTAGAAATGTCGTCAAGAGGAATGGGGTTAAGGCATTTAGTAAATGTTATCGGAATGGAAAACCCAACCTAGCTGACTAAAGATCCCAAGATCTAGGGACAACCTAATTACGTGTAACGGGTGAGTCACTGAAGTGGTAAATCCTCTTGCCCATTCCTTTATACAGTGATGCCCTGTGAGGGTGGAAGGTTAAGCTAATGCTTTTAATGACCTTAGTGATGTGGTAGAATGAAATACCGTATCTAGGTCACCTATGTGAGTGCGAAGTGGGGCCGCTTCTTTAAGAATTGCCAAGGCCGAATTCTTTAAAAACACTCACAGAACTAGGCTAGTTTCCCAAAATTAAGGTGAATTTAAGACATGCATAAGGGAATTCTTGGAAATTCAATTCAAAATGTGAGAAAATATGCATGCATGTATGGAATGACTCAATTCTCTTCAATTCTAACTCTATTCTTGCATCAACCAACCTAATTCATTAGAGTTCAAGCCCTATACACCATAATTGTACACTCTAGGGGTTGAATTGTTACCTAGACTTCCCAAAATGTGTGTTAGGAGTTGAATTCTTGGGTTTTCAAGCCTAATGCCTTCAATCTCTAGCAAGATCCTCTCAATCTTAAGTGTTGATAACAAATTCTCACTCTTGGTCTCTTTCTTCCTCTCTCTCATGTTGTAACTCTTGGTGGCTCAAAGATGACATCCAAAAGAGGCTCAAATAGGATGTATAAATCTTATTTAGGCTTGAGTAAAAGTGTAATTAATTAAGGCCAAATAAGTGGACATTAAGTGAATAGAGTTAAATCGTTCCAAATCGAATTTTAATTAAACCTACCATAAGGTTCTAAAAATTTCAATTAACACGTAAATCAAGTCAATTTCTAAATCGGATGCCGATAAGGCCTCAATTCGCAAACCAAAACAAAAACATGAACATATCTTTTTACGTTAAACAGATATAAACACAAAATAATGCAATACACATGTAATTAACTCAGGTTTTCTTCTTAATTACTTGTTAGGCATACTTAAACATGAAGTAACGCTAATCATGGGTCATGGTTGTTACACTAAGTCTGTTAGGTGGCTGCTAATATAAATATGCACATGTGTATATTGTGTGTATTATTTCCCATTAATTTTGGTGTATTACTCCATCAACTTTGCAAGAGTAATTGGGCAGTTTTGACTGCATTTGTTGCCAGCCTTCATAGTTGGGAGGCTCCTTATCGCTCCCCTATTGTGTATAAAAGGAGACCAATCTCTTTGGTTTTCTACACAGAAATCCTTTGCTCTCATATTATAGTCAGTCTGCTCCTATAATATTCTTCTTCCTATGTGAGAGAGTGTTGCTATTGTCAGTTCGCCGGAGCTAAACAGAAGGTGTTTCTGCGTTAGCAAGTTCTAACTGTCGTATCTTAGGAGACAGACACTGACATACCTCTAGCACTTACGGAGATGCGGTAATCTATTTAAAGGAGACCGTGGTACTACACAGGCTTCGATTTGCATTCTTTTCTTATTTTATCTTGTTATGTATTTCTGTTATTCTAGTTGTAATTTCCAGCATGATTACTTGTTCTGTATTGTTCAATTTAATTAAATATGAATCTGTTTATTTTTATTTAAATATACATCAATCTGTACAACATCCACCAATGCACATCTTTCTTGGAGAGTAAACAAAGTCACCCCCATGGTGAATCTTAATAGTAAAACAATAACCATCCCCTATAGAAAACAGCTTAGGGACAAGGTCATAAATAAATTTTCTTCAACCATTTTAATTAAACAATTCATAAACAAATGAGTTTAGGGATCACTAAGTCCACAAATTTCCACTGTGAACTAAAAGTGTATTTGGTTCATTGATTTGGGTAGGGATTTGAAAAAAGAAAGGAAAAATGTGTTTGAAATATAGATATATTTTATTTAAATTTCACATTTTTTTTTCTTTTTCCTTCTCAAATTTCTATACAAATTCATGAACCAAACACAATACAAGTGTTAATACAAACAAACAAAGACTAGCCAACACACTTGGGACCACATTTTTCTTCAACCAATAAAGTAGTGAATAAAATAATCGAACAAAAGTTACATTTGATCCAAGAAATTGTTCTAGAAACCCACACATAGAACCAAACAAACAAACAAAATGATAAATCAACAAATTATTGTAAAAACCATACACACAAACAAAGACAATCAATTGTTATAAAATATTGCGAAGTGATGCTTTATCTGATGAATGCGCACCTTTGTCTTCCATTCCCTACAATTCGTGACTCACTTTTGAAGTGTAGGTTGATCTACCCCATTCCCTTCCAAAAGCGTAGGGGGTTAAGAGTCATAATTTGATGTGTAAAGATCAAAGTGAGATTTTATGTAAAGTACAAGGGTGCAAAGCGTAATTCACCTTAAATTTATCAATATAGTTGTGAAATTTATCATTCTGATGATTGTTTATGTATTAGCAGTACTTATTGATAAATTAGTCCGATATATATAGGACTGACCCGTAAATATCCTATTCTTATTTTTATTTGGGTTTATTTTTTTTATTTATTATTATTTTTTTGAACTGGAAGAATTAATGTGAAAAAGTAAAGTTTAAGAATGTTTTTATTTTTTAAAAAATTGGGTATTGTGGGGCTACTTTTAAAAATATTTACGGGTGTTTACAAAGTAGGTTAGAAACTAAAATAATTAATAAAGACAAAATAAATTAAAATAGTTAATAAGATAAAATGTTATAGTCAAATCATAATTATTTCTCTTTTTTTCTTATAACCATCAAATCAATTACAAAAAAAACTAGCAAACTTCCCAAACTTAACTTTTTTGCCAAGTTAAAATAGCTAAAAAGCCAATTGAAATAGCCAACTTCTTAAACGAGGCCTTAATCATGTTCATTTTTTAAAATAAAATAAAAATTAGGGGTAACTGTGGTCCGCTTTGAATCGGTTTGCAATGAAACAAGGACCAATCCATTGCTCAGGGTTCATAAAAATTAGAACCACGCCAAATTATTAAAATTATGGAACCAATGCAAGCCAAACCATTTAAACACAGTTTGGTTTGGTTTGGAACCACGGTTTCACATAATTTGTTGATAAGAAAAATCTCATAACATTTTCAAAAAAATTCAACCTATCATAAATTTTAAAAATAATAATAATATATCCATCAAATAAACTACTCTTATAATGTTCACCAGTTAAGTAAAAATATAATATTAAGCAAATATTGATCAACATTAATTTGCTACGATTTTTCAAAACATTAACTTTCAAAACATAAACATATACATTGTTCTATCATTAACTTAAACAAACATAAAATCTAGCAAATAAATATATATGGTTTGAGTTATAAGGTCCAGCTCAATTTGGAACTGTGGACCTAAATTCGAAATCGATCCACGGAGACCTATTCTCCAATTTTCCAAATTAGAATCGAACCACGAATTAAAAAAACCAAACCAACCCTACCAAATTAGTTTGAACCGGTTAGATTTATAGATTTTTCTATTTTCTTGCTCAGCCCTAACAAAAATAATTCAATTTAGTCACATCTGTCAAGTGTACCATTTACTTATTGACAATGCATTAATGTAAGTGTTATAAATTGTATTATTTTATAGGTGTGTTGTGCACTAATTTAAGGTCTAGTTGGTAAAGTTATAAATATAAATACAAAATTATAAATATAAATGTTTTAAAAAACGCCCTTATATCTATAGTTTTTATTATGTTCATAAAAAATTTAAAATTTAGAAATGAAAACTTGTTTTGTGCTTATTTCTTTCCAAATAATATTAACAGTTTTTCTAGATTCTATACACACACAAAACAAAACGCAAAAATATACTGTTATTTGTTTTGAAAATAAGTTTTCAATTTTGTTATTTTTTTAGGCTGGGATTGGATTGTAGCCAATTGGACCACTGTGGGTCATCTTTGGGCCCATCTCCACAAACTAAATCATTCATTTTGTAAAATTTGTCGAGCAGATTATTCATATTAAAAATTAAGTTAATAGGAGATCGTTAGCCACTTGATTAAATAATATTTGTCTAAAAAAATAATAGGTGAATTACTTTCAAAATTATATAGACCATTAATTATTTTAAGACAAAAATGATTTGATCAAATGACTATCGATACGCAATTAACTTAATATTTGGCATGATTGATCAGCTCCATGTTCTCTACAAAATGAGTTTAAATTGTCGAAGTAAGCTTAAAAAGGATCCACAGTGGACCACATTAGACATTATAGACAATCCAATCTCAAATGGAATATTCACACACATTTTAGGGAGAGTTTTCTTATATGTACCTCAACGAATAAAATACTTTAATAAAATTTTAAATAAATCTTAGGTTAATCTTAGAAAAACAATTTAAAACTTTAAAAATAAAAAAAAATAAAAAATGGGGCAAAGCAACTTGGGTGAACAAACGCCACTTTTTCATCTATAAATATCTATATGGATATGATGTTCACAAATGGTAAAAACACACATTTTTATTTTTATAAATAATGGACATAGTAATCCTCCCTATGTTTTGATTTAAGAAAAAGGTTGGACCAATTAAAAAATTAATTTACAAAATAACATAAATCAAATTATTAATTTACAAAGTAATATTTGAAAGGATGAAACACCAATAAATCTCAAATAGTGATCTTATGTATGGACCCAAAAGTTTTATTCTAATATAAATTACATAAAAGGCCAAGTATAAACGTGCGTGTATTATATGTTGAGAAACAATTGTGGATTTTCTCATAATGTGAAAATTACTAAACAAAACATTTCAAAAAAACTCCTTAGTGTACTTTTTTCAAACGTAACACTTTAAAAATGTAATACTCCAATATAAGACACTAAAAAACTCCTTAATGTACTTTTCCAAACGTAATACTTCAATCAATGTAACGCACAAAAACTCATTAGTATACTTTTTTCAAACGTAACACTCCAATACTAAAAAACTCCAATTAATGTAACACACTAAAAAACTCGTTACTATATTTTTTTTAAACGTGACATTCTAATGTAACACACTAAAAAACTCGTTACTATATTTTTTTTAAACGTGACATTCTAATGTAACAGACTAAAAAACTCTTTAATATATTTTTTTCAAACGTAACAAAGTAACTTTCCACAAAAAAAAAAAAAACTTATTCGTGTATTTTTTCTAAACATAACACTCCAATCAATGTAATACATAAAAACTCCTTAGTATACTTTTCTCCAACATAACATTCTAATATAACACACTAAAAAGCTTATATATTAGTGTACTTTTCTCAAACGTAACAACGTAATATTATAAAATAAAAACAAACTTCTTAGTATATTTTATTTCCTAAACGTAACACTCCAATCAATGTAACACACAAAAACTCTTTATTATACTTTTTTCAAACGTATAACACCAGAAAAATCACACTAATAGAAATGTAAATTTTCACACTCGACAACTAACACTTCAGCCACTAATTCCTCCAAAAAAAATCTTTCACATCTTACATTTTCATTCTCATCCTAAAAACGAATCAAAAAAAAAAAATTATAAAATGGCATTTACTTAAACTTAAATGGTACCAAATCAAATAGATGTAACTTTCCAAAACAAAAAGGACTAATTGGTTCATAAGAAAACTCTATAGATCAATATTTTTCCATATAGAATTTATAGGTAAATTTTCTTACTCGAAACTATTGCACAATAAAAAATTAAAACAAAAAAAGAACTTTAACTTTCGATGAAATGAGCGACCTTGTAATTGTGCTTAAACTTATTGGTTAATTTTAACCTCCTGCAATTAATGGCTAAAATGGATAATACAAAGAAAAGAAAAAAAAA
>NW_021025417.1:787339-842167 GCF_004153795.1 Camellia sinensis
GCTTAGCTAGGTGCTCCCTCAAGAGGCCAAAAATGGTCCATTTCAAGGACAACAAGGAGAGGGGGTGACCCTCTCCTCCCTAGGACCTCAAGGCACCATCCTCACCTCTGAAATCCCTCAAGATTTCAGTGGTGAGGAGGCCCAAACACCAAGGTCCCGGAGCTCACTCAAAATGGCCCAAAATGGGGCCTTTCAAGGCCTAAGAGGGGTCAAACTTCTCCAAACCACAAAACACTCTTAATAAACAATCAAAATGGCTAAAAAACAGAAATTTTTTGTATTATACACTAAGCACAAAAACAGTTCTAAGATAGGGAAAAATACAATGCGAAAATGGGGAATATAAAGGTAAGTTTCTTACCCTTGAAGACCCTCTTCAACAATGGTGGACCAGCTACTCCTCCAAGCTCAAAACTACCCAAGAACCTCAAGAACAACCTCTTAGAACCTCAGTAGCTAAGGGAAGGTGAAACACTATGTGTTTGTGTGCAATAGTAAGACACAAATGCACCTAGGCACACATAAAGGCCAAAAAGAGAGATAGAATGTGTATCTAACCCTAACCTTAAAACCAGAGCTCTCCTCTGTATTTTTTGTCTCTAAAATGTCTAACCCTAGAACAAGGAGAAGGGCTCTCCTCTTATAGAAGTCCTCTTTTGCAAGGCTTTCCAAACAAGCTTCTTAGAGGGAAATCCCTCCATACACGTGTATGGAGGGAAGCAGAGTGGGTGCCAGCTATCACAGCTGGCACAAAATATCTACAAAAAGTAGATGCACAGTAATCGGCTGCTCAAAATTGTCATTTTGACAAAATGGAGTGCCGACCGGCAACAAACAATGCCGACCGGCAATATACATTGCCGATGGCAACAAAATACCAGCCGGTGGCCTCTGGCCATGGCCGGTGATGTGTGGGGATGCCTCATGAGGCATTCCCTGCCCCTCCAAGGGAAAACATGAGTGTTTGGTGCAAAACCAGACACTAAACGGTCGAGTTCAGAGATCCTGAGGCAAGGCGCGTAGCCGAGGCCTCCGGGAACTCCAAACGAACACAAACATGGATGATCACCGGGTGTTCAAACGGTGATGTCCAAGTCTTGAGGACGGTCAAAAATGGGGTGTCTGCAGTAACGAATAAATCGATTGAGTGAATTGAAGGCAATGTGTTTTAAAATGTTATGCTTGGTTATGTTTTTGCAGGCTGAGTTGTTAAGGAGTATAATCAGACACTGTGAGTAATATTTTTGTAACGGTATTTTCATATGAAATACTTTGGAATTGTGAAACTTATGCTTTGTATAAATTATGTGCCTTGACGAGTCTTTTCGAAATGATAAAATATGCATGAAATCTTCGGAGTAATTATGCTCTGGCAAGTTTCTGAAAGAATCTTTTGATAAGAATGAATGAGTTTCCTTTTGAGCAACGATTATGATAAATTGGAAAAATATACTTTGATCCTCAGTAACTGTTATTTGTCTATGATCTTTCTTGGACGTTTTGTATAAGCTAATGATTCGCTATAAACGTTCTGTATGATGTCAATACTTGATGATTGTCCTGTATAGTAATTCAGCAAGTTAATTAAGGCCTAAATCACAGTGAGTAATAGTATTATAAAGATACGTTCTTAAATAATCATTTTGACCCAGGTACGGTGACTTATTCTGAAATTGTGTTTGAATTGAAATGAATAAGTTTTATGAATGTTATACGACATGTGCAGTATGGACCTAAGGTCGTTCTGTTTATGCTATGATGTGCTTGGGCCCGAGGCCATTTTGATATATGATTGGGCCCGAGGCTGTTTTGTTAGATGTTAGGCCTGAGGCCATTTTAATATATGATATATGATTGGACCTGAGGTCGTTTTGTCATATGTGGGTCCGAGGTCGTTTTGTGGGCTCGAGGCCATTTTGTATCATGTGTTGGGCTTGAGGCCGTTCTGTGGACCTAAGGTCGTTCTGTAAATGTGATTAAAAGAAAAGAATGAACTTCGCTATTTGGTAAGCTATGAAAGGATCAGTGAACGATATTTGATACTATGTGCTTTCGAAACGAGTTTAAATATGTCAAAATCTTTATATTGATTAAATAAGACACGAGGCTCATTCATTTAACCCTTACATGGAGATTACTCATTTGGCTTCCAGTTCACTCTGTTCATTTATATGTGTGTAGGTGAGCATCAGGGAGTTCCACATTAGAAATAGCATAGGAGTCAGCCTTTTGTAAAGCCACCCAAGTTGCACCTCTACGTTAGGGCCCTAGTGTTGTTTTGGCCAAGCTTGAGAAGCTTGGGTTTTGTATAGTCTATGATGTTATAAGTTTTGCTTCTAGGTTATGTATATGTAATGAATGTGTGTAAATGTTATGGCATATGGTATGAAGTGTGATGTGAGATATAAGATGTATGTTTCTGATCATGGCATGTATGTACAGCTTAATGAACACATCTCATAATTACTTCCGATACAGGCCCCGTATATTTAAATATATTTTTATAATTCTGTTTGAGGCCGTAGGTAATTTCATGATTACTGGCCGGTTATGTCCTAAACCTCTAGGGTTGGGTTTGGGTCATGACAGCCACTCGAGCCAACCCCTAAACTCTGCAAAAGTATTGCGAGCTTGCATTCTCCGCTCGAGCGCAGACTCCACCGCTCGAGCGGGGAGTACAAATTCTAGAATTTCCAAATTGAGGTTCAAGCTTCAAAACTCAAATTCAAACCAACAAAGAATATCCTTTTGGGCCCAAAACTTGAGGAAACATATGTAAACTTGTAAAACATGGTGAATTCAAAATCATTTTGCAAAATCAAAGCCCAAAAGCATGCCAATTGTGCAAAATCAAACTTGGAACTTAAAGAACATAACATGAAGATAACATGCATGAATTGTCTTCACTTCAAAGCTTTCAAAACATCAACAAACAAGGTGTTTAACTCAAATACATGTTGAATTCTTAGAATAAAGCCAAAATGAGAACATGTAAGAGGAAATTCTTTGAAAACAACTTTAAAATCATGAGAATTATGCATGCATGTTTGATATGACTAGAATCTCTTCAATTTCAGTTCAATTTATGTATTACTCCACTTATTCACTAGAATTTCTTGCACTAACGTCTTGAATGCAAAGCTTAAGGACAAAATTCTTACCTATAAACCTCAACTCCTTGAATTTTTGAGTGATTCCTCCTAAATCCTCATGTTCTAGCTAGAATCCAAGCTAGTTCCTCTCAATTCCCTTTCTTCTAGTTGTTGAACTTGAATCTCACCTCTCTCACTCTCTCTCCATGTTTTGTTGTCAAAAGATGATAAAGTGTGTGTGGTATGAGACAACATTAGGCTTATATAAGTGCCATTAGTGGGATTAATTAATCCTTGCTTAGATTAAACAATTATATTTATTTTATTCGAGTTATTTGGCTTCGAATTGAATTTTAATTAAACCTACAATAAAATTCTAAAAATTTCAAATAACACATAACTTAAGTCAATTTCGTGTTCAGATGTCGATAAGGCCCTCAATTCATGAAACAGAAATTCAAACAGATTTTTCTACAACAAGCAGATATAAACACAAATAATGCAATACACATGTAATTAATTCAGAATTTCTTCTTAATTACTTATTAGGCATTCTTAATCATAGGTTATAGGCTAATCACAGGCCGGTGTTGTTACAAGCATGGTAGACTAGGTCATGTGAATTTTGACTCTTTGCGTAGATTAATCAAGTTAGATCACATACTATCTTTCAAGATTAATCCAAATTACAAGTGTAAAACTTGTGTAGAAGCAAAATTGACTAGGACTTTATTTCATTTTTTTGAAAGAAGTACCGAGCATTTAGATTTAGTGCATAGTGATGTGCGTGACTTGAAAGTCGTACAATTACATGGTGGCAACAAGTATTTCATCGCTTTTGTTTATGATTGCACTAAATATTGTTATGTTTATTTGCTTAAATCAAAGATGAGGCAATTGATAAATTTATTCTTTTTAAGAATGAAGTTGAGAATCAACTAAGCCAAAAGATTAAGGTTTTAAGCAGTGATCGTGGTGGAGAATATGAATTGCCGTTTATTGAGATTTGTGCTCAATCTGAAATTATCTACCAAACTACAGCACCTTATTCCCTTCAGTCAATTGGTGTTGCTGAGCGAAAAAATCGGACGTTAAAAGAAATGATGAATGCAATGTTAATAAGTTCTGGGTTGCCACAGAACTTGTGGGTGTCACGACCCGAAATAGGGGCTAATTGGAATCGCAACTGGCCAGCACCTCATCTCGCACCCTAGGCCTACTACTAAGAGCATCTCCAACGGTGACTCAGATTTTTCACCAAATCTGAGTAAAAAATGACCCATTTCACCAAATTTGATACCACTCACTCCAACGGTGCATCAAATCTCGTATCAAATCCCGTGGGTCAACCGGTTGGTCGACCGGTGGGTCGACCGGTAAGCGTAAATATTTTTTTTTGGAACGCTTTGTTCATGGAGAGGGAAATTTGTTCAATAACTATCCAGAATTAGAGGAATCTTTGGTTTGGGTTTATTTTCACTCCACTTTTCCAGAATTCAACAAGGTGGAATGTTGGGGACCACTCATCTTCATCAATTCATCAAGAACTTGGAATGTATTCAGAACAGCTTCATCTCTGTTTTGGTTTTGGTGGTTGACCGGGTGGTTGACCGGCCGGTCGACCGGCTGGTCAACCGGTAAGGCAAAAATAAATTTTTTTTTTTTTACCTGTTTGAACCTTTTTTTGACCGGTTTGAACCTATCAATTTCAAAGGAATTCGGTCGACCGGTTGGTCAACCAGCCGGGCAACCGGTTGGTCGACCGGGTCGCCCCTCCAACGGTCACCAACAGTGTTTTGGTGAAATCAGTATTTCGTCGTCAGTTTGATGAATTGTTTGATGAAATCTCAATCTGATATTCATTTGGTGCAACCGTTGGAGCAGTGAATAGTAGCTTTTTCATCAAATTTTGAATTTGATATCAGTTTTGCTGAACCATTGGAGATGGTCTAACTCGTTTAGAGAACAAATAAATAAATCATCGCAAATACTAGGTGATTACATTTAACCAGAGCGTTGCTATATAAGTCATACAAGTCATAAAGGAAAGTTAAGTTACAACAATAACTTGGCCCTATGCCAACAAAACAGGTAATACATGACTTATATAAAACTATAGGTCTAGAATCCATCCCAGGCCACGAGACACCACAAAAATAGGCCTTTGGTTATCCACTAAGCATTCTCCTTACCTGAAATGGGTTAGTAACACACCCGTGAGCCATAAAGCTTGTGAGAACATATTTACACAATTTACAAGTTTGCCACGGTTCAAACATAAATATTTCAAGTTTCGAGCATAACTGTTCATGTTCAAAAGCCCAATGGCTAAAAAGACAAAATAAATGCTCTTATATATATATATATCGAAATATACATACATATGTCCATTCGACTGGATATGTTGCCAGAGAAGTAGGGAGCTACCCATACTAATATCAAGTGGTCATGATCATGCCAAGGGACGATGGCCGCGTCCCAACAACCACCCTTTTAACGCCTCACCCGTTGGTATCTTTAATTTCCCCCAACGTCCGGGATGTTCCGTTCGAATGTACATTATTACATTTGCAAGAGTTTTATAACAATGTCTTAACCATGGCTTCATAAAAACAATATGTATATAAGCAATACGTGTGAGTCGGCTTATCCCGTTAGCTCACGTTTTCTAAAACATAACATGATTTTCAAAATGTATTCAAGGTACTTTTCTAATCATAGGCATACTTGCTAAAGTTCAAAATCATATGTTTATTTTGTTATTCATAAATCAATGCAATCTCATGCTCCAAAATAATTCATCGATCAAAGCATGTCATTACATTCAAATACATGTAAAAAGTGTAAGCATGAACTCACCTAAATGTATATGAAGTTTGGTAAAATCAACCGAAACCGAGATCTAAACACAACGTATGAAAAACTACATTATAGTAGGTCTAGGAATTAATTCTAAGCATGAAATAAATATTCAAACCATAATCCCAAAGTGTACAATTTAAAAGGGGTCCTTCTCTTATGGTCCAAAAATTCTTAGTTTGCAGCACTTTAGATCAGAGGCTAAAATCCTAATCAAAACACTTTGAAATATTCTGAAATTTACAGGGTTATCAATCAAGATGTTATGAAACTTTTTCATGAAGGACTCGTCTCCCAAAAATGCTCATAAACAGGGTAAAATGGCAGTAAAACAAAGCTGGTCCAGATCCGTTGCAGTTCCTAAAAAAATAATTTCCACAACAATCTAGCTGTTGGATCGAGTTGAAACAAATTGGGTTGGAAAGATAACACTCTAATTTAACTCTGGTCCAAAAATCAACCGTTAAAGTCGCGTAAATATTTTTAGAAGAATTTTCAAAGTAGACTGTCTGTTCAGGAAAAAAAACTGTTTGTTGGGTAAAATCCTTGTTTTGAGCTTTAGCCTCATCGTTCATTGTAACATGATATCAATGGGAGGAAATAAAGTCTGAATCTGTATTTTAGGACTTAGATTCATGGTTCATTGTAACATGAAATGAAAGGAGTGAAATGAAGGCTTTAATTTAGGGAATTGAAGTAGATATAGAGAGGAATTTACCTAGACTTGAAGCTTGAAGAACAAAGATGAAAGTGTTTGATTTTCTCTCTTAAATCTACAGATTTTCAGCAAGAAGATGAAGTTTCTGCACATATAGGATATATATAGGAGGAAAGGGGTAGGTAGGATCAATGGCTAGGATTGAATGGTGAAGTATGTGGTAAAAAGGGGAGTGAGGTGGATATATCTTTCACCTCACCAAGAAATTACAGCCATGGTGGCTGATTTTACCACCAAAAATTGCACTGCTCGAATAAACGCAGTGCGCGGACATCCGGGCTGTCCGAAAATCGGTTCAAGAAAAATTCCATTTAATCACTGTTGGCTAATTTCGACATTCTGAGTTCGATGGTGTGATCCATTTCGCCTAAAGAAAAAATATACATCTTTATGAGTTTTATTTTTGACACACTCAAAGAGGATTATCAATTATTGTTCTGTTATAGGTCCGCCCCGGATGGCCAAGTATAGATAATATTTATTAACATGACATTGATGAACTTATTAAATATGAGATGCGACCTTCGTTCATTGACGGTGTTAAACAAAAGGCGAAAAGTTGGATCGGGTCTTCACATCCTTCCCACCTTAAGAAGTCTGGTCCTCCAAACTTGACCGAAGTACTACAGTAATGTGTTATAAAAAAAAAAAAAAATTACCTTATTCAAAAAGATACGGGTAGAGAGTTCGGATGTCCTCCTCTGTTTCCCAAGTAGCCTCTCCGTTAGCATTATTGTCCCACCAGAACTTCACTAGAGGTATGACTTTGTTTCGCAATTGCGTCACCTTTCTGTCCATGATACGAATGAGCTTTACAATGTAAGTCAGATTCAGTTGCACTTCAGCTGACTCAGGCACTCGAACATGTGATGAGTCTGGCACATAAGGTTTTAGCATCAAGATATGAAAGACGTCATGAACTCCGGCGAGCTTCGGTGTTAATGCGAGTCGATATGCTACAGGTCCGACACGCTTAGTGATTCTGAAAGGTCCCACGAACCTTGGATTCAATTTTCCCCGCTTCCCAAATCGAACGACCCCTTTCAGAGGTGAAATCTTCACAAATGCTGAGTCTCCTATATTGAGATCAAGATTCCTCCTTCTGCTATCCACATAACTTTTCTGTCTATCTTGAGCTATCTTCAGGCGGTCCTGGATGAGCTTGATCTTCTCCGTTGTTTCCTCAATGATGTTTGGTCTGATTTCTTCTTCCATGATCTGTTTCTCCCCGACTTCAGTCCAACACACTGGCGATCTACATTTCTTTCCATATAAAGCTTCATAAGGTGCCATCCCGATACTTGCCTGGTAACTATTATTGTAGGCGAACTCTACTAAAGGTATGTACTCTTCCCAACTGCCTCAAAAATCCATCGCGCAGGCTCTAAGCAAGTCTTCTAGCGTCTGAATGATCTGCTTAGATTGTCCATCTGTGATACCCCTGTTCTGTATTATGCTAAATTGGTCCTTAATTTGTTTATGGTTATGTGTTTAGCATGATTTTGTGTGCCATTATGTGATAATATGTGATTTTGAATTCGTATCTGTTCACCGTAAGAATATCTGTTTGAATAATCTGCTTCGGGAATTAAATTGAGGGCCTTATCGGCCACAGAACCCAAAATTGATTACGCCATTGTGATTAGCATAATTTTTAGAGCCTACGGTGAAATTTAATTGAAAATTTATTCTGGTCAATTTAAACTGATTAAATTGATAAATTAAGTACCCCATTATTTCATATTAAAATATTTGTTAGTGGGGCTTGTTGTATATTGGCATTGCACTCTCTTTTAGCTCTCTTAGAACTCAAAAATCTGAGTTAGACAATTGAGAGTGAGAGAGAGGCCGGCTATAGAGAGAGGAAGGAAGAGACTTGGGCAATTTTTGGCTCTAGCTTGGGAATTTGAAGATTTAACTCAAGAATCGACTAGAATTTGGAAGATTAAAGCTCCTAGGTGAGTAACCAACCCCTAACTCATGAATTTGAGTAGTGATTTCGTGAATTAAAGATTAATTTGTGATCTAGAACATGAAAGGAGTTGGTTTTGATGAATCTGAAGACTATATATGCATGCATGTATGTATTGCTTTGAATTTGCATATTTGAGCTTGAATTACATGATTCATGTTGCAATTTCGGTTAAAATCCATGTATTTGACCATATTTTCATCATATGAGATGAGAATGAGGGTTATATGTCACATGCATGTACAATCCATGGAAGTAGAAGCTTTGAATGCATGGAATGGTTACATTGGTAATGAGTTGGTGGAAAATGAGCCATGCATGTAGATAAATTATGAAATTGAGCTTTAATATGTTGTAATTCTATGTTTGTACCATGTTAATACATGATTATGTGAAGTTTGGACCGAAATCATGCATTTAGAGCCTTTGAATGTCGAGATGAAGCTCAAGAACTCAATTTGGAAAACCCAGATTTTCGATGTCCGCTCGAGCGGGTGAAGTGACGCTCGAGCGGAGAAAACGAGCTCCCAGTATTTTTTTGCAGACATGGTTCCCGCTCGAGCGGGGAGCTATGTAGACAGGCAGTACGCTCGAGCGGCCGAGTTCACGCTCGAGCTGGAATTGAAGGCAACCAGTACTTTTGCAGACCTAAGGGTCCGCTCGAGCGGGGAAGTCCACGCTCGAACGGGGACCCTATTTTCTGAAATCCTATTTTTGCATTTTGTGTTCTGTTTTCCATTCTCTTTCACTTGCAAGCACTCTTAGGCATATGTTAAGCATTGTAAATGAGTTAATGAGATAATAATAAAGCCTAAAGAGGAATATGTGAATTAAAGAACGGATTGAACTGTTAATGACCCTTTTGTGTTCATGAAACGTGTAGGGTCAAGCTCCAGGGCAAATCCACAAGCCGATCACTGTGAGTAATATCAATATTTGAAAGCTTGTCAATGTCCAATTGTTATTCCCTTATAAACTTTATGAGTTGTTAGTTGGGATTGTGGACAAAAGTCTGACAGGAATCAATGAATGGACCAAAGGTCGTTTTGATGTAAATGAATGGACCGGAGGTCGTTTTGATGTAAATGAATGGACCAAAGGTCGTTTTGATGTAAATGAATGGACCAAAGGTCGTTTTGATGTAAATAAATGGACCGGAGGTCGTTTTGATGTAAATGAATGGACCAAAGGTCGTTTTGATGAAAATGAGTGGACTGAAGGTCGTTCTGACATGAATGAGTGGGCCGAAGGCCGTTTTGACGTAAATGAATGGGCTAAAGGCCATTTTGACATAAATGGATTGGCCGAAGGCCGTTTTGACATGAATGAATGGGCCAAAGGCCGTTTGGAACATGCTGTTCTACATTGTTACGTAATTTCTGCATTTGATATTATTCACTGGGCTATCGCTCACGCTCATTCATGTGTTTGTAGGTGAGCCAAGGGAAGTCCAAACCCAGCCCCAGTGAAGTCTGCTAGGAAAAATCCGAGTTTTGAGGAAGTCAGCCTTGCGTCTCACTCTTGAGACCTACCCTTGCCTTTTTGGCTATGTAATTATATTTTGTCTTGCCGGCAAGGACTTTATGTATATCTGTAATTAGTCTGTCATAGGTTGACTCGTTTTGGATGATCCTGACTGTAATGAATTTTGTGAAACTGTACTTTTGGATGTGGGTTATTAACGTAACTGAATATGGTCTGTTGATGTGCATATAAGCACGGCTCTATGGACAAAGTTTTAAGATTGCTTCCCTTTTGGCCCCCTTTACTCTGATGTCTTAAGTCTGCATTGGTTTGAGGCCGTAGGTAATCTTAGGATTACTGGCCGGTTACGTCCTTAACCCATGGGGGCGGGTTCGGGTCGTGACACCATCGGTCTGCGGATAAAAGGTTGTATTGAGGTTCAGCTTTGTTCCCATGGCTCGTTGAAAGCTACTCTAGAAATCTGACACAAATCTCAGGTCTCGGTCGAACACAATAGATACAGGTACTCCATGTAGTCTAACTATCTCTGCGAGGTAGATGTAGGCATAACGGTCGACTGAGAATGTCTTTTTGACCGGCAGAAAATGAGCTGACTTTGTCAATTGATCGACGATCACCCATATCATGTTGTTTCCTTTTGGTGTGCGTGGTAGTCCCGATACGAAGTCCATCGTGATGTGCTCCCACTTCCATTCGGCTACAGGTAGAGGTTGAAGTAGTCCTGCTGATTTTTGGTGTTCTACTTTTATTTACTGACACTGGAAACAACCCCTTACATATTTTTCTATCTCTCTCTTCATTCCCCTCCACCAATATACGGTCTTCAAGTCTTGATACATCTTGGTGATCCCTAGATGAATTGCAAGTTTGGACTTGTGGCCGTCGTCCAAAATCTGGTGTTTGACCTATTCTATGGCCGGGACACAGACTCTAGCTCAAAATTTCAGAATTCCATTGGTAACTGTGAAATCTGGATGTGGTTCTGTTTCTAGTCCATCTCAAACTTTTTTCAATTCTGGATCCTCCTTCTGTCTTTGTCTGATCATTTCAGTTACAGCGGGTTGAGCAACTATGGCGTTGCACGTGGTAATCGATCCTGGAATTATCACTTCCAATTCTATTTGATCCATCTCTTCTAAAAGTGTTGGTTGCGTAGTGATTAGACAATTTATCCTCCCTGTCAATTTCCTGCTCAGAGTGTCTGCTACCACGTTAGCTTTTCCTGGGTGGTATTGAATGTTGACATCGTAATCTTTGATTAGTTCTAACCACCGGCGTTGCCTTAAGTTAAGCTCCTTCTGGGTAAAGATGTACTTTAGGCTTTTATGATCAGTGTAGATTTCGCACGATACTCCATACAAGTAGTGTCTCCAGATTTTCAAGGCAAAAATTACTGCAGCGAGCTCCAGGTCGTGAGTTGGATAGTTCCTTTCGCGTGTCTTCAATTGTCGTGAGGCGTAGGTGATGACTTTCCCACGTTGCATTAAAACACATCCCAAGCATTGTCGTGACGCATCACTGTAGATTGCATATCCATCGACGCCGTCAGGAAGAGTAAGGATCGGTGCTGAAACCAATCTCTTCTTCAAGTCTTGGAAACTCTGCTCTCGTTTTTCGGTCCGAACGAACGGTGTGCCTTTTCGTGTTAGCTCAGTCAATGGCATGACAATCCTTGAAAAATCTTGCACGAATTTGCGGTAGTAGCCAGCTAGTCCCAGAAAACTTCTAACTTCAGTCACGGTGGTGGGTCAAGGCCAATTGACAATTGCTTTGATCTTTTGTGGGTCCACTGAAACTCCATCCTTACTGATGATGTGTCCTAAGAATGCGACACTGTTTAACCAGAATTCACATTTCTTGAACTTGGCGTAGAGCTTTCGCTCCTTTAGCGTCTATAGAACCTTTTGCAACTGTTCTGCATGTTGCTTTTCATCCTTGGAGTAAATCAGTATATCGTCGATGAAAACGATGACAAATTTGTCCAACAGCTTGAATACACGATTCATCAAGTCCATAAACACAGCAGGTGCATTGGTCACGCCAAAAGGCATCACAAGAAACTCGTAGTGACCGTAATGAGTACGAAAAGATGTCTTCCCTATGTCCTCAGTTTTCACCTTCAGTTGATGGTGCCCCGACCGTAAATCAATCTTTGAAAATACACATGTGCCTTGCAGCTGATCAAACAACTCATCGATTCGAGGTAGCGGCACTACAACAAAACTAGCTTTTTACGGCACTACATCAACAACATACAATAAATGCACGCCGTAGTTTCTCACTTTTACGACTTTCTTTTTTTGCACGTCATAAATAGTTTTCCAACCACGGCATTTCTATTGTGTAGGCCGTGAATGGTAATAACAATAATTTTTTTACGACTTGCAATGTACGCCGTAAATAATAAAACTTTCAACGACATACATATGGCGTGCCGTTAATACATCAATTATATATGACGCACATACGCTAGCCGTTAAAAGTATTGCCTTTTTACGACGCACACAACGTCTGCCGTTAAAAGTATTGCAATTTTTACGACGGACAATGTATGTCGTAAATTGTATGATCAAAAACAAAGAAGTGCGAAAATAAATTTTTTGGTGCTAATTCACCCCCAAAAAAAAAAAAACAAGAAAAATATTTCGCAAAAGATAATATACATCAACTGTTTGAGCTTCTAATAGATTCTAATCATCAGACACTAGTTCGAAGGGGATCTATAACTGGTATGACAACTGGCTTGACAGCGGTATCCATCGCTGTTTCCCTCATCATCTCTTTGCTCACTTCCATTTTCTAACTCGTCTCTTTGTGGCTTCGATTAACAAAATGACATTAACAACTCCATTTAACAGCGTCAGGCACAGGGAGGAAGATAAGGAAAGGTACACACTCATACTCTTCTCTTCTCTTCTCTTCTCTCTCTCTCTCTCTCTCTCTCTCTCTTTCACTCTCTCTCAGATTTGCCCTAAACATATCTCATTTAGGGCATCTCTCTCTCTCTCACAGATTTGCGAACAAGATTGAGTCAGGCCGAGTCAAGTTGCAGAGTTATTCTGATGAGTCGTTCCTTAGGTGGGAGACCAAGTCGAAGATGAGTCAAACCTCGTTTGGGTCGACAACAAAGACAAAGCACGGCGAGGTCGAGAGGAAGAAAGGAACTCCATGGACAGAAGAAGAACACAGGTACATTTTCTGGGTTGTTTAGATTCTTTATTGGCTACCAAACAGAGTGTTTTCTTCAGGGCCAAATAGATCATCTAGTTATGTACATGAGTTTCTTGATTGAATTTTTTTTTTTTTTTTCCCTCTTTTGATTTTGTGTTTTATTAAGAACTACCCTAAATTGGATGATGACAAATATGATGTTTGGCATTGGGCCACCTCTGTGATGTACACCTCTCTGATGTATCCTAAACTTCTATACATGGTTGTTTCCCTCAATTGTAAGTCTCCTTTGTAACTTTTTAGATGTTCCCCTAGCATTTGTTCACGTTTGTAGAACAAATGAGGTGTAAGTTAGTGATGGATGCAGTGGTCAGACTCTGTCATTTTTTGATTATAGGAAATGGCTGCTACGGATTATTTAGAAAACTAGATTCAGTCTGGGGTCTGTTAGTCCTCTAGTGTGCTAAACTGAAAATTGTGATTGATTTCAAATTCTGATTTTGAACTATAGACCATATTTGGAGCTTACCCAAATGAGATAATTTTGACTACTGTTTGAATTCTCAGAGCAATTGTACAGTTCTATATTAAATCTCCCAATCATCACTCTATTTCACTCGAATTTTGAGTAAAAGCTTCATTTGACTTGAACTCCAATGGCAAACACCAATTTTCTTTCTAAAAATTCCCATCTTATCACAAGAATGGCAGTTCGCTAAATGATAAACTTCAAATGAAGCAAATATAGCCTTTGAATTGAACATTTGAGTCAAGATTTAAGTCTCCCTTCATTTGGGTATTTAGTATGAGTTTGAGTCAAAGAGTGGAGAGGTGTTTGGGGTGTTTTTTTCAACTCAAATTTAAGTTTGAGTCAATATTTGATTAAGGATTGGAGATGCCCTTATATTACTTTTCCATTTATGTTTCTAGAATAATGTTGGGGTCACTCAAATACCCTTTTTTACTGTTATTTTACATTGTTAATGAAAGCCTTGTTGTATAGTCATTCTTTCTTACCATTGTGCATGTGTTTTAGTGTGATCTTGTCATCCGGATGTTAATTTTAGATTATGTGTTTAAGAGTGGTTTTGTGGTTATCCATATAATGTATATTCTTGTTGTTGAGTAAACTTGTGGTTACCCATGTGATTATCTTTTTGGTTTATAACTCATGATCTGGTTTGCTGTTTTTGGCAATTACTAGATTGGTTCTTGACAATATATTATTTTTTCAGGGTGGTTAATCTACACTCAAAGGTTTAAATTATGATTTAATCTAATGCTATAATGGCCTTAAGGTTGGGAATTTCAATTATTATCTATCTGGACAGATTATTTTTTTGGTTATTCGAGTATGTTAAGGTTAGAATTTGTTTGGTACTTTATTTACAATGTTTTTACTATCTTTTGGTTTCTCAACTTTTTTATTTTTTTTTCTTTTGACAGTTGGGGAATTCGGAGTTTATGAAAGCTAAATTCAATTACTGATACATTTCAGGAAATTATTTAATGATTTGTTCAGCAATACAAGCAAGTTTGTCCTGGGGTATGTTTTTCCTCCCCCCTAATGATGAACTATGTGGTCTATTATAGTGGCGGGTTGACGGCATGGGACGTTTTGAGACTAGCTCACAAAATATTAAACAATATGAATCAGTTTTTTAAAATGGTCATTTGAGTGGTTTGGCGTGGTATGAGGCAATACCTTTTTCATAGGATGTTCTCTTAAGCTTTTGAAAGGGTCCCCACTAAAGTTATTCAAGGAATTTCCTATATGAACTATTTTGGCAACTTAGTGGACTTACTATTATCCTCCTATTTTAAAAGAAGTACACCAAGTTAGTCCCATTGGATGGGATCTGGGAGCGGTAAATTGGGTATAAACTTAACTTTTGGCAATATTTTAAATCAGTTACCCTCAAGTTCGAACATACAATTTCAAGATTAATATGCCAAGTTTAACCACTGAATCAATGGTTTCCTTTTTAGTATTGTCCTTCTATTGATTTAAGAAATTTCTTTGATTCCTATATGTGTGTGCGTGCGCGGCACACAGTATGTGTTGGACTGACCTCTCAAACTCAAACTAGATTTGCATGTTTATGAATCAAACTTAGGCAGACCAATGGTAAATTGGACCAAAAAACTGCCATTAGATAATAAAACAATTACTACCAATGCAATCTATTTTTAAAGACGTAAATACTATTCAATAGTAAGCCTTTTCCAAGATATATATTATATATGGTTTTCGTGTAACAAGCTATCAGCTTTGGCATTGATTAAAAAGATTTAAGAATTGAATTTCTACCTCTCTATCTTCAGAAAACTCTCATTTCTCTCTTCTTTTCCTTGGCTTCTTCCCATCTCTTCTCTTCTTCCCCTTCTCTCTTTATTTTTTTTCTCTGCAAAATGTTTTTCTGTTCTGCATCTGTTGAGCTTCTTATTGTCATTTGGGGCTTTGGAGAAGGTACTAAGAATTATTTTAGGATTGTAGACGGTGATCTCTGGATATATTTTGAATATATTATGGAGTTAATTGATCTTAAGGATATGATCTTAATTGCTAGGTGATCTCTGGGGATATTTCAGAATATATATATTATAAAGTTTATTTTGATTTCTAAAAGAAGTGTTGATTAACTTCCTATCATGCCAAAGTATACGGGCGCCAAATCCTAGTTGCCAACATTTGTCAACATATCACTATAGTCTGAGATTAATTATAAGACAGTGTTGAGGAAAATCATATACATTATACCAAATCAAAATAAACTAAAAAGAAGTCACAATTTGAGAGCATGGCTTGCAAGCTGATAAAAAGGTTTGCAGTGGCAACTGCCAAGACATTTCATTTCAAGAATAGGAAGCAAGGCCTTAGTAACCAATTGTATCAATGGCAATATAGTGGGCAATTGTTGTCACCCAATATAATCTTATGAGAAACTGTGTTTCTCAGTGCATGTTGTCCATAATGTATATTACCATTTAATGTTTCTATCAATGTTCTGGGGTTAGTGTGGCTTGGCTTCCTGAAGAAGACCCTTGTTACATTTGTTCAAGAATCAACAGTATGTCATTTTATATAGCCTGAGTCTTTTAGTTTTGGCTGTGTTGTTTTTCTATATCTCATTGCCATGTGTGGCTGTGTCTCTGATATGAGGCATGTGCTAATATGTTCTCTATATACTAAAAGTTGAGACTTAAAAACCCATTTTAAATCATTTTGCTTCTCCATTCAAACTTTTCAAACATGAAGAGGAAATGAAAAAAGAAAGAACAGCAAGAGCAGGACACAGACAAAGAGGCAGTGTAAAATCAGCCAAAACTCATTACCCCAGATGAACAAACTGTCCCGAAGAACGTGTGTACACCTATCAGGCTCTAACACAATTGTTGATGTAGATCACAATAAGTAAAGGTACAAATTGGAGATTTTCACAAGGGCATGCTTCAAACCTTACTACGTAATCAAATTTGGGTTAATTTTGAGTATTTATGTTTATTCTCAAGTCATTACATTTCTGGTCACTTTTAAATTGGCCTGTGATATAGTAAGTACACAGGCCATGTTCTTGGTCAACCAAATCATTTAATGCTCATATGTGGTAGATATTGTGGGTTGAGGATTGTGTTACAGGTCAAGTTTTCCACTTTTGGGATCCTAATCTTAGTAGAAGTAGGAGTTTAGCAACCTAAACATGGCAACACTTATTCTTCAACTCAGTAGAGTGGATTTTGATAATTAAAGATTGTGCTATTTTGTGATGCAACCCAACCTTGGAGAGTAATTCCTAAAGAATCAAAGTGGGATTCCCATAAGATCCTTCTCTTTCTATTTCTTCTTCCTTTTCTTCTGTCTTTAATTCCCTGCTATTAGATTCTATTATTTCAATCACAAACCTGCCTTAGTTTCTTTCTTTTGTTTGATTCCAAAGCCTATATTCCATGAGCTAATCCTTTCCTTACTAAATTTGGACTTTAAATCGACTCCAAAGCCCAGAAGTACTTTCTTTCTAAAATTTCCACACAACATTTTGAAATTTCTGCAATCTCTCACTTTCAAATAAAGCCAAACTCCAGTCACTTTTACTCTAAACACTACATTATTTCTTCAACATTTTACAAACCCTATTCTTGCAAGTTCATAGGTTAAACCACTATATAACTAACCATAGGCAGCATTATAAGTGTCATAGTGCTGTCCAACATCATCAGGCCTCACTTAGAAAAAACGGCAAACTGCATTACGTTCAAGTGCAACAAAAAAATAATAGTAGTATAAAATCATCCTAGGTTGGTCAATTTTTAACGCTAGGACCACCATCCCACATGATATCAACTAGTCTTTTCAGAAAGAAGTAGGTCCTGTTTGAAGGGACCTGTAAGAACAACATATTAGCATTAGGCATCCAACAGTATACAGACAGTACTTTTTGGGGTGTTAACAATTAGCATCTATTAAAAAGCACATACTTGATATTGTGAGGCATTTTATCAGCCTGCACATCAGAATTCACAGCAGGAGTGCCAGTTGGAGCCAATGGTTGGGACACCATAGTGGCAAATCTTGTGGATGCTTCCATGTTCACTAAAGCCCGCCCCTCAGATACAACAAAATTTGAGCGAATGTTATTTGGTCCTTCACCACTCGAGGATGTGTAGACGTCCCCGAATGCCCCGGGAGGATGAGTCCCCCCCCGTTCTGTTTGTATTGGGTTCACTATAGTTCAGGACTCTCAGATAGTCACGGTTCTTAATTTGAACCAAAGAGTCCAAATCCGGCAAATCGTTTTGAGAAAACAGATTTTTAGAAAAGAAGTGCCAAACATGGACTGCTTTGCTAGATACAGAGTCGCCACCTAAATATTTTTTTATGGGAGAATTTAGGAAACCCTGACTCGGTGCCAAAGGCCACGTGTCCGTCATCACCAAAGTTGCCTCGGCTCGGGAGCTTGGGTACGATTGGGGAAGGTTAGCTATGAGCACCCCCTCTCGCCCGATCCGAAGATCGGTCTCTACTAACCGTGATATCCGTTTTTGAAAATGTTATGTTTTCTTATTCCGTTTATTAGCCTAGAATTACTATGTTATGCGCACAGCAAACAAGTATAGACCAAATTGCCTAATTTGGAACAAAACATTTCATACTTGTTTTGAAAATGGTTTGCTACTCACAAGTAGGCTGAAATGCAGGTTTTGCCACCCTCAAGTGGGCTTTAGAAAAGATGATTTTGCCACTATCTAGTGGGCTTAAAACTCACAGTTTTAATGCATTATTCCAATTTAGGTAATTCGGCCTCCACCCATAGGCACTCAAGCTGTTTATATCACATAAGCAGCTAGCCTCATGGTAATCATGTTATTATGGCAACACTCACACGCATGCGGTATGCTAAAGCGTAAATGCTTACCTAGTACTCCGAGCCAAAACAAAAGCTAGTTAGTAATCAATGCATGATCCTAGCTCATGTTAAAATGGCTAATGCAACGCATACGGAATGTCACTAGAGTAGGCTCGGCTAGTCTATAAATAACATGTGAAAATGCACAAGTAGCATGTATTCAAGTTAGATTTGAAATGCTTATGCAGTTAGTATGATGCGCCGAGCCTGGTGCATGCAAGACTAATGAATGATGCACGCGTGCATAGCATAAGGTATGCTAAAGTAAACATGTCCTAATACTAACCATCAAAGCAGGTAAGTAAAAGGGAGAAAGAAGTGGGGGTTGGAGGACATGCACACACGCACCCACACTTATTACAAATTCACCCTCGCTCGGAGGGACCAAAAGAATAATACAAATTAATTAACCTACAAGCTAAATAATTGTTACAGACCACCTAATTAATTAAGCAAATTAACTAAGCTAAGAGAGCAGTAAAGGCCTCGGGAAGAGGATCTAATGCGCGCGTGCTCGGGTTTGCTTGAAAATCCAACGCCATGCACAAGTTTACCTCTGCTTTGACTGTTCTGCTTCTCTGAAAATTGCACAACTCCCAAGGTTGCTTCTCTGAGTATTGTGGAACACCACCGGCTGAGTGGGATCATCAACGGCCATTTTGAAGTGGTCATCGACCATCCATTGAGCTCTCGGCCAAATATATTTGGTCGGTCGGCAGTATATATGGCCGGCCGGCCAAAGCTTCCTGCAGAAACCTGTTCGACAGCAGCAGAGGGCAGGCAAGGCATGACAATGTATTTCAAGCAAATGTATGCACCAACATATCCCCTATCATGTTTTTGATTCAAATGGACACGGTTCTCGATTCTCGGACCATCAATCGCGCATTTCAATGCATGATGGCCCAAGAAACCAAGTATGCACTTTGATTTTAAATGAAATGCAATGCAAATAAGCAAACAAATGGGCTTTCAACCTCTATCATGGCTCTATCAAGAGGTGAAAGATACATGCAAATGCAATGCAACCTAAGTATGTTAACTAGGCATGCAACATGAGCATATGGGAAGCATGCAAGGCATCTAACAAACATGCAAGTTAAATGAGCATATAAGGCACAATGTCAACACACAAGCATGCAAAACATATGGCATGTTAAGCAACCAAAACAAGGAGGAGAATACGTGCCAAATGCAACATCTGTTCCAACGGTGACGTCCAAGTCTTAAGGACGGTCAAAAATGGGGTGTCTACAATGACACATGAAGCAAATGACCAAAATGGATCAAAACAATCCTAAATCATGTTAAGGCAAGTCTTAAAAACCACCTAGATGGCATCTAAATGATCTACACATGGAGGCATGCACAAATGCTTAAACATGAAGCATACAACACAACCTCTTAGAGGCATCAAAGGCAAGGGTACAAGCATGTTATAAGGACTGAAATAACATGATAAGTGGTTCCAAATCACTGAAACAATGCAAGTAATGCATGCTAGAGAGGCCAAAGCTTAAGGCATTCAAGAGGGATTGCATGGTAGCTATACAAAGAAAGACATGAATGACTCAAATGACCTAAAACAGTCCCTTAGCACATCAAAATATGCATGTAAGCTTCACAAAGCTAAGCCTAGATCATGCTAGAACAAGGGTCTACACCTAAAGCATGTTAAGGCAAAAATGTGGCATTACAAGACATGTATGCAAGGCATGCAAGGTGTGTCTAAACCAACTGAAAACAGAGCTATATTATGACATAATAAGCATAGAAATCAGTTAAAGCATGGCCAACATACACTTAAACAAGATGCTCCCTCAAGAGGCAAAAATGGCCCTTTTCAAGGACAACAAGGAGAGGGGGTGGCCCTCTCCTTCTTAGGACCTCAAGGCACCATCCTCATCACTAAAATCCATCACGATTTCAGTGGTGAGGAGGCCCAAACACAATGGTCCCGGAGCTCAACCGAAATGGCACAAAACAAGGGTCAAACAAGCCTTAAGAGAAGTCAAACAACCCCAAAGCTTAAAACACCTTTAAGAAACTATTTAGGGAAGATAAAAACAAGAATTTTCTATGTTATATGTTAAGCTCAAAAACAGTTGCAAATATGGCAAAACAAGCTATGAAAACAAGGCTTAAAAGAGGTAAAAGCTAACCCTTGAAGCACAACAGCAAATCAGCAACTTTTGGACAAAAAAAAAGCTTCAAATCACCCCAAAAATCACCTCCAAGGACCTCAGCTCAATAAAAGGAGTAGAGAACTAGGTGTTTGTATGCAAAAGTGCAAAGAAAATGCACTTTTGAGCACAAACAAGCCCTAAACCTTAGAGAGAGAGGCAGAAAATGTAGAGAGAGAGAGAGATTTTTTGGCTCAAAGTTGTATATCTCTTCCTTGTTGTAAGGGAGCTTGATTGATATAGAAATATATCAATCTGCAGCTCCTCAGAACACCCACGTCCAGGTATGGGCTGGGGTATGGCCTGGAATGACAGCAGCCAGCTGTCTACAGAGATATCTGTTGAAAACCACACTTGGCCGGTCGGCCATCAAAGTGGCCGACCGGCAGTCAAACTGGCTGGCCGGCCATCACATTTGGCCGATTAAAAATCAAGGTGGCCGGTGGGCAGGAGACTTGGTCGACAGGCCATCCCCTTCCCTCAGGAACACATCCACAAGCTCTTGGTGCAAAACCAGACACAAAGCAGTCAAGCCGAGAGATTCTGAGGCAAGGCGTGCGGCCGAGGCTTCCGGGAACTCAAGACGAACACAAACAAGGATGATCACTGAGTGTTCAAACGGTGACGTCCAAGTCTTGAGGACGGTCAAAAATGGGGTGTCTACAGTTGCCCCTCTTTGATAGAACTTGAAAGTCATAGGAATGACGGGAGTGAATGTCAAAGCCTACGGACGACCCATTTTTGACAAGGCCGAAGACTTAGACAAGCATACAAGCTACAAACAAAGATATGCGCCCGAAGGCAGGGGCAAAATGCAACTGACAATGCAAGGAGCCGAGCATAACTTATGATCATGCAAAGAAAACTGTAATGAAGCATAACATGCGATAGTTTTAAGCTGGCATACACCAAACTACACGACAATGCATAAAGGATGTAAGAGAATTATGTAATTCTCAATACGTCTCACTCGGAGAATACAATACCTGCGCGGTTCATCTGATTGCACCAGCTTCAAATGAACCGTAAGTACAATATCATGCCTGAAAGAGAAAAAAAACTTAACAGGTACAGATATCGTTAGCAATATGCATAACATGCAAAATGAATGCAACATGATATGCGATGTATACAAAACTATGTATAATAATGAAGATGAAAATGCAATGCAATTGAATCATAATCAAATCATGAGCGGTTCGAAACCACACAAATGTCAAATAGATTGAGTAACAAGTCCGTCTACCATAGAAAAGGTGCCGCAACCCTCAAACCAACATACCAACGTGGAATAGGCGCGTACACATGCAGAACTATGAGTGATGTAGACGGACACAAGAACAAGTAATTGGGTGGAATGACATAGGTGGGGAAATGACCCGCTGAAGAAAGACCAATGATCCTAATGCTGGATGCGAAAATTACACTATAATGTAATATATCTACAATGGATATGGCAAGCAGCCAAACCAAATCTTGCTTAGGAAAGGCATGGATACACACAAACCACGTCTAACATAGAACGGTCATACAGAACTATGAGTGTATAGACATGAAAAGTATGGGCACATACCAGACTAAGCTCAACATGGAAAGGCGCAAGCCATAGATGGAAGTGATGTAGTGAATGCATACAAGCTGCAATGCAATATATATAACATGCAATGGAATAGATATAGTGGAATAAGGCCTACGGCCAAACCATATCTTGCTTAGGAAAGGCATGGACACGAACAAGTCACGTCTAACATAGAACGGTCATACAGGACTATGAGTGTATAGACGTGAAAAGTACGAGCACATATCAGACCAAGCTCAACAAGGAAAGGCGCAGACCCTAGATGGAAGTGATGCAATGAATGCATGCAAGCTACAATGCAATATTTACAATATGCAATGGATGGGTGTAAATGTAATATTTGCAGTAAGATGCATGACATATGCATTATTTACAGTGGTATGCATGACATATGCACTATTTACAATGAATGCATGACATATGCACTACTTAACGATGATGCATGACATATGCACTATTTACTATGATGCATGACATATGCACTATTTACCATGATGCATGACATATGCACTATTTACAATGATGCATGACATATGCATTTTTTGCAATGATGCATGACATATGCACTATTTACAATGATGCATGACATATGCATTTTTTTTGTTTTGTTTTGTTTTTGAAATGCAAATGCATAATGATGCATGATTTTGAAATGCGTGACAACGTGCGGCTTTTGAGATGCATGACAATGCAGATGATCTTGAAATGGGCGACAACGTGCGGCTTTTGGAATGCACGTGAACTTGAATATGCGACGACGCGAGTCGCTTGAAATACATGTATAATGCAACTTATCAAAAGTTGTTCGGGCACGACAAACACCGAAGGACTTACACCTTTAGAGGATTTAAGGTCTCCTAGACTGAGCGTATTTAAGGTCTCGCCAGACCGTTAATATGCATAACAATGCAAGCATAATGATATATAACTCAACACGCGTTCATACTAAAGAGTTGTAAAGCAATGCATGCGAGGCAACTTTCGAATCTTTAAAGAGACAAAATGATACAAAAAGGATACACCTTGCACATATTCGAGTGCCACGCACAGAAGGCACGGTCCGAGGTCAAAACAGGGGCCGGTCGAGCTTCGGAAATGCACTTTTCTTGCACTTCCTCGGGCAATGAAGGCCCCAAACTACACATATGACCCGAACAAGATTGTAGGAGGCTCACCAGCCATCCACCGGCCACAAAAAAACATCACCGGCCAAACATTTGGCCGGCCGGCCAAAGATTTAGCTGACCGGCCAAAAATGCCTGATTCGGGGCAGTTTTGTCTTTTTGCCTTGGGTCTTTTAAAATAGGGTTTCAAACCCTATTTCTTTCATTTTCCTTGGCTGAAAATAGTTACTCTCTCCCTCTAGAGCATTTTCCCCTCTTCCATTCTCCGTTTTCCTTGATTCTCGTGCCCTTTTCGACGCTTGATTCACGAAGTTCATCGCGTTTCGAACACTTTCATCCGGTCGAAACTTCGTTTCGATGTCTCCTTTTCGATTTCCGCCTCTTGGGGTTTGTTTCCCCCAAGTTTTTCTTGATTTCCGTGCCTTTTCTGCACCCCAACCTTTCCAGCCATTTTTCACCCTCCCAGGTTGACTTTTCAGTTGACTTTTCATATTCTTGCCTGATTTTCACTCTTTCGGCCATTTTCGCACCACTTTTGACATGGCGGATGATATTCCACGGGGCGGGACTCCCCCGGATCACGAGATGGACCCAAAGGCCGAGCTCCTCCCCTTGAGCGTCCGTCCGTTCGACCTGGTGACCTACTGGCCGGCGATTCATGTGCTTCCTCCTGACGGGCTTCGCCAGTTTCGGAGTTTTGACAGGAGGGTGCCACCAGAGCTGCTTCTGTGTGAGCCGGAGTCACATTTATCACATGGCGCTTCCAAGGTATACTCTCCCCTGTTTCATTTTCCGCAATGAAGAACACTTAACTGCCATATTCGATTATATTCTTTAACTGCTTAGTTCAGGTACACTGATGCACTGTATACTGTAGTTAACTGTGAACACACTTGCAATTGATATCTGTTTGAAACTGACACGTGCACACACATTGCACTAGCCCTGAATCACTCAGACACACTGACACAGTACACACTGTATTCCACTGCGAGCACACCGGCACCCGATATTTGTTTGAATCTGGAAAATATGCACACATGTTGTATCTGTACTGAACCACTCAAACACACTGACACATCATATGCTGTAGTTCCCTGCTAGCACACCGGCACCCGATGTTTGTTTGAACCTGAAAACGTGCACACACGCTGTATTGCTACCAATTCTGAATACTCTTCAAAACTGTACATTTTATATTCTTCGCAACTATTTGCTTTTGAACAGGGAGATTCCCATACTGTCCGCGGGTATAGGAATGTTACCGCCAGGGATTGGTACATGGAGTTACTGGACGCAGTCCGTCGCATTGTTGACCAGGCCGGATTTGGCACATTCTGCAGGGGACTCTCGCGCCTTACTGCGAGCAGGCCTCTCCTTGCTGCTTTAGTGGAGAGGTAGTGGGACACCACCAATTCTTTTCACTTCTCCGTCGCGGGAGACATGACGATGACTCCCTATGATTTCTCGATGCTCACTGGCATCGGAGTGGGGGGTGATCCGATCCCCTTCGACACCGACATGGATGAGTGGGAGGCTACTCAGGTCTACCTGCTCGGTGAGGTGCCGCCTCTCGCACGTCCCGGCTTCGTTCGATATTCATGGTTCGAGGTCCAGTTTAGAGTCCAGCCAGCCTTAGTCGAGGAGGCTCCAATGACTCAGGAGGCGGTGGAGCGATATGCGCGCGGCTTTCTCATGTTCCTGCTAGGGACGATTATTTTTGCCGACCGGGCAAACATTGTGCCCCTTTGCCTGCTCAGCGCTCTCGTGGACGTCACCCGGATCTTGCGCTATGACTGGGATGGCGCTGCCTTGGCCACTTTGTACGGGTACATGAGCTCAGCCTCCTGTTGCAGCGGACAGCTGCTCGGGGGCTACTGGCGAGCTTGGGAGGTACGTTTTCTCCTCTGCTTTTCATTTCTGCTTTACATTTTCTGTACTCTGTACATTACACACACTGTGGTCTGCTTCATACTGATCGTACACTGCACACACGACACACACATATACCCTGCTTTACACTGACTGTACACTGCACACACTGTACACTCTGTTCAACACACTGCACAATACACGGTCCTGCAATTTCTGCTTTATCTTGTGTTCAGCTTTATCTGATAACTCTTCTGGTATTGGCTCTGTAGTTGTGGGTCTACGCCTACTTTCCGAGGCTCTCCCCAGTGCCAGATGTAGAGACCCCTCTCGTCGTCCCATTTTGGCGTCGGTTTGAGGTGAGGTGCGTGCGGAGGCCCCGGGAGACATTCATCTTTTTTCGCCGCTACTTTGACACTATTACCCCCGCAGAGGTATGTTTTACTTGCGGTTCATTTAAGCTTCGCTTTACACTGTATTGTCAATAATAGTAGATAACAATCTATATTTCATTTTCAGATCACCTGGCAGCCTTGGGCTCCACTGCCAGCCGTGACTCGGGATCGGTTTGCCGGTGCAGAGGAGACTGCACGTTTCTGGATTTTGCTGGAGGGCCCGGTCTGTCGGGCTTGGTACTTGGGTGAGCGTTTCCTATGCCAGACCCTGGACTTGCTAGAGTAGATAGTTCCGGGTCCATCTTCTACCCACATGAGGGACACCGAGAGGTTCACCGCCGAGGAGATGGCTGATTACACGATCGGCTGGGACGCGGAGGGCTTTAGGGGCGAGGGCGACTATTCAGAGTATGTTCGGACGTACATTATGCAGCTTCTGAGCGGTGGCTGCCGAGCTGAGAGAGGGGGACCTGCGGCGCCAGTAGCTGGAGTAGGAGCGGGGGCAGGGACGTCGAGGACAGCTTGTGTCCGTGGCAGGAGCGGAGCTCGGAGGGGTCGGGGGGTTAGCTGGCCAGCGTTACCCACGATGATGACATGCCGATGGCAGGGTGGGGCGACCTACCAGATCCCCTTTGCTCCTCCTCTGGCTGACCATGAGTTGGTCGATTTCCATGACTTGCCTCCGATATGTATTACTACATTTTATGCATATTGTATTGGCATTTCATTTCAGTTTATTTGATATTCCGCAGAATACTGATGCATTTGATACTTTTGCAGGCTTCTTCCGAGTATACCCGGCAGTCCTTGGAGCTGAATGCCTCCATGATGGGGATGTTGCAGTGGACTTTCGACCTCTTGGCCCTCTATAGTATTCCGGTATGTTCTTCTGATCACGGTCTCAAACCATACACATAAGCTGCTTCACACAATCTGGTGCACAACACAACACTTGATAAGCTGCTCACGTCATTCATACACTGTACTCATACACTGCATTCTGCACTGATAAACTGCTCACGGTATTCGCACACTGAACTCATACACTACATTCTGGACTGATAAATTGCTTACGGCATTCGCACACTGTATTTATATACTGCATTCTGCATTGATAAACTGCCCATAGTATTCACACACTGTACTCATACACTGCATTCTGGACTGATAAACTACTCACGACATTCGCACACTGTACTCATACACTGCATTCTGCACTGATAAACTGTTCACAGCATACTGATGCGTTTGCCTCTTATACTTTTCAGCCTCCTTTCCAGATTCCCACTGTGGGAGGTGTTCCAGCCAGGCTTTCTGTTCCTGCCGGAGGAGATGGAGAGGGCAGAGTATTCCCTCGCACCAAGGCAGGGCGCACTCACGTCGGGAGTAGCTCGCGGGCTCCAGTCCCTGATGACGATGACGAGGAGTCGGAGGTGGAGGCGGAGGCGGAGGCAGAGTCGTCGTCGGAGGAGACCGGAGACGGCTCGGACTCGGGCTCAGATGACAGCGCTGATGATGCTCCTGGACCTTCGTCCAGGAAGAGGACTAGGACAGACTCCCAGACCTGAGATCCTTTGTCATTGATCTAGATTTTTGTTGTTTTTTTTTCTTTTTCTTTTTCTTTTTCTTTTTCTTTTGTACCTTTTGCTGGTAGCTAGAGTACCTTGTGCTGTTGCAGACAGATTTTTATTTCCAAAACCATGTACTTGAAAAAGATGATGAAATAAAACAAACTTTTTGTCTGAAAAAGTGTTGCATTTGTACATTTCATATATTGCATCACATTGCATCATGTTACATCTCAAATGAAATTGATCTGTTGTCTGAAAATTGAACACTTGCATTGTCATAATCAGATAACGAACCAGCCAACAGCAAAACAACCCATACCAACCACTGCACATTCTAAACACTCGGCTCATACTCTACTGGGGATTAATCTGCATACAACTCATAACACAACACTTGGCTCATTTTGCACACAGCGGATCCTGAACAAACAGCCCAAATCTGACAAGACGGACCATGAAGGTTGAATCTACTGAAGTTGAAGCACACTCAGATGCGATCTGAAACCCAGAAGCTTCAAAGAGGCCCAGGTTTTTCCTGTTAACACTTGTCGGGGGTTGACCCTGCAGTTGTATGAAAGAACCAAATCATGTTTTTGCACAAATGTGGAGAATGGCACAGCATTCTGAGCACAAAACGATTAATTTTTGAAATTGAAGAAAGGTTTTTTTTTTTAAAACTGGGGTAGTGAGCCTACAACTGAACATAGTGAGAATGACTCAACAGTGGAGACAAAAAAGGTAAACAACCTAAGCACAACGAGACGCACTCGGAAAAGACTCAAAACAAAGGTTGAAGTGAACAAGACAAAAGACACGACATACAGACGCTTTAATGAAGACGGGGGACCTCAGATCACGAGGAGCCAGTTTCTCTGGGTATTGTTTCCCACCCTTTTCTCATTTGTGATTCTCACATCACTCTGGCACTCAAGCTCGGTTTTTCTCTCAAAACCCTTTTTGCTCACTCTTTCTCTCAACTTACACCTCTCTATTCTTTATTCTCTCATTTTTATCCCTCCCCAAGATTTTTAATGGATGAATAGGAAGTTGTGGGTTCACGCCCGACATGGTTAGCTCACGGCTGTTTCTTCTAGTGGCGTTTGGTCGATGCCCCAGGTGAAGGAAACAGAGTACCTTGATCCCTTCAGATTCGTGCTTCGCACTTGGTTCGATACCTCGTTGCTCGGAGGTTGAGAGAGCTTTCAGCCCTTTAATAACAGCTTGAGTTGTGCCCTTTTTGGCAAGTATGTTGGCGATGGGGAAAGACAGAACGCCTGACTCAATTGTGCCCCTAGTTTATCATTATGACCATTTTTGTTTTGGTTTTCTACTAAAACAATTTTGACCAATATGAGAGTTAGATTAACACACTTGTTCAATTTTTGATTTGAAAATTATGCAAGTCAGGCCATGAGCACTGAAAATTTTCCTTTTTTGGGTCCAAAACGGTCTAAGTTTTGGAGAAATGAAATAGTTTTCGAGAAAATAGTCAACCTCAGTAAAAATTTTCAAAAACTATTTTCGCAAACGACCGGTGCTAAACAAGCGCGGAACTTATCCTCGAGATGCGCAACCTCGGATCGGAGGCAATGGAAAATTGCCCCTGGCTTGGAAGGGGTGGATGGCAACGGAAAGTTGCCCCTGGTTTGAACGGCAACATCATGGCAACGGAAAGTTGTCCTTTGTCTGGATGACGCCGCAACATTTGGTAAACAGTCTTCGTCAGTGATGATTGCAAACGAACTCTCGGATGCTGAGAAGACGGAGATGGTCAAAACCAATATATGGACACAGTCACTTTGAAAGTTCGTAGGATTGGACTTCAGGGCGAAGCTGCCTACATACTCCAAACATGGGAATCAAGGATGATTAAAAACCATTGCATGGACTTAGTCGCTATGAGAGCGTTGGGGGCTGGACTTCAGGACGAAGTTGCCTACGTATCCCAAACATGGGAATCAAGCCTTACATAGTTCCGGTTAAGGTACACTCGGGTATTTTAACCTTCACCTTTTAGGCTCTAACTTTTGCCAAGGCGTCCGATGCAGGTTTTCGACCTTGCGAGTGTAGACGCGCCCGTGGGCCTCATGCTACAGTTCAGACTCGATTTGTTGTCACGGTTCTTAATCTGAACCAAAGAGTCCAAATCCGGCAAATCGTTTTGAGAAAACAGATTTTTAGAAAAAGAAGTGCCAAACATGGACTGCTTTGCCAGATACAGAGTCGCCACCTAAATATTTTTAATGGGAAAATTTAGGAAACCCTGACTCGGTGCCAAAGGCCACGTGTCCGTCATTGCCAAAGTTGCCTCGGCTCGGGAGCTTGGGTACGATTGGGGAAGGTCAGCTATGAGCACCCCATCTCGCCCAATCCGAAGATCGGCCTCTACTAACCGTGATATCCGTTTTTGAAAACGTTACGTGTTCTTATTCCATCTATTAGCCTAGCATTACTATGTTATGCGCACAGCAAACAAGTATAGACTAGATTGCCTAATTTGGAGATAAACATTGCATATCCGTTTATCTTGAAAAACACTTTGGAATTTGCTACTCGCAAGTAGGCTAAAATACGGATTTCAACGAGTTTTTCCAACTCAGACAATCCATCCTTCACCCACAGGCAATCAACCAGTTTATCACATAAGCATCTAGCCACATGGTAAACATGTTGTCATGATAGCATTCATACACATGCGATATGCTAAAGCATAAAAACTTACATCGTACTCCGTGCCAAAACAATAAACTAGTTAGCCAACATGCATGGTCCTAGTTCATGTTAAATTGACTAATGCAACGCATACATGATGCAATTAGAGTAGGCTCGGCTAACCTAAACATGGCATGTGAAATGCAATCAATTGATGCACGTATTCAATTTGGAATTGAAGTACAAATGCAGTTAGCATGATGTACCGAGCCCGGTGCATGCAAGACAAATGTATGGATACACGCATGCATAGCATAAGGTATGCTAATTTAAACATGACCTATTACTAACCATCTAAGTAGGTAAGTAAAAGGGAGAAAGAAGTGGGGGTTGGAAGACATGCACACACTCACCCACACTTATTACAAATTTGCCCTCGCCCGGAGGGACCGAAAGAATAATACAAATCGAATAATGAATTAACTATCCTAGCTAATTAATTATTACAAATTATCTAATTAGTTAACAAACTAACTAAGCTAGGAAAAACAGTAAACCGCCTCGGGAAGAAAGCCTAATGCAATGCGTGCTCGGTCGCGCTCGGAAGTGCACTGCCATGCCTAGGCTACCTCTGTTTTCCTTGATATACTCCTCTGGAGACTGCCAAAGTCTCAGGATTGCTTCCCTGGACATTGGGAGACATCACCGGCTGAGTAGGATTGCCACCGGCAGTGGTATGTGGTCACCGGCCATTTATGAAGCTATCGGCTGAGGAAGGATTGCCGGTCGGCACTTAGCACTGCCGGTCGGCAGAGAGTTCCTGCAGAACCTGCAATTGACAGCAGCAGAGGGCAAGGCAGAGCATGGCAATGCAATTCAAGCAATATATGCACCAAACATGTTCCTTGTCATGTGAGTGAGTCAAAGGGACATGTTTCTTGGTTCTCGGACCACGAATCGTGCATTTCCATGCGTGATGGCCCAAGGGACCAAGTGTGCACATCTTGATGTCAAATGCAAACGCAAACCAACAAACCAAAGGGACTCAACCTCCATCATGACTTGGTCAAGAGGTAGAGCATGCATGCCAATGCAATGCAATCCTAATCATGTGAGCTAGCATGCAACTTGAGCATACAAGCAAGTGATGTACACTAGGTACACAAACTATGCAAACAAGCAAACAAGCATGCAAGGCATGAGAAAATGCGACCAACAAGTATGCGAGGCACAATGTGGGTGTTTAAGCATGTAAACAAATATGTGACTTCATTCAATCATGCAAGTTTCAAATATGCAATAACTCACCAATATGCTACAACATACAAGGAGTACATGCAACAAACAAAGAGGTGGACTTAAACATGATTTTGGGCAGCTCTAATTAGGCCCAAAACAGTGGCCAAAACCAAGGAAATGAGGCCTAAAACACATGCACACATGTATGCAAATATGGTCCAATTCCTAAGGCCCACCAAAGAAGCATTGCACTACACTTAGTGCAACCACACATGGCATGAATTAAATGACTAAAAACAGAATTTTAGCATGTTAAGACAAGGCCTAAAGATCACTTAGATGGCATCCAAATGTCTTAAATTCAAAGGCATGCACAAATGCCAAAACATGGAGCATGCTACACAAGCTTTCAAAGCATTAAAGAGGTGTCCAAGGCAAGCATACGAGCATGTCAAAAGGACTGAAATTATGCTACAAATGGTGCCAAACCATTGAAATAAAGCAAGGATGCATGCTACACATTCACACACTTAAGGCCAACAAGCCAAAAAATGCAAAGGGGCTATACAATGCATGCCATGGCCGACCCAAACAACTATGGACAGACCTCTAGCTTGGCAAAATAAGCACAAAAGCTTCACAAAGCTAGACCTAAAACATGCTTGAACAATGGTTTACAACCTAAGGCATGTTAAGGCCTAAACATGGCATTACAAGGTAGGTATGCTAAGCATGCATGGGGTACCAAAACCAACAAAAAACAGAGGCATATTATAACATAATAAGCACAAAAAACAACTAAGGCATGGTCAACATGAAGCTTAGCTAGGTGCTCCCTCAAGAGGCCAAAAATGGTCCTTTTCAAGGACAACAAGGAGAGGGGGTGGCCCTCTCCTCCCTAAGACCTCAAGGCACCATCCTCACCCCTGAAATTCCTCAAGATTTCAGTGGTGAGGAGGCCCAAACACCAAGGTCCCGGAGCTCACTCAAAATAGCACAAAATGGGGCCTTTCAAGGCCTAAGAGGGGTCAAACACCTCCAAACCACAAAACACTCTAAACAAACTATTTAGAGGGCCTAAAAACAGAACTTTTTATGTTATACACCAAGCACAAAAACAGTTCTAAGATAGGCAAAAAAATAATGCAAAAATAGGGAATAAAAGGGCAAGAATCTTACCCTTGTAGACCTTCTTCACAAATGGTGGACCAGCTGGTTCTCCAAGCTCAAAACCACCCAAGAACCTCAAGAACAACCTCTGGTTCTTCAAGGAACCAAGAAAAGGTGTATCACTATGTGTTTGTGTGCAATAGTAAGACACAAACACACTTATACACACACAAAGGCCAAATGAGAGAGAGGTGTAGAGATAGAATGTGTATCAATTCTAACCCTAGAACTCAAAACCCTAATATGGCTGTCTAAAATCTCTAACCCTAAACAAGGGAGAGGAGAGCTCCTCTTATAGAGCTTTTTGTCTTGTAAAGCTTACAAGACAAGCTTCTAAAGAGAGAGATCCCTCCATACACGTGTATGGAGGGGAGCCAAATGCAAGACAGCTGTATTAAAATATCTGCAAAAGCAGATGAACAGTAGTCGGCTGCTCAAAAATTCCATTTTGACAAAATTGACTGTCGACCGGCAATAAAGAGTGCCGACCGGCAATATACATTGCCGACGGCAACAAAACACCAGCCGGTGGCCCATGGCCATGGCCGGTGATGTGTGGGGATGGCTCACAAGGCATTCCCTGCCCCTCCAAGGCAAAACACAAGTGTTTGGTGCAAAACCAGACACTAAACGGTCGAGTTCGGAGATCCTGAGGCAAGGCGCGTAGCCGAGACCTCCCGGAACTCCAAACGAACACAAGCATGGATGATCACCGGGTGTTCAAACGGTGATGTCCAAGTCTTGAGGACGGTCAAAAATGGGGTGTCTACAGCGAGCTTTTCTTTCCTTTTTCTTTCTTTTCTTTCTTTTTTCTCTCTTTTGTATATTATTATTATTTTTTTCTTTTTTGTATTTTTTCTCTCTTTTTTATATTTTTTCTCTTTTTTTTGTATATATTTTCTTTTACTCTAACTTTTGCCTGGGTCGCCCTTCCGGGTTTTCGGCCCAGCGAGCCGCTTAAAGGGTAAAAGTGTAACAAGTCCATGCCAAATGGTTTTAGGGTTTTGAAGCCATCTGTATCCAGGAGAGTGGCTGTTGCATTGACTTACTGAAGGACCCATCTTCGGCTCTTCGAGCAAATCGGACATTTTTGCCCCTAGTTTGGAGGGGTGCTTCTGTTCTAGCTTTACAGGCTTCTTCTGATGAGATCTGATCTTCTTGATCTGACTTTGGTGCCTCTTGTTCGAGGGCTGCTTCCAATCTGGCCACACAGGCCTTTCTTGATGGTCGATCGTTGAACACTTCGAATTGTGGTTCAAGGCTTTAAAACAAGGGCTCGAGTCTTGAGGTTGAGAGCGATCCTAAGCTGCACAATCTCAAGAGCGATTCCACACAGGTCTTCGCAGGACTGCGTAAAACATTTTGTTTTTGAAAGTTTTTAAAGAAGCGACGAATCGCTCGCGTTGAAGATAGTGTGGAACCAGTCTGGATCGAGCCAGGGTCCTCAGTACTCACGCTGACAAGCATGATTTCAATCATTAAGGGCTTAGCACGCCTCTCTTTCGCTCAATTTGATCAAAGTTTGCAAAACCCGAGGAATTCCTTCCTCTTTGTTTTCACCGCAGTGTTCAAAAAGATTTGAAAAACTTAGGTCAATGCAATGATTTTCAGGGCACAAGAGAACAGGTGGAATGTACTGCTGTTCTATTCAAGTCCCCTGGCACAACTAATTCAGAATAGTAGTAAGCATGGAAACATGATAGCCGCAGCTGTTTCATTCAGATTCCCTGGTTGCAATTGGCTCTACGACAGAGACAGACTCAAAAGAAAGCAAAAGGGTAATTACAAAACAAAATGGTGTTTGAGGCAACAGCTCCGGAATCACCCGACATTCTATACAAAGGGGACTGACTCGCTACAACAAGATAGACCCATAAGCAAAAGGACTGACTCAAGACAATGAGACAGACTCAAAACCAAACAAAAGACTGACTCGACACGCAAGCCAGGATTTACAAAACTAGCATTCGCAGATGCTCTAAAAATGCGTGCCAGACGCCACATCCAAAATACACCGAGCAGGTGGTCCAACCCCTGATCACAAATTTGTAGTATCCTCGAAGTCCAATAGCTCAGTGGTAACAAACTTTGCTGAGGTAGGCAGGAGGATGACCTCATTGTCGATCAAATCTTGCACTTCATGACGAAGGCGGAAACAACCATCGGTATTGTGATCGGACTGTTGGTGGTACGCGCAGTACAAGGTAGCATCATGCGAGAGAGGGAGATTCTTCGGAAGGGGCCAAGGCTCGAGGGGTTTAAGATGCCCCTTTTTAGCCAATATTTGAAATGCCCTAGACAGAGGCATGTAGAGGGCATGAAAGGCTCTGCGCCCTCGAGGCAAGTACTTTGAAGTCTGAGGGTTCTTGCTAGACGCACTAGCGAAAGGGTCGGCAGGCACCGCTTTGGCTTTCTGATCTTTTCCTGGTACAGGGTTAGGTATGACAGGGATTGTCTTGGCATGACGGGGCCCATCCCGATTTTCCGCCCGGCTTGAACCGCCTTCGGTTGGAGTGGGAAAAGCATCATCCACAGCTTTAGTCACGACTGCGAATACTTGTTGCTTATTCATCCCCCTAGCTTTCAAAGCCTCGGCTGCCCACAACAGTTGTTCAATAGGATCGGCATCTGCCTTCATTTTGTTCTTGTCTCTGGCCTCAGCATGATCGGGGGTTTGGGTTAGTACATCAGAGCGAAGCCCGGTTGTTGTTGACACGTCGTTGCTGTAGCTGGAGGCAACCTCTGGTTGGCTGAGCTCGATCACAATCCGCTCCAGTAGCGGGGGCTCCTGTGGTATGAAATTCTCAGCATACGGTGCAGCTGGTGGCGAAGCCGACATTCCATAGGCCAGATCGGCCACGGATCTCTGGAGGTCACCTATCATTCCCATCAATTCGAATGTTGTGGGCTCACAAGCCTGATACAACTGGGGGGTCTAGACCGGGTGCGCGACAGACGACCTGGGTGGATGCGGTACATCGACATTGGTCTCGCTTTGCAGAGTGATTCCTTGATCTGATGCGGCCGTCATAACCACAATCTCCTCTGAATTCTGCGTCATGATAAGTCCACTGTACTGAACGGTGACTGACGGATCAGATATCTATCTTGTCTCAGCAAGGGGGAACACTAGCTATTCTGTATCAACTCTCTGAACCTTGAAAGAGAAAACACGCAGCATTTGGGACCAATCAAAACAGACGCTAGTATAGCTGAATAACTGTACTATACTACTGATCACTTTTACCGGAAATCACTGCCCCCAAAATACTGAATCGGATACCCACAAATATAACTGGTTCTCATAAACTGATACTGGTGCCCTCAGGTCTGATACTCAAACTTGCAAACTGATATGTACGTTCCCTGTAGAGATGCACTCTAAAAGCACATAGCAAGTAAAGAGAGCCAAAACACCCCTATGGAGGGGTAGGGTTTCCCTGCCCTATTTTTGTCAGGAGCTAGGGTTTCACTATGCACGCAGCAGTTTTCAAACAACCTAACATCAGGTAAGCAACCTGTCCTAGTTTGGAATAGTCACTATGGATTTCGATATGCACTAGGTTAAATGGTTGAAAAGGGTGCCCCGATAAAATCGGGATTTGTGTTCCCATACTGTCAGAGCCCACAACCGGTCAGCCTTATGGCATGCTTTGACAAAGTCAAGCCTCCGGCAAACCGTTCAGGAATGGCAGATGGCAAATACGGTGTCCTAGGTGCACCAATGCACATGCAATGCAAAGAGACACATAAATGAAATCAAAACAGGATATCACGAGTTCGAGTCAAGCTCTCTAACTCCCCAGCAGAGTCGCCAGAAACTGTAGACGTCCCCGAACGCCCCGGGAGGATGAGTCCCCCCCCGTTCTGTTCGTATTGGGTTCACTACAGTTCAGGACTCTCAGATAGTCACGGTTCTTAATTTGAACAAAAGAGTCCAAATCTGGCAAATCGTTTTGAGAAAACAGATTTTTAGAAAAGAAGTGCCAAACATGGACTGCTTTGCCAGATACAGAGTCGCCACCTAAATATTTTTTATGGGGGAATTTAGGAAACCCTGACTCGGTGCCAAAGGCCATGTGTCCGTCATCACCAAAGTTGCCTCGGCTCGGAAACTTGGGTACGATTGGGGAAGGTCAGCTATGAGCACCCCCTCTCGCCCGATCCGAAGATCGGCCTCTACTAACTGTGATATCCGTTTTTGAAAACGTTATGTGTTGTTATTCCGGTTATTAGCCTAGAATTACTATGTTATGCGCACAGCAAACAAGTATAGACCAAATTGCTTAAATTGGAACAAAGCATTTCATGCTTGTTTTGAAAATGGTTTGCTACTCGCAAGTAGGCTGAAATGCAGGTTTCGCCACCATCAAGTGGGCTTTAGAAAAGATGATTTTGCCACTATCTAGTGGGCTTAAAACTCACAGTTTTAATGCATTATTCCAATTTAGGTAATTCGACCTCCACCCACAGGCACTCAAGCAGTTTATATCACATAAGCAGCTAGCCTCATGGTAATCATGTTATTATGGCAACACTCACACGCATGCGGTATGCTAAAGCGTAAATGCTTACCTAGTACTCCGAGCCAAAACAAAAGCTAGTTAGTAATCAATGCATGATCCTAGCTCATGTTAAAATGGCTAATGCAACGCATACGGAATGTCACTAGAGTAGGCTCGGCTAGTCTATAAATGACATGTGAAAATGCACAAGTAGCATGTATTCAAGTTAGATTTGAAATACTTATGCAGTTAGTATGATGCGCCGAGCCTGATGCATGCAAGACTAATGAATGATGCACGCATGCATAGCATAAGGTATGCTAAAGTAAACATGTCCTAATACTAACCATCAAAGCAGGTAAGTAAAAGAGAGAAAGAAGTGGGGGTTGGAGGACATGCACACACGCACCCACACTTATTACAAATTCACCCTCGCTCGGAGGGACCAAAAGAATAATACAAATTAATTAACCTACAAGCTAAATAATTGTCACAGACCACCTAATTAATTAAGCAAATTAACTAAGCTAAGAGAGCAGTAAAGGCCTCGGGAAGAGGATCCAATGCGCGTGTGCTCGGGTTTTCTCAGAAATCCAACGCCATGCACAAGTTTGCCTCTGCTTTGACTGTTCTGCTTCTCTGAAAATTGCGCAACTCCCAAGGTTGCTTCTCTGAGTATTGTGGAACACCACCGGCTGAGTGGGATCATCACCGGCCATTTTGAAGTGGTCATCGACCATCCATTGAGCTCTCGGCCAAATATATTTGGTCGGTCGGCAGTATATATGGCCGGCCGGCCAAAACTTCCTGCAGAAACATGTTCGACAGCAGCAGAGGGCAGGCAAGGCATGGCAATGTATTTCAAGCAAATGTATGGACCAACATATCCCCTATCATGTTTATGACTCAAAGGGACACGGTTCTCGATTCTTGGACCATCAATCGCGCATTTCAATGCATGATGGCCTAAGAAACCAAGTATGCACTTTGATTTTAAATGAAATGCAATGCAAATAAGCAAACAAATGGGCTTTCAACCTCTATCATGGCTTGATCAAGAGGTGAAAGATACATGCAAATGCAATGCAACCTAAGTATGTTAACTAGGCATGCAACATGAGCATATGGGAAGCATGCAAGGCATCTAACAAACATGTAAGTTAAATGAGCATACAAGGCACAATGTCAACACACAAGCATGCAAAACATATGGCATGTTAAGCAACCAAAACAAGGAGGAGAATACGTGCCAAATGCAACATCATTTCAACATGCAACAACATGTCATAAGCTAAGCATGCAACAACATGCCAAAGGGTGGACTTAAACTAAATTAGGCAGCCCTTAAACAAGCCTAAAACAGTGGCCAATGCTATGGAAATGATAACCAATACACACACACACATGCAAGCAAATGGGCTAACACTTGAACATCAAATAAGCAACCTTTAAGCACACTTTAAGGAAGACAAACATGGGCATATGGCATGTATCATAAGCTCTGAAATTGCATGAAAGAGAGGTGCCAAAGCAAGTAATCAAAACAAGCAAAGCATGCAATAATGGTCCAAGTACTTAAGGCAAGCTAAGGAGGTATTGAACTACTCTTAGCAAAACCAAACATGGCATGAAATCAAAATAGAGTTTTAACATATTAAAACAAAGCCTAAAGACCACTTAGATGGCATCTAAATGACTTAAATTCAAGGGCATGCATAATGACCAAACATGGAGCACAAGGCACAACCTCATAAGGCATCAAAGAGGCATCAAAGGCAAGCATACAAGAATGTTATAAGGACTGAAATAACATGGTAAGTGGTTCCAAACCACTTAAATAATGCAAGTAATGCATGCTAGAGAGGCCGAAGCTTAAGGCATTCAAGAGGGATTGCATGGTAGCTATACAAAGCAAGACATGAATGACTCAAATAACCTAAAACAGTCCCTTAGCACATCAAAATATGCATGTAAGCTTCACAAAGCTAAGCCTAAATCATGCTAGAACAAGGGTCTACACCTAAAGCATGTTAAGGCAAAAATGTGGCATTACAAGACATGTATGCAAGGCATGCAATGTGTGTCCAAACCAACTGAAAATAGAGCTATATTATGACATAATAAGCACAAAAATCAGTTAAAGCATGGCCAACATACACTTAAACAAGATGCTCCCTCAAGAGGCAAAAATGGCCCTTTTCAAGGACAACAAGGAGAGGGGGTGGCCCTCTCCTTCTTAGGACCTCAAGGCGCCATCCTCATCACAAAAATCCATCAAGATTTCAGTGGTGAGGAGGCCCAAACACAATGGTCCCGAAGCTCAACCGAAATGGCACAAAATAAGGGCCAAACAAGCCTTAAGAGGGGTCAAACAACCCCAAAGCTTAAAACACCCTGAAGAAACTATTTAGGGCAGATAAAAACAAGACTTTTCTATGTTATATGTTAAGCTCAAAAATAGTTGCAAATATGGCAAAACAAGCTATGAAAACAAGGCTTAAAAGAGGTAAAAGCTCACCCGTGAAGCACAGCAGCAAATCAGCAACTTTTGGACAAAAAAAAAAAGCTTCAAATCATCCCAAAAATCACCTCCAAGGACCTCAGCTCAATAAAGGAAGTAGAGAACTGGGTGTTTGTATGCAAAAGTGCAAAGAAAATGCACTTTTGAGCACAAACAAGCCCTAAACCTTAGAGAGAGAGGCAGAAGATGCAGAAAGAGAGAGAGATTTTTTGGCTCAAAGTTGTATATCTCTTCCTTGTTGTAAGAGAGCTTGATTGATATAAAAATATATCAATCTGCAGCTCCTCAGAACACCCACGTCCAGGTATGGGCTGGGGAATGGCCTGGAATGACAGCCGCCAGCTGTCTACAGAGATATCTGTTGAAAACCACACTTGGCCGGCCGGCCATCAAAGTGGCCGACCGGCAGTCAAACTGGCCAGCCGGCCATCACATTTGGCCGATTGAAAATCAAGGTGGCCGATGGGCAGGAGACTTGGTCGACAGGCCATCCCCTTCCCTCAGGAACACATCCACAAGCTCTTGGTGCAAAACCAGACACAAAGCAGTCGAACCGAGAGATTCTGAGGCAAGGCGCGCGGCCGAGGCCTCCGAGAACTCAAGACGAACATAAACAAGGATGATCACCGAGTGTTCAAACGGTGACGTCCAAGTCTTGAGGACGGTCAAAAATGGGGTGTCTACAGGATGCAGAAATTTTATTTGAGCTTGTTGACACCACAGCATTTTGTGTAGATCGAGGTTTCTGTGTTGGTGTCCTACTTTTAGTGCTGCTTTGAGGGGTTGGTTTTTGTTGTTGATGTCGTATTCCTAGCTTCCTTTGTCTGCTGCTGCAGTGTGCTGGCATAGAGCATGTGTTTTTTTTTTGGAGTTTGCTGCTGTTGGTCTTTCTTAGGTTCAGCTGGAGCTGGTCTCAAGGGGCTGTTACTGGTTGTGTGCAGCTGCTGTTTGGGCTGTGATGCTGCTTTGTGGCTGTGGTTTTTTATTTTTTTTCTAGTTGGGTTCTGCTTTCTCATGTGGGCTGTACATGGTGTCCTTGCTTGTAGATGGGTTACTTTCCTGTTTTTGTTTGTTAGTCATGTGGCTTTCTATGGTTCATGTTCAGGTTTTTTTTATGGTTGTTGCTGTCTTTTCTTGTTTTTTAGTTTTTTTTTTTTTTTTTTTTGGTTCAAAAATTTCTCCAAGTACAGAGTCTCGCAAGTCTACAAAACAAAAAAAGAGTTCACCCAAAAAACAAAATATACATATTTGTCAAAATATTACATGTTTTACTATGTTATAGCCTAGTGGTTTACGTATCTATGGATTTTTCTTCTCATTTTACTTTATGACTAAGTTTGTTTTATGCAGGTTGAAGAAGCAGGTACTAGTGTCATTTGCCAAGTCAGCTGAAGATGTCTTCCGTGCTGTAGAACAAAAGAACACGTCTTGGCTTCCAACTGCATAGACATTTTAATCCAGTTGAACATTTATGATATGGCTATGTGCATGCTCTGTAGGATGCAAAACTCACAAAAGAGTTGGGGGTAGTGATACCAGTTAGCTTCTTTGAAGAAGCAAACAATGCCCATTACAATTCAGTAGCCATAATTGATGCTGACGGCATGGATCTTGGACTCTACAGAAAGTCCCATATTCTAGATGGACCAGGTACGTGGATCTGGCCGTGGGTTACAACCTAACCTTTAATCTGCCATGTTTTTATTTTCAATTTGATTATGATGGATAGTTCTTCTTGTCAGGTTACCAGGAGAAGTTTTACTTTAATTCAGGAGACACTGGCTTTAAGGTATGTTTAATATTTCAATAAACCAACTTTGATGGGGACTTGCTTTTATTTATTTATTTTTTTTTATGGAACTTCCATTTACCATTCTGGTATTTGTAAACAGGTTTTTCAAACTAAATTTGCAAAAGTTGGAGTTGGTAAGAACTTTTTCTTTTTTGTTCCTTATTTTTTACATTGTTTATTTAGTATTTTGAGCATGCTTGTAAATTTATTCTGATGATGCCAAATGCAGTTGGCTATATATACAAAGGATGTTTACAGAAATCATACCTCTAGATTGTTGTTTGTAATTTGGACTTCAACTTTGCAGTGTAAATATGTTGCCAACACGTATATTTTTTGACAGCAATTTGCTGGGATCAGTGGTTTCCAGAGGCAGCCCGAGCTATGGTTCTCCAAGGTGCAGAAATATTATTTTATCCTACTGCTATTGGATTTGATCCTCAAGATACAAGACTTGATTCTCATGATCACTGGACGCGAGTGATGCAAGGGCATGCTGAGGCAAATTTGGTAATTTTCATATTCTAATGACGAGAAACTCTAGTCTATTCTTAATTTTCATGTGCTTTATGTAAAGAGTTGATGCTGAATAGGCTGATTTATTTTACAACCTATACTATTTATTTAGCCAGGGAAGAGTAACATGGAACAAGTAAATGTGTCTCAAAGTAATATTGGTTCCCTGTTATCAATATTTGTGGTGACCAAAACCAAGGCCTTGCTTTAATATTTCCATCATAATGTTGCATCATGAAATGATAAAAACAAAGTAATCAATTTAGATAAATTCAGGTACCTCTTGTTGCTTCAAACCGCATTGGGAAGGAGATTATCAAGACTAAGCATGGAAACAGTGAGATAATATTCTATGGCAACTCTTTTATAGCAGGTATTCCACCTTATTGACTTGTAGCATTTGTAGAGTTAAATGTTTGTTCATATATTGTAATTTTGGACTTGTACAGCTGACAGATATGGTTTAACATTTTTACCTTGATAAACAGGACCCATTGGAGAAATTGTTGCGTCTGCTGATGATAAAGATGGAGCTGTTCATGTAGCCCAATTTGATCTTGACAAGATCAAATCCAAGAGACATAGTTGGGGAGTATTTCGTGATTGGCGTCCAGATTTGTACAAGGTACTTCTTACATTAGATGGCAACAATCCCAAACTTTGATCTTACATATCTTATCCTATCAGTATCTTTTTGTTGTGTTGCTGAATAAGAATTACTTCTACAACACTTCCTATTCTCATGGGAAATAGGAAACATAGCACGTTGATTGTGTTCGTGTCAAATGCTACGTGTAGCATTTCAAAGATATGCCTGCTTTTGGACCATCCAATATCAAATTTTTGTTTCCAGTAATAGATCAATATGCGGTGATCCAAAATATCAATCATTCATGTTACCCTTTTGATATCTCAGCTATTACTTTGTTGACTCTTGGACCTTGCTCTTCTGCTGGCATGGTATTTATTAAATATATGAGGTGTTTTATTACAGTGTTCACATTACTTATTTTTTCTTTCTATTCTCTACTATATTCTTTGTTGGTTTGTTAGATATGTTTGAATACGTATAATATTCAACTCTGATGTTAAATTGCTCAACTAAACAAATAACACAAACACGGTATTAAGGACTTCAAAATTATTAATAGAAATCTTGTATATATGGCTGCAAATAATGTTGTGGATAGACTGGGTGATGCATTTCCTTATTAGGATGAAACACACCATGTTTTTCTTGATCTTGGTTGATTGGTGCAACTGCTTGGATGCACTGTGGCCTTATATTAAGTCTCCTTTAGTAAGCAACACACATGTCTTTATTGTTGTCCATATACTGCCTGAGATTAAAAGGAAAAAATTGAGGTTTAGAAGACCTGGGATATATTCTGCCACGTGTCTGGTTTAGAAATTTGTTGTTGTCCATGATCACTCTATGTTGCTTTAGTAAAAGAATCTATTTGAAAAAATGAAAAAAAAAGAGAGTATTCTTGCTTTGTATCTCTTGGCACTTGCTTTATAATCTTTTTGCGGCTTTGAATCGATTGGCTGATGGGTATAATATTATTGTCTTCGAGCATTGGGATCAATCCCTCTTGCTCGTAAAATTATTGAATGTCATTAACACATTTGCCTCAATACCATTTGAGACTATATATTTGTCTAGACAATGTAGTAATCATTTGAAAGTAAATTCATGGAGCAATTCGACTGTTTGATAGCAAAACGATAATTTTGGTGATTTTAAAGTTTGTTGAATTAGGTCCATTTTCATTTTGGCATTATTAATTTACTCATTTTCATTTTTCTCGTGCTTCTGCTTATGTTTGCTTGCTTGCTTTTTTACTCAAGAGCTTTTGTCAAATTTTCATATACATCCCACATCGTCTACTAAATTTGGATAAACAAATATAACTTGATATTGTATTATATTTTTTTTAGGGTGGCGAAAACAATGAAGACGACGAAGATATTTGGGTAAATTTTATGTGACATTAATAATAACTTTAATTTTGTCTTCAATTCATTAGCTTATCTCATGTATTGCTTTCACGATAGTTGTATGACGCAAATGAAACTAGAAATGGAGGATCCTTGGATAATGCCAAATGCAAATTGTTGAATTGGGATGGAACAAATGTGGTGGTTGCGGAAGGCACAATTGCATCAACAGATTCTAAAGCATTGGTACATCACGTGCCTCTTGGTCCTGGGTGTTGGAAAGTATGGGTTAACTATGTCATAGTCAATGCACCATTGTTTCACCTTAATCATGAGATATTTGTGCTTGAGGATGCTATTGGAAGCACCGTTGCTTGGCCAACCCATTTCATTAGCTTTGACTTTAGAACTAACATCTATGGATAGTTTTTGAGGACTTTAATGAATAGATTTCTATAATTTTTGAATAGTTTTGGGTAATGTTTACAAACTTATATATGTACAGTTTTGGATGGTTTATAACTTTTTTGACAATTTAGAACTTAAGGATAGTCCTTTTGGATGTTTTTGAACTTGCAGTTAGGTTTTGGATGTTTGGAATGTATATATTGACAATTTTTGTCCTGGGTGTTGGAAAGTATGGGTTAACTATGTCATAGTCAATGCACCATTGTTTCACCTTAATCATGAGATATTTGTGCTTGAGGATGCTATTGGAAGCACCGTTGCTTGGCCAACCCATTTCATTAGCTTTGACTTTAGAACTAACATCTATGGATAGTTTTTGAGGACTTTAATGAATAGATTTCTATAATTTTTGAATAGTTTTGGGTAATGTTTACAAACTTATATATGTACAGTTTTGGATGGTTTATAACTTTTTTGACAATTTAGAACTTAAGGATAGTCCTTTTGGATGTTTTTGAACTTGCAGTTAGGTTTTGGATGTTTGGAATGTATATATTGACAATTTTTGAATGTTTATAATTTATAGATGTAGTTTATTTTTTATGGTTGAAATAATATTTTGGTTGTTGATTGATATTTTTGGTGAATCTTGTTTGTAATATTAGATTGTACAAAAAAGGCCAAATAGAACCTGTTGAATTTAAAATAAAAAAAATGCACATTCAACGACAAGCAAATTAGGTCATTGTATGAAATATTTCACAGCATTCCATATATGTTGTGGTATGTTTTGTTTTACTTATCTACGGCAGGCTGAACAAGTTGTTGTATTATGTATTTTACGGCGCACAATCAGCGTTGTTATTTGTCCCACCAAATAACGGCATGCAAAAGTGGTCATATAAAAAGTAACAACGACGCACAAAATCTGCCGTTAAATATTTTTAACGGCGTACTATAGCATGTCATAGAAAAATTAACGACGACGTACAAAATCTGCAATTAAATAGTTTTTAACAGCGTACGAAGCATGTCGTTGAAAGTGAATGACTTTCCATGACTAGTCATAATATGACGTGTCAATGCACGTCGTAGAAGGGTTTTTACGGCGTGCATTGCGTGCCGTAAAAATCCTTTTTTGTCGTAGTGTGGGTACTTATTCTTTATTGTAACCTTATTTAGTTCCCGGTAATCAATACATAACCTTATTGTTCCATCTTTTTTCTTAACAAAAAGGATAGGTGCTCCCCATGGGGACGAACTCGATCTAATAAAACCCTTGTCAAGTAACTCTTGTAATTGAACTTTCAATTCCTTCAATTCGGCTAGGGCCATCCGATACGGAGCTTTGGAGATCGGTTGCGTACCGGGTGTAACTTCAATAGAAAACTCAATCTCCTGATCTATTGGCATTCCAGGTAGATCCTCCGGAAAGACTTCCGAAAAAACTCGGACCACATGAATAACAGATATCTTCATATCTTCTACTGGGGACAACGAGATACTGCCCAAAAACCCATGACAACCCTTCCTCAGAAGTCGTCAGGCTTGAGCTACGGATACTAAATACGGAGGTGGAACTATGCCAACCCCCATGAAACAAAAGTCCACATGACCCGGGATTCAAAACTCAACACACTTATGTGCACAGTTGATAGTGGCGTTGTTGGCAGACAGCCAAACCATGCCAAGGATAACGTCGAAGTGACCCATCTCCATGGGAATCAAGTCGGCTGTCAGATGATTATTATCGAAACACACATCACAATTTCTATATACAGTTGAGCAACAAATACTGCCACTCATGGGCTGAGAAACAATCAAATCATAACCAAGGGGTTCGGGTTTCTTAGGTAGTTTCACGAAAAAATGTGATGCAATGAATGAATGTGTTGATCTGGAATCTATAAGAGCATAAGCCGATAATGAACAGATAAACAAGTTACCTGCAACTACCATTTCTGTGTTCTGCACGTCTCTTGGTATTAAGGCAAAAGCTCTACCTTGTCGTTGATTATTCACTAAGTTAGGTTCTGCCCCAGTTGCCTGCACCATGTTTCTCCCTAGAGGTACCACATTCGCTCCAGTTCGCATCAATTTAGGACAATTCCTTTTCACGTATCCCCCCTCGCCGTAGTTAAAGCAAGTTCCAGCAGTTTTGCGACATTCTCCTGAGTGTAAGCTACTGCAAGTGTTACACTTTGGCACCTTGTTGCCCCAATTGCTATTCTGCCTCCCAACATTGGATGGTCCCGCATTTTGTTTTTTGGGTGGAAAATCACTTGACTTCTTACCATCAAAGTTGTCAAAATGATGCTTCTTCTTCTCAGTGAACTTCTTCATGCTGTTGACATTTCTCTCCACGATCATGGCACGATCAACTATGTCAGCGTATGTAACCAATCGCATTGGCAGTATGACATCACGGATGTCGGGGTGGAGTCCCTCTTCGAACCTTCGAGCTTTTAGATTTTCTGTGCTAATTAGGTGTTTCCCGTACTGTGATAGCCTGGTGAATTCTGCTTCGTATTCAGTCACCGACATCTGTCCCCACTACTTCAATTGATAAAACTCCACACACTTTGCATCCTGGACAGACTAAGGTATGTATTTCTCTCGAAAGACGGCCAGAAATCGGTCCCAAATCATTGTCGGCTCGGTCTCTTACTTCATCTCCCACCATTGCTGAGCTTCTCCTTACAATAAATACGTGGCTAGTCCGACCTTTTGGGTTTCTATACAATGCATAACTTTAAATATCTTTCTTAGCTCTGCGACCCAAGCATCGGCCCTTTCAGTGTCTATTCCTCCCGGGAAGGTTGGGGGTTTCAGCTTCAAGAATTCCTTCAAGTTGAGATCTTCCCGTTGAGGTTGTGCCACATTCCCCAACTGTGGGCCCTGGGCATTGTTAGTCGGTTGTTGTTGTACTTGAGGTGGTGGTGGAATTACTTGAGGTGGGTTCTGTGGAGGTGGTGGTTGTTGCCTTTCAGCTTGGACTGCCGTGAAGAATTGCTCCATCATTCTTTCTAACCGATCGAGACGGCTTGAGTCGCCAGCTCCAAAAGCTCTCGCAAGGTTCCCTCGAGTGTTCATCCTAAAATTCAACATGTTAATACTAAGGTGGGATGTCAACGAGTCATAGCTTGTATTGTATCATAGAGATAAGGAAGCTGAAAATGAGAAACGTATAACAAAGGAGAGTCATCATAACTATGCATCCATTTATATATATGTACATATATCCATGAGTTGATGTACACATGGTTATCTTTACATGGTGGTTACAAAATATGGTATTATGTTAGAATGACGCAATTACCAAAAACACTTAAGCGCCACAAAGCCCAAAACTAGTTTGCCAACATCCCAAAAGGCATCAAAACTAATCTAGACTGAACATGTTAGCATCAAGGCCCCTATTACATACAAAATATAAGTATAGTCGCCCAGTCTATATTCCCCCCCACCAGGACTAACTAGTCGTCAGATCCATCCGACTCGTCGTTAGATTCAACGTCATAAACCTCAGGTTCGTTGGGGTTGAACTCAGGTTCTTCCTCAGGTTCTTCTTCAGGGTCTTCTTCTATGTCATCATCCATTCCATCTTCGGCACGATCCTCAGGTTCATGAACTATGGGGACCACAGGTGCCACTTCTGGTACTATTTGATCTCCCCCGTCTCCATTAGCTTCCACGTGGTCAACTCCTTCTCTGAAAAACACTGGGTCATTACTAAACACGAGCACTTCTTGCCAAATTTGCATGTGGATACGAACACGGTGAATAACTACTGCCCTCTTCATCTCTGGAGTGAAAAAAACTTCCTCTTGGCTAACGAAAGTGATTTGGTTGTAAAAGCGTCGACGTGCTTCACGGAGGACTTCCTGATTGTGACGAGCTAGGTCTCGTGATTCAACCCCCCAATGGCCCCACTGAGCCTTGCTCAATCGATACCCTCCAAACTTGTCATAGTATAGGATAGGCTCCATGTCCTACAGTACACACAAGATGTAAATCTTGTAAGTACCGGACCCAAGGCAAATATATGGGTAAGTAGGAAAACTACAGTGACTTAAGGCTGTAGTAAGGTTTCTTAAAGTATCTACCCCAAACAGGTCGCCGAATGAGACACTTAAACATGTAGCATGCATTGAGTGTCGTAGTGCAAGTGTCTTAGTGCTCTGTGGATTTAAGGTTCTCTGAACCTACAGCTCTGACACCAAGTTGTCACGACCCAAAATAGGGGCTAATCGGAATCGCGACCGGCCAACGCTTCATCTCGCACCCTAGGCCTACTACTAACTAGTTTAGAGAACAAATAAATAAATCATTGCAAATACTAGGTGATTACATTTAACTAGAGCGTTGCTATATAAGTCATACAAGTCATAAAGGAAAGTTAAGTTACAATAATAACTTGGCCCTATGCCAACAAAAGAGGTAATACATGACTTATATAAAACTATAGGTCTAGAATCCATCCCAGGCCACGAGACACCACAAAAATAGGCCTTTGGTTATCCACTAAGCATTCTGGGTAGCGATTCTCTCTTTGAATTACATTCTAAATAGAATACCTCATAAGAAAGTGGACAAGATGCTGTATGAATTATGGAAAGGCCGCAAGCCTTCCTATAATTTCCTACGAATGTGGAGGTGTCTTGCAAAACTAGCGGTACCTACACCCAAGTAGGTTACAATAGGTTCGAAAACTGCGGATTGTATATTCATTGGTTATACACAAAATAATAGTGCATATAGGTTTTTTGTGCACAAGTATGATATTTCAAATATGCACAAGAATACTATTATGGAGTCAAGGAATGCGTCCTTCTTTGAGGACATGTTTTCTTGCTGAACCCGAGGAGATGATCAAAGTTCTGAGAAAGAACTTGAAGATGATGCTAGTGATAGTGATAAAGATGAGGAGGTAGATGAGCCAAGAAGGAGTAAAAGGGCTAGGACTTCCAAGTTCTTTGGTCCGAACTTCTTGACTTATATGTTAGAGGGAGAACCTCGAACTTTCCATGAAGCTATGCCTAGAAGTGATTAAAAGTGAAATTGACTCCATCTTATAGAACAATACCTGGTAGTTGGTTGATCTACCCCCAGACAGTGAGGCCTTGGGGAGTAAGTGGATCTTTAGAAGAAAGATTAAAGCGGATGGGTCAATTGATAAGTATAAAGCTAGACTAGTTATCAAAGGATACAGACAGCGAGAAAGCCTGGATTACTTTGATACATATTCACCTATGACAAGGATAACATCTATTTGCATAGTGATTGCGATTGCTTTACGTGGTTTGGAGATACATCAGATGGATGTAAAGCCAGCTTTCTTAAATAGAGATTTAGATGAAGAAATCTACCTGGAGCAACCTGAGGGGTTTTTAGCTCCAAGGCAAAATAAGAAAAGTCTGTAAACTTGTCAAATCGTTGTATGGTTTGAAGTAAGCTCCATTCAATGTCATAAGAAGTTTGACAATGCTATATTGTCAAATGGGTTTAGAATCAACGAGTGTGACAAATTCGTATATGTTAAAGACACTGACAGAGGTTATATCATTTTGTGTGTATACGTCGATGCCATACTTATTAGTACACTACAAAAAATTAAGGTTTTAGAGACCAAAATTTAAGGACAAAATTATTTTTTATGGACCAAATATTTTTGTTGTGAAAAATATTGTTATTATATTTTTAGCAACGAAAATTGAAAATTAGTGATAAATTATTATCTTTTTGGGATCAATTTTTTTGTCTCAAAAAATAAACCTTTTTTAGACTAAAGTATTTTGTCCCTAAAAGTGTATTTATTAGTGACATTTTCAAAATTTAGTTCCTAAAAGTCTTATTTTTGACTTTTCGGGATGACCTTTTAGCGATTATCCTCACGAGGATAGAAATTGGCCCTTAAATGTCTTTTGCAACAAAATTTTCACTTTAAGGGACCAAAAAATTTACTCTCTAAAACTCTTATATGTTGTAGTTGTAGTAATGATGAGATGATTAGAACTACCAAAAGATTGTTAAACTTTAAGTTTGACATGAAAGATATGGGCCTTGCAAATGTAATTCTGGATATTAAAATTATCAAAATATCTGGTGGTATTGTACTTTCTCAATCTCACTATGTTGAGAAGATACTTAAGAAATTTGGTAAATTAGTTACAAGTATGTCAAAGACACCGGTAGACTTGAGTTTACACTTGATCAAGAATAATGGTAATAGTGTCTTTTAGCTAGAATATTCTTAGGTCATTTGGAGTTTGATGTATTTGATGAGTTGTATAAGGCCGAATATAGCTTACTCTGTTAGCAGGCTTAGTAGATATATGAGTGATCCTAACACTACTCATTGGAAGCGCATTATGCGGGTGTTAGGTTATCTACGTTACAATCGAGATTATGGGTTGCATTATACCAGATACCCAATGGTACTTGAAGGGTATAATGACGCTAATTGGATAGCTAATATAAATGACTCCAAATCCACTAGTGGTTATGTATTTACTCTTGGAGGGGCAGCCATGTCTTGGAAATCCTCCGAGCATACATGTATATCGAGATCAACGATGGAATCTGAGTTATTTCTTTGGATAAAGTAACTGAAGAAGTAGAATGGCTTCGCCAGTTCGTTGAAGATATTCCACGTTGGTCAAAACCTATGCCTGCTGTCTGTATTCATTGTAATAGCCAATCGGCGATTAGATGAGCACAGAGTAATATGTATAATGGAAAGTCTAGACATATCTGTTGTAGACATAATTCTATACGACAACTACTCTCTAATCGGATTGTCTCTCTAGACTATGTAAAGTCTAAGGACAACATTACAGATCCTCTAACCAAAGGGTTAACTTGAGAGTTAGTAGAAATGTCGTCAAGAGGAATGGGGTTAAGGCATTTAGTAAATGTTATCGGAATGGAAAACCCAACCTAGTTGACTAGAGATCCCAAGATCTAGGGACAACCTAATTACGTGTAACGGGTGAGTCACTGAAGTGGTATCCTTTTGCCCATTCCTTTATATAGTGATATTCTGTGGGGGTGGAAGGTTAAGCTAATGCTTTTAATAACCTAAGTGATGTGAATAGTCAACCGTGGTATAGTGAGATACCTTGTATAGGTCACCTATGTGAGTGCAAAGCAAGGCCATTTCTTTAAGAATTAGTAAGGCCGAATTCTTTATAAACACTCACCGAACCAGGCTAGTGTTTCAGGGCCATATCGAACACACCAGTGAGAACAAGAACAATGGTTAGACTAACTCTTGCGTGAGATCTATTTCTCGGTTTACACAAATGACAGAACAGTTCATGACATTACGTTCACTAGTCAGCCAATAAATCCGATAGGCTTTCACTATGAAAGGTTCAAGGCCAATAACTACTTTTTCTGATGCAGGGTTAGTCTGTGTGTTCTCTCTTCGAGTATTGTTGTTAAACACTGTTTGTTTTTCTTTATTCAGTCAATTTTTATTCATGTGGGGTTTGGTGGAAAAAAATAATTTTATGGTGACTTTAATGTGAAATTAAAGTAGGTCCCAACCATCGATTGAAGTGGGATCAAATGGGTTTAGATTCTTTGTAACAAGATCTTTACATTACAAAAAGAATGACCAAAACCATTGAGAATTGAATGAGAAATTGTCTCATAAAGTTGGCCTCATGAATGAGGTATTGGGAATAGTGTATAACTTCCTATCCTACATTGATTGTAGAGAAAAACATTTATGGGTATTTAAATCCCAAGTTTTGGATAAGGGCATAAGCCATTTGGGGCATTCAAATTTTTTGAAGGAAATGAGTTATGGATGCTTCAAGATGGGCTTGGACCAAAGCTATGGTCCAAGTTGGTTATGTAAAAATTGCCATATGCGCGAGCACTGCTAGCACTCCCAGACCGGGTCTGGGTTCGGGTCCGTGGTTCATGCTCCGTGGGTAGTGGATCTTGGCACTTGGGCTTAGGCTTGGGCTTGGGCTTGGGCTTGATGGTTGAGGTTTGAGGCTTACTAGAATGGGTTAGGTTTGGGCTGGGCCGAATTGAGGGCCCACCAACCTAATTTTTCTTTTTTTTTGGGACTAAGTCTATTAGGTGGTTGCTAATATAAATATACACACATGTGTATATTGTGTGCATTATTTCCCATCAATTTTGGCGTATTACTCCATCAGCTTCGCAAGAGTAATTGGGCAGTTTTGACTGCATTTGTTGCCAGCCTTCATAGTTGGGAGGCTCCTTATCACTCCCCTATTGTGTATAAAAGGAGACCAATCTCTTTGGTTTTCTACACAGAAATCCTTTGCTCTCATATTATAGTCAGTCTGCTCCTATAATATTCTTCTTCCTATGTGAGAGAGTGTTGCTATTGTCAGTTCGCCGGAGCTAAACAGAAGGTGTTTCTACGTTAGCGAGTTCTAACTGTCGTATCTTAGGAGACAGACACCGACATACCTCTAGCACTTACGGTGAGGCGGTAAATCTATTTAAAGGAGACTGTGATACTACACAGGCTTCGATTTGCATTCTTTTCTTATTTTATCTTGTTATGTGTTTCTGTTATTCTAGTTTTAATTTCCAGCATGATTACTTGTTCTATATTGTTCAATTTACTTAAATATGAATTTGTTTATTTTTATTTAAATATACATCAATCTGTACAACATCCACCAATGCACATCTTTCTTGGAGAGTAAACAAAGTCACCCCCGTGGTGAATCTTAATAGTAAAACAATAACCATCCCCTATAGAAAATAGCTTAGAGACAAGGTCATAAATAAATTTTCTTCAACCATTTTAATTAAACAATTCATAAACAAATGAGTTTAGGGACCACTGAGTCCACAAATTTCCACTGTGAACTAGAAGTGTATTTGGTTCATTGATTTGGGTAGGGATTTGAAAAAAGAAAGGAAAAATGTGTTTGAAATATAGATATATTTTATTTAAATTTCACATTTTTTTTTCTTTTTCCTTTTCAAATTTCTATACAAATCCATGAACCAAACACAATACAAGTGTTAATACAAACAAACAAAGACTAGCCAACACACTTGGGACCACATTTTTCTTCAACCAATAAAGTAGTGAATAAAATAATCGAACAAAAGTTACATTTGATCCAAGAAATTGTTCTAGAAACCCACACATAGAACCAAACAAACAAACAAAATGATAAATCAACAAATTATTGTAAAAACCATACACACAAACAAAGACAATCAATTGTTATAAAATATTGCGAAGTGATGCTTTATCTGATGAATGCGCACCTTTGTCTTCCATTCCCTACAATTCGTGACTCACTTTTGAAGTGTAGGTTGATCTACCCCATTCCCTTCCAAAAGCGTAGGGGGTTAAGAGTCATAATTTGATGTGTACAGATCAAAGTAAAATTTTATGTAAAGTACAGAGGATGCAAAGCGTAATTCACCTTAAACTTATTAATATAGTTGTGAAATTTATCATTCTGATGATTGTTTATGTATTAGCAGTACTTATTGATAAATTAGTCCGATATATATAGGACTGACCCGTAAATATCCTATTCTTATTTTTATTTGGGTTTATTTTTTTTATTTATTATTATTTTTTTGAACTGGAAGAATTAATGTGAAAAAGTAAAGTTTAAGAATGTTTTTATTTTTTAAAAAATTGGGTATTGTGGGGCTACTTTTAAAAATATTTACGGGTGTTTACAAAGTAGGTTAGAAACTAAAATAATTAATAAAGACAAAATAAATTAAAATAGTTAATAAGATAAAATGTTATAGTCAAATCATAATTATTTCTCTTTTTTTCTTATAACCATCAAATCAATTACAAAAAAAACTAGCAAACTTCCCAAACTTAACTTTTTTGCCAAGTTAAAATAGCTAAAAAGCCAATTGAAATAGCCAACTTCTTAAACGAGGCCTTAATCATGTTCATTTTTTAAAATAAAATAAAAATTAGGGGTAACTGTGGTCCGCTTTGAATCGGTTTGCAATGAAACAAGGACCAATCCATTGCTCAGGGTTCATAAAAATTAGAACCACGCCAAATTATTAAAATTATGGAACCAATGCAAGCCAAACCATTTAAACACAGTTTGGTTTGGTTTGGAACCACGGTTTCACATAATTTGTTGATAAGAAAAATCTCATAACATTTTCAAAAAAATTCAACCTATCATAAATTTTAAAAATAATAATAATATATCCATCAAATAAACTACTCTTATAATGTTCACCAGTTAAGTAAAAATATAATATTAAGTGTGTGAGTGATTTTCCGATCACACTGCCAACTTAGTTATTCAACTGGAGAGTACTGGCAGAATAGATGACACCTGGCTGACCTGCAACTGAAAGAGAAGATTCCGGCGGTGGTTCGTCCACCCGGGGGCACTCCTACGGTCATGGTTGTTACACTAAGTCTGTTAGGTGGCTGCTAATATAGATATACACATATGTGTATATTGTGTGTATTATTTCCCATCAAATTTGGTGTATTACTCCATCAGCTTTGCAAGAGTAATTGGGCAGTTTTGACTGCATTTGTTGCCAACCTTCATAGTTGGGAGGCTCCTTATCGCTCCCCTATTGTGTATAAAAGGAGACCAATCTCTTTGGTTTTCTACACAGAATTCCTTTGCTCTCATATTATAGTCAGT
>NW_021025417.1:865395-893202 GCF_004153795.1 Camellia sinensis
AACTCAGTATTCAGCTGGAGAGAACTGGCAGAATAGATGACACTTGGTTGACCTGCAACAGAAAGAGAAGATTTTCTGAATATAAATTGCATTTGGGGACACTCCGACGATCAAGTCAGTATATCTCTCAAAGATAATCAATAGTGCTAAACTCACTGTTCAGAACATAAATTGCGTACCTTAGACTCATCGGGGGTGCCTCTCTTTTATAATTAACTCAATCCTTGTCCCAACAGAAGCCTAGCTTCAATGAACTTCTGCTCAGTGCTTATCCTGGACTCTCCAAGAGATAAAGAGTGTTATCCGCTTATCCCGAATTTCGATATCTTCGGAGATAACCTCAGCGTAGCCGAGATCACCTTGGGGTCATGTAAAGGACACGTGGCACCTCGGCTGACACGTCGGCGTCACCTTGGCCATGTGCCGATACTCAGAAAATATATCCCCACATATTTGCTTACAAATTTGTTCTTTAACATTTTAATATCAGTTGATTGAAAGTAATAAAAATAGATACATAAAATAAGTGAAAGCCTAATCCCATTTTGCTGCCCACTACTCTCTATACTTACACAAGGCATTTTGCAAACTTTAACTTTGATTCCGGCCTGTATACAAGTATAATATTCCTATGAAATAGTAATTAAATATGTAATAGAAATTTTATATTTTGTGGAGTATGTAATATTCTTATTTCATAATAATTTGAAGAATATAAGATACTTTTCACTAAATTCATTACACTTTGATTGAAATTAACATACTTTTTAATATTTTTATATATTTTTAATAGACTTTATACAGTGTATAGTGGTGGTTGTTAGCATTTGCCTATATAATAATGGTACAAACATGTAGCCAATATGACCAAGGTCCCTACAAATACTTGAGCTGGTGGTGCTAACTGCCATAGACTCTCAGCATTCTTCCACTGATCAATTCCAGACATGGAGTCCATGACTAACCCAAGCATGGAAACAGCAGATAAGCTTCACGTAGTTATGTTCCCATGGTTAGCTTTTGGTCACATGATTCCTTTCTTAGAACTCTCCAAGGTCATAGCCCAAAAGGGTCACACAGTCTCCTTTGTATGCACTCCTAGAAACATCGACAGACTGCCCAAATTGCCCCCAAATCTAGCCCCTCTCATCAATTTAGTGAAGCTTCAATTGCCTAAGGTCGACAAACTCCCCGACAACGCAGAGTCCACCATCGATCTTCCCTATGACGAGGTCAAGTACCTCAAGATGGCCTACGATCAACTCCAGCAACCCATGACTCAGATTCTGGCAGATTTGGCTCCCGATTGGGTTATTTACGATTTCGCACCATATTGGCTAGGCCCTATTACTACCAGACTTGGCATTTCCAGTGTGTACTTCAGAGTTACAATTGCCGCTTCTGCGTGCTTTCTTGGTCCTGTACAAGTCTTGAAGGGTTTGAGTGGAGAAGATGACCGCAACACACCAGAGGACTTCACTGTTCGACCCAAATGGATCCCCTTTAAATCCAACATCGCATTTCGGCTTTTCGAGATTAAGCGGATCTTCGAAGACGCAGCCACAGCCAACGATGAAAATGTTCCAGTGACATATCGGTTGGGAGCAGGCATCGGAGCCTGTGATGTGTTGGCTGTGAGAAGCTCTTATGAGCTCGAACCCGAATGGTTAAAACTTCTTGAAGAGATTCACCAGAAACCGATTATACCAGTTGGCCAACTGCCCACCACGGGGTATGATAGTTGTGACAACGATGAAGCATGGATCGAGATGAAAGAGTGGCTTGACAAGCAGCCCCAGAGGTCCGTGGTCTATGTTGCATTTGGGAGCGAAGCACAGCCGAGTCAAGCCGAACTTACTGAGATAGCTCTCGGGTTAGAGCTATCTGAGTTACCATTTTTTTGGGTTCTGAGGATTCGGCGTGGTATGCCTGATAGTGAGGTGATCCAGTTACCAGATGGGTTTGAGGAGAGAACCAAGGGACGAGGGGTGATTTGCACAAGTTGGGCTCCTCAACTCAAGATACTGAGTCATGACTCAGTGGGTGGATTCTTGTCTCACTCTGGGTGGAGTTCGGTAATTGAGGCCATACAATTCGAGAAATCCCTCATTTTGCTGTCTTTCTTGGCAGACACAGGGTTGATCGCTAGGCTTTTGGAAGAGAAGAAGATGGCATACTTGATACCGAGAGACGAGCAGGACGGCTCGTTCACGAGAGACTCAGTGGCCGAATCATTGAGACTAGTGATGGTGGAGGATGAAGGCAGGGTATACAGGGACAAGGTTAAAGAGATGAGTGGGTTGCTTGTTGACAGGGCTATACAAGATAAATACGTGAATAATTTCGTGGAATACCTCAAGAATCATAGACAACGATCTTGAGAAGGAAATCAAGAGTAAATTGTGTAAACCAATGTTTTGCTTTGGTGGTGGTGGTGGTTTTTTTTTTTGGCCTGGTTTGTATTGCATTTGCTATGGGTAATGTTTTATTTTGCAATCTGTACTACTCTCTGCCTGCTAATGAAGTTTCTTGTATTTGAATAAATAAAAGGATGATGATTTTGTACTGTACATTTCTCTTTCAGTTGCTGATTGGCCACCAAATTTGTGCTTATTAGTGGAATTATTTTATTGGAAATCATTTAATTAAGGGTAAAATATATTCTACCTTCATGTAATATGGTTTGATAGCACTGTACTACCCTCTCTTATAACAATAGCCATGTGCATGTGGCTTCAGGAAAATTACTCAAAAGAATGTCCTCGAACTCCGAAAATATTGAATACAGGGACCTTATCCATTAAGGCATAGTTTGGGAGCAGGGTTTGGGAGATTTTTAGGTTAAAATAGTCATAAAAAATAAAATAAAATTTTTAGTTTAATAAGATAAAAACATCACATTCAACTTATAATCATTACGTTTTTTCTTTTACAAAAAAGTCAAAAATTCTTCCCAAACTAAGCTTTTTAGTCCCAAATTAAAAAAATTAAAAAGCTAAAAAATTAACCCACTTCCCAAACTATACCTAAATCATGTTGGACCGACATTTTGCTATTACAAAATTATTTGAGTAAATTACACTAACCTTTCTTAAAAATTGAAAAAAATATAATAATTTTTATAAATTTAACATAATGATATTGAACTCCTTTAAGATTTTAATTCAATAACACTTAATTATATTTTCATCAGAAATTTATTAGTCGTATGGTTGAAAAATATGATATTATCATCTCCTTTATACTTAAATGTATTTTACTTAATTTATCTTTATATCTTCATTGTATTTGTATTAATTTTGATTTATTTAATCTTATTAAAAGGGTAGTCAATATAATTATATTAAAATTATAAAATTTGTTGTTTTATTTTAAAATTTCAAAAACAGTCAATGTAATTTATGTAAATTATTTTGAAAGGTTTTCGGCCAATTTCCTGTTGATAAAGGGTTTATATTTTATTTTTTCAAAATATGATGGGCCAATGTAATATTGTTTTTTAAATAGATTCATGAGAGCAGGTGGGGTGAAGAGGGGTCCATTATAAAATTTCTTCATATGAATTATTAAAAAAATTAGATTTTTTCAAACAAACAATATCTAATTATATTTTAAAAATCAAGTTTTTGATTTTATTTTTTAGATCATATCACTTCTCTACTTTTTTACATAATTTTTCAAAAAAAACTAAAAAAACTAAAAAAAAATGAATTTTTAACTAACTTATCGAAATAAACCAAAAGAATCCATTACTATATTTATATTGAAAGAAACAATTGATTACAATACTTTATAAATTTAAAAGTTGTTTGCTAGACCTAACAACATTAGCTAATAATATATAGGGATTGACTTTCCTCCAGTTCTCCAGTTCGATTGAAGGGTGGTGTTAGATCTATGAGAATTTACCATGGGTTCTATTTTGATAATTTGAATCGTTCAATGTATAGAACTCGTCGAGTACTATATATTTGTAAAAATTCACGTTAATCAGATATCAATAGCTACTTCATCAGAACAAATTTCTATCAACTATTTATTTTTTCACAATCTATTTTTTTTTTTATTTTATATAAAACTAATTTAATCATGTAGCTATTGATATCCAATCAACGTGATTTTTATAAGCACATAGTACTCAACGAGTTTTATATATTAAACGATTCAAATTATTAAAATAGAATCCGTGATAAATCTCCATGAACTCAACAGCACCCTCCAGTCCGATCACAGACTGGAGGGAAGCCAAACCCCAATATATATATATATATATATTATTTACAAGTAATGTTTTGTGAATGAAAATATAATTTTATTTTTTTTTACCTCATTTCTTACTTCAACACACAAATAAATGAACTCTAGGATAAATTATACAAGTAGTTCCTGTAGTTTACTTGATGTGTCAATTTGGTTCATCTTATTTCAATTTGCTCAATTTTGCCCCTTAATTTAACGGATTTTGTCATTTTAGTTCAATAAATAGCGGTTATTAGGTTTGGTAGACAAAAAGTCAAACTATGTGTCAATTTGGTCCTTATAGTTTACACAATGTGTTAATTTGATCCCAATCAAAATCGAGCAAATTAAAATAATAGAGACCAAATTGACACATTGTGTAGACTTTCCGTCTACCAAATTTAATAATCGTTATTTATTGGGCTAAAATGACACAATCTGTTAAATTGAGGGGCAAAATCGAGCAAATTGAAATAATAGAGACTAAATTGACACATTGTATAAATTACAGGGATCATTTACATAGTTTACCCTAAATTCTATATATATTTATAAATGTGAACTTATTATTTTGTATTCAAAGAGAAAGAAAAATAAATAAGATTATATATACATTACCTTTGTGAATATATAACAAAAAAAGTCTACTAATACATGATGAGCGTGTTGTTAACAATCTATGCATCTTTCCCAGCAAGTGATAGACTCTCGCGTTCTTTCACTATCACTTCCAAAAATGAAGTCCATGCCAAACCCATCCATGGGCAGAGATGATAAGTTACTCTTGGCTTATTTTTTTTAGAAGAAAAATACCATAAATGTGAGAGTGTCAATAAGGATTGAAAAATTCTTACAGATTAAATTCAAGCAAATTATCAAACTATTGTGTTGACCGTTTTTTTGCCTCAATGAAGAGGACTTCAAAGTTACCAAGTGTAAAAAAAATAAAATTAAAAGAATGAGGAAGACAGAGAAAGATGAATGAGTGAACAATTTGGGTGATTGAGTGAATAATCAAAGTAACAATTAATTACCTCTACTCCTATACTTTGAAAAGGAAGTGCATAAAATTACCTCTACTTGTATGCTTCGAAAATGAAGTGTTGAAAATAGAATGTAAGAAATATAAATGACAAGAAAAAATAGAAATCAATTGTCTTTGATTTGAGTTCTAGATCCCCTTACAATGTAGTCATGAATGGCTATTTATAAGCAAACATTTGTAGGAAAAACTACCTAATAACTACCACATTCTTCCATTTTTCACACTTCACACTCCATGATCTTCCACCTCATCTTATGTCTCCATAACTGCCTTAATCTCGAATTCATGCTCCATGATCCTCTACATTCTCCATCATCTCTTCATATGTGTTTAATGATTCATAACTTCTCATAACCTCTAAATGAGTAGGAGAGTGTCACGTGCCCTGCAATTTATCAATAATAATAATAACAATAATAATAAATTATTTATTTATGGTATCAACATTATCCCCTACGACTATTTAAGAATGAGGCGTCCCGAATTCTTGAAGAGTTGTATATGTATGCCAGTATAGGCCTTATTTGACAATAAATTAATTGCAACTTGAAGGGAGGTACACGTTCATAGGTCCTCTTGTCCCATGATATGCATTGAAGGTGAACATAGAACCAAACATATGTTTTATAAGCCTTGACAGAAAACAAAAACCATCTTCTGAATGTATTTACCATATACATCAAAGACCAACAAAGCTTCGAAGGTGTGCAAGAATTGCAAATTTTATTCTTCATGCAACTTGATAAAGGAGCAATATTCATCTATCAAGACAATGAATTAAACAAACAAGGGGGGGGGGGGAAGGAAAAAAAAAAAAACCGGGGGGGGGGAAAAAGGAACAAAAAGGGTGCAACACGAGGACTTCCCAGGGGGTCATCCATCCTAGTACTACTCTCGCCCAAGCACGCTTAACTGCGGAGTTCTGATGGGATCCGGTGCATTAGTGCAGGTATGATCCTGGCCTTTTTTTTTTTTTTTTTTTTTTTTTTGAATTTTTTTTTATGAAACTGTAGCTAACTTTTTATCTCCGAAGGATGCCGATTATGAATTTTATCTCGAATGCAATAACTTCAAAGTGAAATAGTGCCTTTGAAGTATTTCCTCCATTTCCCATCTGAACTTCAGTTTGCCATTCAATTCGAACTTCAAGTTGGCATCCAGTTTGTGTACCTTCGAAGCAACATGTAAGGACTTTGAAGCACATTATAATTAATGCCAGCATAGTTCTACGGTCTTAACTTTGAAGAACAAGAGAACAATATATGATTTCATAAGGCAACTTCAAAGCACATAGTTGGCATCCAGTTTGTGTTCCTACGAAGCAACGTGTAAGGACTCCGAAACACATTACAATTAATGCGAATATAACTTCGAAGAATAAGAGAACAATATATCATTTCATAAGGCAACTTCAAAACACATAGTTGGCATCCAGTTTGTGTACCTTCCAAGCAACATGTAAGGACTTCGAAGCACATTACAATTAATGCCAATATAGTTCTACGGTCTTAACTTCGAAGCACACGAGAACAAATATTTCATAAGGCAACTTTGAAGCGCATGACATCATGGTTCATCGATTAGCTCGAGGCTATTGGTATGTCCCTATCAAAACAGACCATTTGGATTCGAAGCTCTTAATTATGTAGCCATCAAAGCACTTACTTCGTTCATTCTTTCTAATAAATTATGCCAATATAATTTTATGGTCATAATTTCTGGACTTAATCAAAAACAACCAAGTGTTGGTGGCTTCGAAGCATTTCAAAATACAAAACATTTACAATAATACTCCGAAGCGCAAGAATGTTTGAAGAGAAGGCCTTAAAATAAGCTAAAGTCGTTTGTTATTCAAGCAATTCGCAACCCCTTATTTTCAAAAGAGCCAATATTCAAATATGACTCACCTTCATTCCTTCATAAATATGTAATAATGTTCATAAATATGACTCACCTTCATTCCTTGCTTCTTCATAAATATTCAAATATTGTGTTTTAATTCCCTTTCCTTTTACTGTTCTTGTTAGTCTTTTTTAGTATATGCCATTGAAGCCATTGTCATTTAAGTTGGGTTGGACCGTTGAGTAGCTCCACCTCCAGCAACAGTTGGGCTTTTGCACTGTTATGGCGCCCACTTATCCTCATCTGGTACGACTCTTCTACTAGAGCATGTACGAGTCACTCACTGAGGTAGGACTGTTGATGGCCACCTTGTCAGCATCACAAAACCCATGATTGACCAAGTGTTAGGGTTCTTTTCGAAGACGGACCACCAGCCCTTTGAGGAAGTTAAGGGCCGACAACCCATACACAACCTCAACTTGTGTAGAACTAGACTTGGCCCTTACCATTTGCCAACTCTCTCACGTTTATCTTCGAGCTGAACGACCTCTCAATTGATCCGACTAAGGAGATTGACACTGCTTATCTGACTTTCGGATAGCGGGAATGGCAGCACAACTTATCTTGCATCCCGCAACAAGTTGGTGACCCGGTTGATGAGGCCCATGACCCCGTCTACAACCAACCACCTTATCTTGCCTCCCCTATGCCCCTCAAGGGGACCCATTCTATATGACTCGTGAGGAGTACTTACAGCTTCAACACTCTGTGGATCAGGTCCACAATACTCTTCACAACCACCACTAGATCCTCATGGGGTTGCACACGGATTTTCAGGTGCATCGGGACTATGCTCAGGCGGCTTTCGACCAGCTCAACGCTCGCCAGCTCGACATTCAGCAGTCAGTTGCATCACTGCAAACTGACTTTTATATATATCGAGAGTCCAACCAGCAACGTTTTGATCAGCTCGGTGCCCGGGTTCAGGACGAAGCATTCGAGACATGGAAATTGATGAACGCCTTGTTTGCCCAGCATTTCCCCCCATTGCCACCACCAGATTCTCAATAGTACTAGACTATCATTTTCTTTGTCTCTTTTATTTCTGTATTTACTTTTAGTTGTTTCTCTTTCTAAAAAAAAAAAGAAGTGTGTGTGTGTGTGTTACTATTTGCTTACCTAGATGTGCACCTACAATCTCTGGTAATATTCTCGCTTGCCTATTTACTTAGCATTTGCTTTCATTGAGGACAATGTCATATTCAAGTTGGGGGATGAGGGTATTTTCTTTTGTGCATTTTTATTTGGCTCATAATTCATGCTTATACCTACTTCACTTGATTGTACTACTTCACTTGATGTTGATTTGTTGCTAGTAGGGTGTTGATATTTGCATATGTTAATTGGGGAGCACAATAGACTTGTATGAAAATGGTTTATTGAGGTTTGCACTAAGACAGTTATTTGTGGTTGTGATGTTAGTACACTCATCATGAGTATGCCTTGACTCACATGAACACACTATCATAGCCGTGACCTCTTTATTATAATCCCTGGTGTACATCATTGATAATTGCTAGTGTTGCAAGAAAGAATAAATGACAAGCCTTGATTCTCAAAAAAAAAAAAAAAAAAAAAAAATTGACTTGTTTGGGTTCGTAGCCTCTTTAACTCGAGTTATTAAGGCTGTAGGGGTGTCTCCATACCTAATGCCCTAAAACTGTCTAGTTTGGGAGTCATTAGCCCAATGCTTGTTATATGGGTTAATTAGAAAGCTTAAGGGCCCTAGACATTGCACAGTTAAGGAAAAATAAGAAAAATGACTTGTTCGTGTTTGTAACCTTTTCAGCTAGAGTTGTTAAGCTCGTAGGGGTGTCTTCACACCTAGTGCCTTAAAACCATCTGGTTTGGGAGTTATTGGCACAATGCTTGTTACATAAGTTGATTAAAAAGCTTAATGGATCATGACATTGCATAGTCTTCCAAAAAAACAAAAGCTAAAAACAAAAAAAAATGAGAATCTTGCTTGCAAAAGTTTAGTTTTTCTATATATGTTAGGTGTTATTCTGAGTTATGCTGGGCTATTATAGTGGACAGTTAACTAGTTATGAGGATTGTACTTTACACCAAGGGTACTGATGATGTGTTTACTAGCATTCACAAGCACGTGGAACTTAATTTTTGTAATGTTGAATTGCGATCTTTGCTCAATAGATTTCTTCATGCTTGTCTACTGTGCCTTCAATGACTCATAATGTCTTAATATTGCACTGTAGTAGCACATAAGTTAATTCTTGAGTGATGTAGTGTGATTAATTATTGTTGGGCAGATGTGAATATGTTAATGTTTGTAGGTATCATTTCTAGAAATCCTTACGAGACTGTACTCGTCCGCTTGGGGTAACTTTGTAAGTTAAAGGCTTGTTGCATAAGCTAAATGGAATCGTTTTTCCCATGAAGGAAGAGGTAGCTAGATTTTTTTTTTTTAATTTTGTTTTTCTTTCTTTATTCCTTGCTTGAGGACTAGCAAGTTGCAAGTTTGAGGATGTGGTTGAAGCCGAATTGTACAACACTAAGACCGATAATTAGGATCTCTTAACTTTACCTGCCTATCAAATTATATATTTCATGTATGTTTAATGTCAATCAGGTTGGGTACAGTAGGAGCATAAAATGAGAAAAAATGTAGAAGTTTTAGAGAAAAATGCTTCCCGCATGTGCGGAGAACCATTCCCGCACATGTGGCCCATCCATCGTAGTCAAACAAAGCCTAAGGAAATCGCACGTGCGGAGGCCCATTCCTGCACGTGCGGAACCCTTGCCGGACGTGTGATGGAATTTCCTGCATGTGCAGCCATACCTTGGAAAGCGTGCCTAATGTTTTGAATGTAGAGAAAATTGTACAGGTATAAAAAAACAGAAAAAAGGCTGGGCAGGGGTTTTGAAAAATTCCAAAAGAAAATAGGGGCTAGGGTTTGGAAAAGAGGATTCTTGAACTTCAAGGATAATTTTCATGGAGACTTTTTCTTCTTCTACTTGTTCTCTATAACGCCCCGAAATAAATGCCATAAATCCATCCAATTCTATATGTAAATAACAATATGAATCAGAGTATAATGTTCTTTCATTTCATGAGAGTTAATACTACAAAAGAGTTTAACTAAATAAATGCCCTATAGGCTTACATCTTTTCCAAGACCATGCTTGGTTACAACAAAAGCAGATATAAATCCAATATATGTAAAGCCCTGGCTTGAATCAAAACAACAGTATAATACACAAAAGAGAAGCCTTCAGCTGCGATTCCTCCCAAGCTATTGCCTTGGCAAAGGCATATCACCAACACCTGAAAAGGTTTTTCCCAAATAGGGTGAGCTAAAACCCAGAAGGAACAATCTAACACAATATGTGAATCTTAACAAAGATATGTGTATGATATGCACATCCAGTACCCATGATAAAATCATTTATAACTCTTTTACAAAACCATGCCCTGCCAAGATTTATATTTCAATTTATTTTATCTCATTTCATAAGCCATTCACCATTTCACTCAAATAACCAAACCGAGAGTATAACACAGTGGGTCTTTAACCAACACAGCCATTATACAAATACTTATATTTTGCCATTTACAGATATTTCGTCCGTGGGAATCGGCACCTATGTATATGTACAGTTTTCGGGACTTTCATCCTAGCCAATTTAATTCAATAGAGTCCATTCCCTTTCTTCTCCCAAGCATGGAATACATCTATTTTCTTCTCCCAAACATGGAGTAGATCTGCTTTCTTCTCTCAAACATCATACATATACAATGTATTAAAGACATAGTCATATTCAATGACAATGAATAAGAGATTAGTTTCAATTCACCTAGTGCAATTTCTACAATAATCATAACTATCCTTCACCGATAATCCAAAATAGATATTTCTAAAACACCTCTATGGTGAGGTAGGGTTTCCCTGTAGAGACACACTCTGACAGCACATATTAAGCAAGTGAGAGCCAAAACACCCCTATGGTAGGGTAGGGTTTCCCTGTCATTTTGTCAGGAACTAGGGTTTCATTACGCATGCATGCGGTTTCAAACAACCTACATTTGGGTAAGCAACCTGTCCTAGTTTGGAACAGTCTCTAAGGCTTCCGATATGCAACTAGGTCGAATGGTCAAAAAGGGTGGGCTATTATAGTGGACAGTTAACTAGTTATGAGGATTGTACTTTACACCAAGGGTACTGATGATGTGTTTACTAGCATTCACAAGTACATGGAACTTAATTTTTGTAATGCTGAATTGCGATCTTTGCTCAATAGATTTCTTCATGCTTGTCTACTATGCCTTCAATGACTCATCATGTCTTAATATTGCACTGTAGTAGCACATAAGTTAATTCTTGAGTGGTGTAGTGTGATTAATTGTTGTTAGGAAGATGCAAATATGTTAATGTTTGTAGGTATCATTTCTAGAAATCCTTACAAGACTGTACTCATCCGCTTGGGGTAACTTTGTAAGTTAAAGGCTTGTTGCATAAGTTAAATGCAATCGTTCTTCCCACGAAAGAAAAGGTAGCTAGATTTTGTTTAATTTTGTTTTTCTTTCTTTATTCCTTGCTTGAGGACTAGCAAGTTGAAAGTTTGAGGATGTGGTTGAAGTCGAATTGTATAACACTGAGGCCGATAACTAGGATCTCTTAACTTTACCTGTTTTATGTCTGTTTAATGTCAATCAGGTTGGATACAGTGGGAGCATAAAATGAGCAAAAATGCATAAGTTTTAGAGATCTCGACGGAGGGATCGAAAGAATAATACAAATCATCTAATTAACTAACTAACAAGCTAATTAATTATTTACACAACCAAATCGAAATAAATAACTAATCTAAGTTATTAAAACACTGAAATGGCCTCGAGACGAGGGATGAATGCATGCTTGGACGGCTTCGCTCGAAAATCTATCGCCATGCTTCATGTTGCCTCTGTTTGCATTGCTCTGTACCTCTGAAAATTGTGCCAACTTCTGTGACGCTTCTGAACCATCTTGTGTACACTGTGGGAGGTCATCGACCAAGAGATGATGCCATCGACCAAGATAGGAATGTCATCGACCAAATAGAAGGCTCTCGGCCAAGTGTTTGTTGCCGATCGGCACTGAATATGGTCGATCAACCATTTCTTCCTGTGAAAAGCTCCTGTTGCTGCAGCAGAGGACAAACAGAGCATGGCAATACATTTACAAGACAATGACTACACAACTACACCCCTTATCATGTTTAAGACTCAAAGGTGTGTAGTTCTCGACCCTCGGACCATCAATCACGCATTTCGATGCATGATGGCCAAAGAGGCCAAGTGTGCAATTCAATATGGAATGAAATGCACAAAAACACACGAGGGGCCCCAACCTTTATCATGTTTGATCAAAAGGCAAGGGAATGCACACACAATGCAATGCAACCTAAGCATGCAAGCAAGCTAATGCAACATGAGCATGCAAGCAAGCGATATGCAACCTAAGCATGCAAACATGCATGCATACAATGTAATAGGCATGAAACAACAATACCAATAACAAACATGTAACAACATGTAATCTAACAAGTATGCAAGATGGATGAGCATGCAACAACATGTCAATTAGCAAGCATGCAACAAGCATGTAAGCATAATGTAAGAGGACTAGCATGCCACAACATGCAAGGGAACTAATATGCAACAACATATAATGTACCAAGTATGCCACAAGCATGCGACAACATGCGAGGTAAACATGTAACAACATGCAAAAGGATGGACTTAAACTAAAGTGGACAGCTCTTAAACATGCCCAAATCAGTGGCCAAAGTGCTATAGAAATGAAGACAAAGGTACATACAAACATGCATGCCAATTGGCCTATCACCTAAGCATAGGAGAGCAACTTTCAAGAACACTTAAAATGGGACAAATATGGACATGTGACATGCATTATAAGCTCTGAAATCATGTTAGGAAAGGTGCCAAACCAACCAAACAAAGCAAGCAAGTCTTGCAAAAGGGCTTAAAGCTTGAAACTAGCCAAGGGACTCAAACCAAGGCTATGCAAAATCTGAAGCAAATGACAAGTATAATCCAAAATAGTCCTAGATCATGCCAAAATGAGCCTAAAACATGCAAGGACCAAAGCCAAAATAAGCTAGAACAAATGACCAAAAGCATGAGGCATGCAAGGCTACAAAAGAGGTGTTACACTACACCTATCAAAACCAAACATGGCATGACTTAAGCAATGAAAAACAGAGTTATGGCATGGTAAAACAAGACCAAAAACCCACTTAGATGGCATCCCAAAGACCTAAACATGATGGCATACACAGTGACCCATTCATGAGGCATAAAATACCAACTCTTTAAAGCATTAAAGGAGTGACAAGTGCAAGCATTTGAGCATGAAACATGGATTGAAATAGTATAACAAATGATGCCAAATCATTGAAATGGTCCAAGTAAAGCATGGTAGCGACTTGGACAGTTAAGGCTAACAAGCTAGAATGCCTTATGGCTATACAAAGCATGGCATATATGGCCAAAACAACTCAAATTAGAGCTTAAGCATGTTACAACAAGTCTAAAAGTTTCATGGAGTCGAGCCAAAATCATGCTAGAAACATGGCTTAAAGCATGATGCATGTTAAGGCAAATGAAAGGATTGCAAGGCAAGTACATGAAGCATACATGGTATGTCCAAACCAAGTCAAAACAGTGTTATATCATGGCAAAAAAAAGCCTAATACATACTGAAACGAAGCTAAAACAAGCCAAGCAAACATGCTACCAATATAAGCCATTTATACTAGCATTCAAGACAATAAGGAGAGGGGATGACCCTCTCCCATTTACGACTCCAAAACCACCTTTCCACCACTGAAAATCCTTTGGATTTGAATGGTAGGAAGGTCATGTAAAGCCAAGAACAAGGGCCAAAAGGGATGGCCTAAAACAAGGCCTAACAAGGCCTATGAGGGGGGACACAACCCCAAACCAAAAAGTGATCTTAAACAAAGATCTAAAGCATCAAAAACCAGAACTTATTGTAGTTTAGAGTTAAGCTTAAAACAATAAGCAAGAAGGTCTAAAAGCTTAAGCAAGAAGGGGTATTAAAAGCAAGAATGCTCACCCTTGAAGAACACTTTCAAGAACAAAGCTCCAGCAGGTTTCCCAAGCTTAAACCACTCCAAGAACTCTGAAATCAACTCTCTGGGATCTCAGCAACCAAAGGATGGTGTACTAGTGTGTGTTTGTGTACAATAGTAAAACAATACTACACTTTTGAGTACAAAACAAGGCTAAACAAAGAAGAATAGATACAAAAGTATATCTATCCCTCAAGACTCAATTTTATGAACCCTTGAGGAGGGAGGATATGGTTCTCTCTTATAGAGAACCAAAAGCAAAGCTTCTTGAGGAAGCTAAGCAAAGGGGCAAATCCTTCCATACACGTGTATGGATGGGGTGAATTATGCATGCCAGCTGTGACAGCTGGCATAAAATATCTGCATAAAGCAGATGAACAGGGCTCGGCCAGAAAATATGGCCGATCGACTAACACAAGGGCCGATCGACTAAAAAGAGTGCCGATCGGCCAACACTTTTGGCCGATGGCAAGAAAACAAGGCCGATGGCTTCAAGCCTTGGCCGATGGGTTGAGGGGATGGCCAACAAGCCACCCTCTTCCCTCAGAAGCAAAAACACAAGTGCTTGGTCCACAACCAAGCACAAAACAGACAAGTTGAGAGATCTTAAGGTAAGGTGTGCGGCCGAGACCTTCGGGAACTCAAAATGAACACGAATATGGATGATTATCGAGTATTCAAACGATGACGTCCAAGTCTTGAGGACAGTCAAAAATGTGGTGTCTACAGTTGCCCCTCTTTGACAGAACTCGAAAGTCATAAAAATGACGGGTGTGAATGTCAAAGCCCAGAGACGACCCATTTTTGACAAGGCCGAAGACTTAGACAAGCATACAATATAACAAGATATGTGCCCGAGGGCGGGGGTAAAATGCAGAGGACATGCACGGTGCCGAACATAACTTATGATCATGCAAAGGAAGCTGTAACGAAGCGTAACATGCAACAGTTTTAAGCAAGCGAACACAAATCTAACTACATTACATGCAGAAAGGATGTAAGAGAATTATACAATTCTCGCTACATCTCACACCGAGAATACAATATCGTCCGGTTCGTCTGGTCTCGCCAACTTCAAATGAACCGTACATACAATATCGTGCCTGCAAAAGAAAGAAACTTAACAGGTACAATATCATTAGAAACATGCATAAAATGCAAGTGAAAGGTGCATGACAACGCAAGTGAAGTGTGAAGTGCATGACAATGCAGGTAGAACGTGCGAAACAACGCAAGTTAGAGAGGGTGCGAAACAACGCAAGTAGAACGTGCCAAACAACGCAAGTTAGAGAAAGTGCGAAACAACGCAGGTTGGTGAAGTTGCAAGACAATGCAAGTTAGATGGGTTTGCAAAACAATGCAAGTTAGATAAGTTTGCAAAACAATGCAAGTTAGTGAGTTTGCAAGACAATGCAAGTTAGTGAGTGTAAAACAATGCAAGTTAGTAAGGGGTGCAAAACAATGTACAGGTTAGTAGGGGCGCAAGACAATGCACAAGTTAGTAGGGGTGCAAGACAATGCACAAGTTAGTAGGAGTGTAAGACAATCCACAAGTTAGAGAGGGTGCAAGACAAAGCACGAGTTAGAGGGGGTGCAAGACAATGCACAAGTTAGTAGGGGTGCAAGACAATGCACATAACGAGCAAGACAATGCCAGTTATAGGGGTATGCAAAACAATGTAAATAACAAGCAAGACAATGCCAGTTATAAGGGTATGCAAAACAATGCAAATGAGATGTGCATGATAATGCAGATGAGGAAATGCATGACAATGCAAATGAGATGTGCATGACAATGCAGATGAGGAAATGCATGACAATGCAAATGACGAAATACATGACAATGCAGATGAGATGTGCATGATAATGCATGTACTGAAATGCATGACAATGCAGATGAGATATACATGACAATGCAAATGAGATGTGCATGACAATGCATGTACTGAAATGCGTGATAAGGCATGTAACATAATAAGATGTATGATGATGCAAATGAGATATGCGAAACAACGCGGATGGAGGGGCACAAGACAACGCGACCTAAGGGATGTGCATGATAATGCAAGCATGATGTGCACTACAACGCATAAGAGATGTGTAAAACAATGCAAGCATGATGTGTGCTACAACGCATAAGAGATGTGTATAACAATGCAAGCATGATGTGCGCTACAACGCATAAGAGATGTGCATAACAATGCAAGAGCGAAATGACGTATAACCAATGTGCGCTAATTATAAACACGATAAAACGTTGTAATGCAACGTATTTAAAGCAATTTCTGAATCTCGCAAGGGACAAAAGGACACAAAAAAGGATACTCCTTGCGCGCACCGAGCACCGCACACAGAAGACACAGTTCGAGGTCAACACGAAGGCCGGTTAAGCTTCGAAAATGTACTTTCTTGCACTGTCGTGAGAGATGAAGGTCCCAAACCACATAACTGACTCAACCAAGGGTGTGGGAGGTGCATCTACCACAAGGGGAGTCCATCGGCCACCAATCGGCCACAAAATGGCAGTTTCGGGGCAATTTTGTCTTTTGGCCTCGGGTCTTTAAATATAAGGTTCCAAACCTTATATTTTCACTTCACCCTAGCTCGAAAATCCTTCCTCTCTGTCCCTAGGTGATTTTCCTCCATTCGATCCGTGTTTTTCTCCCGTTTTAGAGCCTTTTCCATCGTTCGATTCGCGAAACCCTTCCCGTTTCGAACACTTTGAACCGATCGAAATTCATTTTTGATGTCCCTTTCTTGGTTTCCACCACTTGGGATTTGTTTTTCCCGAGTTATACCTCGATCTTCGTGCCTTTTCCACACTCCGACCTTTTCTCCCATTTTTCACCCCTCGGGGTTGACTTTTAGGTTGACTTTTCGCATTCTCACCCATTTTTCACACTTTCGGCCATTTTTGCACTCTTTTTGAGATGGCAGACGACATTCCACGGGGTGGGGCTCCCCCGGAGATGGATGTGGACCCTGAGGTCGAGCTCTTTCCTCTTCGCATCCGTCCATTCGACCCGACGACCTACAGGTCGACGATACATGTGCTGCCTCCCGATAGCATTCGTCACTTTAGGAGCTATGCGCGGGCCGCGCCACTGGAGCTTTTGCTGCGTGAGCCAGAGTCACATTTGTCTTGCGGCACCGCTGAGGTACACCCCTTCTCTGTTTCATTTTCTGCAATGTAGAACATACAACTGCGATAGTCGATTCTGTTCTTTAACTGCTTAACCCAGATACACTGATATATCATATGCTGTAGTTCATCGCAAGCACACCCACACCCGATATCTGTGTAGACTCAACCACATGCGCACACACTGCATTTTCAACTGAATAACGCGAAACACACTGATACATCGTATGTGTAGTTTACCGTGAGCACACTTGCACCCAATATCTACGTAGACTTGAACACATGCACATACACCACATATTCAACTGAATACATTCAAAAACTGTATTTCTAACATTGCTTCGCAACTGCTTGTTTTGAACACAGGGAGATTCCCATGCCTTCCGGGGGTATGGGAACACCATTGCCCGTGGTTAGTACATGGAGCTGCCCGATACGGTCCGCCTCATCGTCGACCGGGCCGGCTTCGGCCCTTTCTGCATGGGACTCTCGCGCCTCACTGTGAGTAGGCCTCTTCTGGGTGCACTAGTGGAGAGGTGGTGGGATACCACCGACTCCTTCCACCTTTCTGTCGCGGGGGAGATGACGATGACTCCTTTTGATTTCTTCATGCTCACAGACATCGGAGTAGGGGGTGATCCGATCCCATTTGATACTGATATGGATAAGTGGGACGCCGCACAGATTTACTTGCTCGGCCTCCCCTCTCCCGTCCCGGATTTGTGCGGTACTCGTGGTTTGAGGACCGCTTCAGGATTCTGGCGCCCACGACTCGCGAGGAGGAGGATCAGTATGCCCGCGGCTTTGTCATGTTCCTGCTAGGGACCACACTCTTCGCCGACCGGGCGAACGCTATCGCCCTCTATCTGCTGAGCGCATTGGTGGACGTGACGCGGATCTGCCGCTATGACTGGGGTGGCGCAGGCCTGGCCACACTTTATGGATATATGAGTTCATCTTCCCGCCGCAGTGGACACTTGCTTGGAGGCTATTGGCGAGCCTGGGAGGTACACCTTCCCTTTTTGTTTTACAGTTCTGCTTTATACTATCTGTACACCACACACACTGTGCACACGCAATTTGCTTTACACTGGTTGTACACTGCACACACGCAATCTGCTTTACACTGACTGTACACTGCACACAACGTTCTCTAATTTCTGCTTTATTCTGCATTCTACTTTATCTGATAAGCATACTGATATTTACCCTGCTACACTCTACAGTTGTGGGTGTATGCCTACTTTCCTAGGCTTGCCCCAGTGCCAGATGTGGAGATCCCCATCGGCGTTCCATTTTCCCATCGATTCGATGTGAGATGCAAACGGAGGCCGAGAGAGTCCTTCGTATTCTTCCGCCGATATTTTGACACCATCACCGCCGCAAAGGTATGTCAAACTTTGCAGTTTATTTAAGCCTCGCTTTACATTGTACTTTCAATAGCTGATAACAAACTGTATATCGTTTGCAGATCACCTGGTAGCCTTGGGCCCCGTTGCCGGAGGCTGTCAGAGATCAGTATGCGGGCGCTCGAGAGACTGCCCGATTTAGGATTCTGCTGGAGGGCCTGATCTATCGGGCATGGTACTTGGGGGAACGCTTCTTGCGCCAGACCCTTGGCTTATCAGAGCAGGTAGTTCCGCGGCCACCTCTTACCTACACGAGGCACACGGAGAGATATACCTCGCAGGAGATGATAGATTTCACTATCGGGTGGGATTCTGACTTCTTCAGGGATGAGGGTGACTACACCGAGTTCGTCCAGGCTTATCTCATGTGGCCTTTGACCGGTGCTCGCCGAGCTGAGAGAGAGAGACCTGCAATTCCAGTGGCAGGAGTAGGGGCACCGAGGGCACCGAGGGCCCATAGCAAGAGTGGGTCCCGGAGAGGACAGGGAGTCGGGTGGCCAGCACTGCCTACCACCATGACATGCCGAGGGCAGGGTGGGGAGATGTATCAGATACCCATCGCTCCTCCTCCGGCTGATCATGAGCTTATCGGAGTTTACAGCTCAACCCCGGTATGTACTACTATACTTTGCATTCTGTACAATTATTTCATTTCATTTGATATTTCGTAGAATACTAATGACTTCAATACTTTTGCAGGCTTCCGTCAAGTATACTAGACAGTCTCTGGAGCTAACGGCTTCCGTGATGGGGATGCTGCAGCAGAGCATAGACCTGTTTACCATCTACAGGATTCCGGTGAGTTCTTTCAACCTGAGTCCCAAAACTTTGCATAATTCGTTCCATATTGATATGATGCATCACATTATCAATACAGCACTTGATACACTGCATTCACATACCACTCATGGCACTGATACACTGTAACTCACACACTGCTCACAGCATTGCTCGCGGCATTCATACACCGTATTCATAGCATTGCCCATGGCATTCATACCCTGTTTTGCACAACATAACTGATGCATTTCCCATTTGTTCTTTTCAGGCCCCATTCCAGATTTCGGCCACAGGAGGTGCTCCAGTAGGGCCTTTTGTACCTGCCCGAGGAGGAGGGGGAGTCAGGTGGAGGATGACTATCCACAGCCGAGGCAGACATAAGCGCACCCGTGCTGAGAGCAGTTCACGAGAGCCCTTCCCCGATGATTTTGATGAGGAGGCGACGTCATCCCAGGGTGAGGCTGGAGACAGCTCAGACACTGACTACGGAGCCAGCGGTGGTGATCCTAGACCCTCGTCCAGGAAGAGGACCAGGACAGATTCTCGTGCTCGAGATGACTGATATTGATCCAGACACTTGCTGCTTTTCTTCTTTTTGCTTTGTTCAGACATTTTGTTGTTTTTCCCTTTTTGCTTTACTTTTCTTTTCACTAGTAGTTTAAGCATATTGTACTGCCTCAGGCAGGTTTTACTTTCTTCAAAACTATGTACTTTTGCAAGAGACATATGATGAAATGAAACAACTATTTTTTTCAAAAAGTGTTACATTTGTACATTCTATGCATCGCATCGCATTACATTACAATGTAAATGAGATTGAACTTCGTTTTGAAAACCAAATGCTCGAATTGCATCAATCAGGTAGTGAGCCCACTAACGACAAAACAACTCGATAAGCAAAACAAAGAACTCGACAAGCTAACCAAGTGTAATTACAACTCGATAAGCAAAACAAAGACTTAAAGAATACGAAATACAACTCGATAAGCAAATGTACAACAACTCGATAAGAAAACCAAAGTAACACAGGTGTGATTTCGCAAAATCATCACCGGAAAGCATTGGAAGTGGTACCAGTCACAAATTCTTAGCATATTCAACATATAAACTGCTCATAGAACAAAGGGAGAGGCCATCGGCCAAAGGAAAATGCCATCGGCCACAAGAAATGGCCATCAGCCAACATTTCTAGCCGATCGGCCAAAAAATATGGTCGGTCGGCACTATTTTTGGCCGATCGGCCAAAAATGGCAAGAACCTCCAGAATGTTGACACCTGTCTTCCACTCAACACCTTATCTTCTATAAAAGCCTCAGCTTCGTAGTTTTCCTCATTTCAGCTTTGATTTGCACCAAATGGAAGAATTTCTTGTCCAAAATCTCACAACTTGGATTGCCAATTTGGATGGCTCGGAAAGTCTAAATTTTTGGGGTTTCGGCATAAATGCACTATTCACGCTGGGTCGCACTCCGCTGCGTTTTCCGTTCCTCTATGCCACGGCAAGGTTTTGGAATTCGGTAACACACGTCTTTAGCTTTGGCAGACAATAGGTGTGTCCTACTTTCAAGGATTTCCAAGCTTTAATGGAATCCGAGCGTGATGTAGAAATCTTGCCTCAGTTGCGGTTCGGCCACGTCCAAACCTTAGGAAGGATGTGCAGCCTTACTTTGCACGACACTCAGTCATTGATTCACAATGGAGAGTTGGACATTCCGAGCTTGGTTTGTCGATTTTCTGATGCTGGTGATCGCTGCGACCATCATTGGTAGGGTTATCGGCGACACGCGCTTTGCTTGTGCATGCTATCTCACTTCTTGCTTGCCCCCGGCTCGGGAGGGTTTAGCGCTTGTTTGATCGAGGTTGTCGAGGGCTTAAGAGAAGGTAAGAGTTGCATCGCCTTGATGCTAGCCGAAACATTGATAGGCTTGGACGCTTTTCATCGCCGGGAGACGGCTAGGTTTGTGGGGAGTCCACTACTATTACAGGTAATGTTTCCTACCCCATCTCAAATATACTGCTCACATCACTCGGCCCTCAGGCTCATTTTTTTTTATCTCAAAACCCTTTGCTCACTTTTCCTCTCAATATACACCTCTCTATTCTTTAATCTCTCATTTTTTTATCCCTCTCCAGGTATGGTTGATGGACAAATTGAGAGTGGTGGACTCATGCCCGGCATATTCAGCTCGCAGCTATTCCTCCCAGCAACGTCTAGTCAATGCTCTGGATGAGGAATGGTGGTATGACTGGATGTGCAGTTTGTCCACAGACTGCATTGCTTGACGCTGCCCTTGGCTCAATCTACCGGCGATGAGCTACAGTATGACTTGCCAGCCTGGGATCCAATTGATTGGCCTGACACACTGCGTGTTTTACATTCCGTTCCAGTTCCGGCGCCAGTTCGGACATGATCAGACTTGCCCAGAAGAGGGGATTGAGTACCCTGCTACATTTTCGGTCCAAGGCACGCAGCTAGCTCGGTATGCCATAGCATGGAGGACGAGAGAGCTTCTGGCCCCCACTCCCACTTTCGGTTGCACCCTATCTGATGAATGCATAGATTGGCTCGATGAAGAGGCACGGGTAGGGCCCAGCTCGGCGTCAGAGGCTTCGACCAGCTCTGGGAGGGGACACAGGGACACCTGACTATGCCCCAGATTTATTTGCTTTAATCAGAACTTTCAAGTTTTCTTTATGAATGTAATGAAAAGCAACTTCAATTTGTATTCAAGAGCAGGAGAACTCTGTATTGAAATCAATAAAATTGAAGGTTGTGGGTACTGAAAATTTTTCGTTTGGTCCAAAAATGGTCTAAGTTGTAAAAATATTAATTTGAGCAAAATCAACTTTTATTAAAACTTTTCAAAGTCATTTTCGATATGGATCAGAACTGGACACGCCTGAGATGTGTCACTGAGATACACAACCCCAGATTCCAGCAACTGGAAAGTTGCCCCTAGTCTGAGTAGCACTACACTGGAGATGACAACCGAGCTCTTGAATGCTGAATAGATAAAGATGACCAAACATGATCACATGGACAAAGTTGATCGGGGAAGTGTTTATGGCTGGACTTCAGGATGAAGTTGCCTACGTATCCCAAAGGCCGCCCTTTGCGGGTTTTCAACCTTGCGAGTTCAGTTTTTATAATTTCAAATTTTCTGTGCTCTAACTTTTGCCTAGGTCGCCCTTTCGGGTTTTCAGCCTAGCGGGCCACTCAGGGAAAATATTTCTTTAACTTGTCCATGTTGATCGGTTGGGAGAACTCTAGGCCATCTAGGTCCATCAGAACGACAGCTCCGCCCGACCAAATAGACTTGATGATGTAAGGACCAGTCCAATTAGGTTTGAACTTGCCCCTAGGGTCGTGGATGGGAGATCGGTTGTGTTTGAGCACCAAATCTCCTTCTTTCAAATTCCTAGACTTAACCTTCTTGTTGAAAGCCCTGACAATTCGTCGTTGATAACCCTGAACATGGTACAGTGCTTTTAGCCTTCTCTCATCAAAGAGCATGAGTTCTTCGAACCTGCTTTGCTGCCAATCTGCCTCAGCTATTTGACACTCAGCTAGTACTCGTAACGACGGAACCTCAACTTCGATAGGCAGAACGACCTCCATCCCATAAACCAAGGAATACGGAGTCGCCTCAGTAGAAGTTCAAATTGAAGTCTGGTAGCCCCACAGAGCAAATGGCAAATTATCTGGCCAGTCTCGGTAGGTTCCCACCATTTTCTGCAAAATGTGTTTGATGTTCTTGTTGGCGGCCTCAACTGCTCCGTTGGTCTACAGCCGATATGTGGATGACTTGTGAAAAGCCACGTTATACTTATCCAACAAGTCGATTACTTCTTTCTTAAAGTGGGAACCATTGTCTGAAATGATCTCGTTCGGGACCCCATAACGACAGATGATGTTGATTCTGATGAACTTTGCAACATGCGAAGCCTTCAGTACCGCATAAGATTGGGTCTCAACCCACTTTGTGAAATAGTCTATCGCGACCAGAATGAACTCATACCCATTGGACCCCTTCGGAGTGACAGCTCCGATCACATCGATCCCCCAAACTGAAAATGGCCATGGCAAAGTCATGTCGTACAGCTTCGACGATGGAATGTTCATGCGGTTTGCATGGATTTGGCATTTGTGGCATCGCCGGACAAACTCAATACAATCCTCTTCTATGGTAGACCAGTAGTAACCCTGTCTAAGGATCTTCTGGGCTAGCATTACCCCGTTCATGTGCGCTCCGCACTCTCCTCCGTGGATGGCCTCCATTAGGCGCTTTGATTCTTCGGCATCAACACACAGCTTATGCATCCCGAGATGACCTCTCTTGTACAGTTTACCCCCACAGATGATGAACTGAGCAGCCATTCTTCGAATTGCCCTCTTATCTTTGGCATTTGCCCCTGGTGGGTACGTCTCTTTTTCTAAGAAGTTCCAGACATCATAATACCAATGATTCTCATCTTGTACTTCTTCTATGGCAACAAACAGCTCGTAGGCCGGCACAAATTTCTGGTCAATGATGATTGGACGCATCCAGACTCCGAAAGGGATATCTATCATAGAAGATAGAGTTGCTAGTGAATCTGCGAACCTATTGTTCTCTCTTAACAGATGAGCGAAGTTCAGCTTCTCAAACTGGGGAATCAACAAGTCCAAGGTCTGGTGGTAAATTCTCATCTTTTCTTCTTTGACTTTCCAATCTTCTTTAGCTTGAGATACAACAAGGTTCGAGTCCCCAATGATGTCCAACCGTTTTGCCCCTAGTTCTAGGGCAGCTTCTAAACTAACAATACATGCCTCGTACTCTGCTTCATTGTTCGAGACTTTGAAACGGAGTTTGAATGCTAGGGGTATGCGAGAATTGCTAGGTGCTATCAGCAATACCCCTATCTCATACCCATATTGGTTTGACGCTCCGTCAAAGTACATCGTCCAAAACTCGTCTTTGATATGCAAAATAGCCTCGTTTGGGAATAGGTACTCAACTGCTTCATCCCCATCCACTGGGTGATCAGCTAGGACCTCTGCTACCGCTCTTCCCTTTTACTGACTTGCGCGTCACATATTTCAGATCGAATTCGAAAAGCAGAAGCAACTAACGGGCTAGCCTACCCGTAAGTGCTGGTTTCTCAAAGAGATATTTGATGGGATCTAATCTCGAAACCAGAATTACAGAGTGAGCTAACAGGTAGTGCCGTAGCTTCCTGGTAGCTCATACCAAGGCCAAACAAGCCTTCTCTATCGAAGTGTAGCGGGTCTCGTAATCCAGCATCTTCTTGCTCAGATAGTAGATAACTCTCTCCACTTTGTCCTTAGACTCTTGTGCCAGCATGCAGCCCATTGTAGTTTCAGTCACTGAAAGATGAAAATCAATAGTTTCCCCGGCTCAGGCAGTGACAACACAGGTGGGTTCTGTAAGTATTGCTTAATCTATTCAAAAGTAGCTTGGCATCGGCCGTCCCATTGTAACTTCGTTCCTTTCTTCAGGAGACCAACAAGTGGTTCACAAGTGAAGGTTAATTTAGCAATAAACCGTCTTATGAATTGCACTTTACCCAGAAAGCCTCGCACCTCCTTTTCAATCCTTGGTGGTGGCATTTCTAAGACGGCCTTGATTTTGGAAGGGTCGACTTCGATACCTCTCTGTGTAATCAAGAACCCCAGCATTTTCCCTGCTGTAACACCAAACGTACACTTCTGAGGATTCAGCCGCAACCGAAATTCCCTGATCCTTTGGAAGAACTTTTGCAAGGCGGTGTAGTGGCCCTCTCTTTTATTGGACTTGACAATCATGTCGTCCACGTACACCTCAACCTCTTTGTGGATCATGTCGTGTAATATTGTGGTCGCAGCCCGTTGATATGTAGCTCCAGCATTCTTCAGCCCAAACGGCATCACCCTATAACAATAGGTCCCCCACGAGGTGGTAAAAACAGTCTTCTCCCGGTCTTCGGGTGCCATTACAATCTGGTTGTAGCCTGAAAAGCCATCCATGAACGAAAGTAAGGCATGCCCCGCAGTGAAGTCCACTAACTCATCGATATACGGCAGAGGAAAGTCGTCTTTCAGACTGGCTTTGTTCAAATCCTTGAAGTCCACACATACCCGAATTCTACCGTCTTTCTTCGGCACTGGAACTATGTTGGCCAACCAAGTTGGGTATTCAGATACCAGCAAGAACCCTGCATCAATTTGCTTGGTGACCTCTTCTTTGATCTTGATAGCCAGTCTGGGCGGATCCTTCTGAGCTTCTGCTTAACAGGTCGGGCCTCTGGGTCAAGAGGGATCCGGTGCTGTACAATCTCAGGATCGATCCCAAGCATGTCTTCGTAGGACCACGCGAAAACATCTTTGAAATCTTTTAATAAAGCGACTAAGCGCTCACGCTCCTCCGAAGACAACGTGGACCCGATCTGGACCAACCGCGGGTCCTTCTCAGTACCAACGTTAATTTGGGTGATTTCATCAACCAAGGGTTTCACAAACCTCTCCTGCTCTTGTTCTAGCAAATATTTCAAAACCGGAGGAATTTCTTCCTCGTCGTTTTCATCGAAGTTTTGAAAGTCTGAATTAATGCAATAAATCAAGGGTACAGAAAAGTAATCGAAGGCTATAGCTGCACAATTCTCATTAATCACTTCATCCAGTCTATCTGATTCCTCTGTTACAACAGACTTAAAAGAGAAAGAAAAAGATGACCTGGACAAGACTATGGCATCCGGGTTATCACTCCCAGGAATACCGGACTCAGACTCAGATGAGCTGGAACCTGATTCCGATTCTACAGACTGGGTGGAATCAGATTTCGGCTCACTACCTGACCCGGTGCTGCTCGATAAGAATCCCTCCTCGTGCTACCAGACGAGGGAAGGTGCAATGGACGCATCCAAAATGTTTGAAGATAGGCTCGCAGCCGTTTCATTTCCAATCATAGACACTGAGAGATCATCCCCTAAGCACTCATGTACGATCGGAGGATCTGATAACAGACAAGCCAGTGCTACCCCCATTTCAAACTCGGTGCTCTCGGAATTCACTTCCTTACACTGCTCAACCTCAACTGATGGGTCTGTCTGCTCCTCCGCAACATCATCCCAGGATAACTGCAAGTCAAAGAAGATCTCAAATCCCAGCAAGCGTCTCTTCTCTGCGTTCAACCATGGTTCTGGGAAGCCGCAGAATGGAAAGTCTTCCCCCTCCCGAACGAAACGTCCGTTCAGGGTGCCTTGAATAGGCCGATGCATCAAATCAAAATGCCTCCCGGTCTGCTTGGCTCTGGCTCTCCCAGCCATCTCTTTACCTTTTCTTACCCAGTCCTCTTTGGTGGGCAGATAACCCAAGCCAAAGGTATGCGGATTATGTGGCACTTCGGTCGATACTGCAATGCCTTCTGCACTCGTTGGGCGGCGGCCGTTGGCCAAAAATAGTTTTTGAGAATTTTTACTAAGGTTGACTAGTTTTCTCAAATTTTTTTTTTATTTTTCAAAACTTGGACCATTTTCTGGGACCCAAAAAAGGAAAATTTTCAGTCCTCATAGTCTGACTTGCATGGTTTTCAAATCAAAAATCGAACAAGTACGTTAATCCGACTCTCATCTTGGTCAAAACTGTTTTAGTAGAAAACCAAAACAAAAAATGGTCAAAATGATGAACTAGCGGCACAGTTGAGTCAGGCGTTCTGTCTTTCCCCCGTCGTCAACATACTTGCCAGGAGGGCACTCTACCCACCAGAAGGAATAGCTGTGAGCTAACAGCGTTGGGCATGAACCCGCAACTTCCTATTCATTCATCAATCATCTCGGGGAGGGATGAAAAATGAGAGAATAAAGAATAGAGAGGTGTGAGTTGAGAGAAAAGTAAGAAAAGGGGTTTTGAGAGAAAAAAAAAAACCGAGCCTGAGGGCTGAGTGATGTGAGAATCACAAATCAGAAAGGGTGGGAAACAATACCCAGAGAAACTGGCTCCTCGTGATCTGAGGTCCCCCATCTTCATCAGCGTGTCTGTATGTCGTGTCTTTGGTTTTGTTTACCTCAACCTGTGTTTTAGGTCTTTTTCGAGCGTGTCTCGTTGTGCTAGGTCGTGTACCTATATTTGAGTCCTCCCCGCTGTGTTCAGTTGTAGGCTCGATCCCCCGGTTGAAAATCCTTTTTTATTTCGAAAA
>NW_021025417.1:917942-954541 GCF_004153795.1 Camellia sinensis
GGTAACGCCGCGTAGGCGGCAAGGAGATCTCAAAACAAGCTTTGAGTGGCACGCTTTTTGATGGGTCACATCATTTTTTGAAGCTTGGCACGCCTAGTTTTGATGGCCACGCCTTTTTATGGATTGAGGCACCTTTTGAGGGTGCGACTTTTTAAGTCCGACATAGCTCTGTAAATTCCGACATTGATTACATTATGCTCGCGGCTAGCGTTGCTCACCGCGTTAGCTCCTATGTATGCGGGTTCCGCACAAGACTCAGCTGTAAACCTTATGTACGTAGAACGGGGATGCTGTGGCATACGAATAGAATGGATACTGCAAAGTTTGGAACGTCGTGCCAAAAATCAGAAGGTGCTTCGTCAGCTGCAGTGGAATCTGTGTTGTCGGGCGATGATCTATGTCTTGCCCACCAGACGAGGATTGGGGGGTAGTACCAACCAGTGATACTCTGGCCCCGTATATCCAGCGATAATTATAGTACGCTCACTGACTAGGCGAAGTTAGGTGTGACTCTCTGACTAATATACAAGGCTGGCGCTACCTAAATCAACCGCCGAACAAGACCTTGAGGGGCGCGGCTGTTGAACTGTCTCCGACGATGTTCCGGGTTTAGTTAGTTCTCCTAGTACAGGGTTGGAAAAATGATAAGGGCAGAGAAGAAGCAAAAGAAAAGCAACTCGAGGATGAGGGCCGTCCGACAAAACTCATGTAAACTGTCCGCATGATCCGGGAGGTTTCTACAAGAGTGTTAATTCTTTGGTTCTCTATAAAAATTTGAAAGAAATACTCAGATCATTCTGGGGGCTGCTTTGCTTCTCGTTTACATAGACAGTTCTTAGTCTGGATTGGCTTTTCGAATTTTTTCGGGTGGCTCCGTTGACCTTTTTCTGACATAGAACTTTCTTAGGTGTTTTACAAGCCATTTCTACATCGTCTGTGGAGTGCGAGATAATTGTTTATTTTGCGTGCTTGTGGCGATAAACAGAGTCCTGCCTCCCGTCTGCGGTAGGCGACAGCCTATGCGATTTGGGAATTGAAATGGCGGATTATATAGCTTGTCCACACCGGACCATTTGGTGGTATTGCTGAGCAGCGACTATGAGGAACACAACGGGTAAAGTTACGGCACCAACAGTTAGTATTAAGTACGGCTTACAGGCCGGGGGGAAGCTATAGAATAGTTTCATGTCTTGGAGGTTCTGAACTTTCACCTTGCTTATATAGAGCTGGCTCTATCATACAATCGGGGACCTCGTTCTTGCCACACGCAGTCCATTCCTGCATCAGGTAAAGGCAGTCTCTCACCTACATCAAGTGGTGGAAATCTACCCTATGGGAGGGAGTACCATCTTTTTCGGATTCATCGAAGTGTCTTAGTCTCCGCTCGTCGGAAAGTATCTACGCCTGTTCTTGTAAATATTGGCACGCGGTATGGAAGATGTGTTCACTATGGGGTTTTTACGTTGAGCTGTAACACTGTTCGTGGGGTATAGAGGATCATGATGTTAGCTAGTGAGGAACCACCAACCTCACGTACTATGAGTCATGTGCTCAGGTGCAGTCCTTTCTCAACATGAAAGTCCACTCCCCGGGTGCGGATTGAGCAAGCATGCGTCAAAAGTATATGACACACCATACTACTATGTGGCCCCTTGGTCCGGCGGCACTCCGCAGTCACTTGGCGGATTATGACAGATGCACCCCAACCTCATACTTGGATTGGGTATATTACCACCAAAGGGATGGATACGAAAATCGGGAACACGATAAGACCAGACACATAGATTTAACCAACCAAGTTCTCTGAGTGTACTTCAAACCAATGGCCCCATCTGACTTTCACCAACCAAAACTGCGAAAAAATCATAAATATCTATAACGAAACCAAAAAAATATACAGTAAGTGATCTTTCTTACCAATTTTATAATCGTAAAAACTCTTATCTCTAAAATTAATTTTTCCAACTTCATTACAGCTAAAAAAATATTTATATACTACATAATCAATTATAATATAAAAATCTACGAGCAGATTTAATTTTGAAGGGGGCATAGAGCTCTCAGATCACCTACCCAAACTAAGTTAGGGTTATAAAAATATCGCCCTACATGGAGTTGCGGATACAAGCGGGCAAATAGGTTAAAAATGTCTAAATAACCTACTCGAACTCAACGCGACTAACCCCAGACCACAACTTAAAAACCCTTACTCCTAACTAAACGCAGGCATAAAACCCACTACACACCAAAACTAACCACATAAACTCACAAAGAAATACACTTACTTACCACAAAAAAAAACAAGATCGTCAAAACACAACAAATACAACAAATTCACCACCTGGCAACGAATATCATTTTCTTTTTTTACTCTTTCATTAAGTAATGTTTCTTAATCCTCTACACACTCTCCGTCTGCGATTGTTATTGCCGAAGATTTATAATATAGAATTAATGATTATCATTTGTTAATTTGATATTATAACTGTACATCAATCGAATAATTTATACATTACCATTATCTCTCTCCTCACCGTTAGTAATAGAATGTGTAGACTACCAGATGTGTAGATGCGAGGGGGCAATTACCTGGTAATAATTGGACCTATTAGCTAAATAAAAAACATTTCCTTCATATGACGACAGTCTTTCATAATATGGACCAAATTAAGTTTCCAACTGGAATTTATGCAATCAAGTAGATTATTTAATAAATAGAACCGATAAAAGAAAGTAAAACATTACCGATTATTTCGTACAGGAATGATAGATAAATTTTCAATAATAGACGTGAAATATAAAATCAGATAGCATGAAAATGATATTTCAAATGATTGGATACTCAATTTGTTTGTCACTTATTCTCGGTATTTAGGAGAAATATAAAATAAAATAAAATATTAAAAAATTTTTTCTCAAACCAAGGCTATAAAAATGCTAAATAAACAACATCAGTTAAAAAAGAAAACGTACAGCGATTAGGTAGACGAAATAAGAACAGACAGATGAAGAAACTCCCAAGAAAGCAAGTTATTCTTAAACTACAAAAGAGATTACGTAACAAAATACAAAATACTGGAAGCTCTCTCCAACCCATCAAAGATGCAACGTAATCTATTTTCAAAACCAAAGAACGGCTGAGAAATTACGCCCGCAAAAAAACAATTGTTAACCCTTGAGCCCGTAGTGAAAATTAAAACAAAACCAACAAGTACTATTATTGATTTCTGCACACAGCAAACGTTAGCATATGACAATCAAAGTAAATAACCACAAGTCATTAATAAAATAGGAAATGCAAATCAAAACAGAAAGTATGATCCATATCAATTGAATTTCATTACAACTAAACAATATTCAAATTTATTCCTACTCCTTCAAAATACAGATACTGCTAGTTAGTTTGCTAAAGCCATTTACAAAGAAAGGCATACTTTTCGGTCAAGAAATATCGGTGAATAATGATACACAATCAATGTCTTCAATTAAATAATTATTAACCCGATTGATATTTAGTTCTATTTTCCATGCATAACAATGCTGTTACCACCAATTATATATCTTCTCACATCTCCATCATAAATTTATTATAGAATATGAACAACAGCAAGAAAAAAGCCTTTTCACTTCAAAAAGTAATTCCCTGTCTTTAAAATCTATTCATTGATTATGAACATTAAACCATCAGACACAACATTACTATTATGGAACACTAATTCCATTGGATTACCATGTACTAGAGAAATTGTGCTCACCCTATCCTTAAAAACTGAACGTGCTACATAAAAAACATGAAATTCAATGCTAAAAGGTTGTGAATAATCATATAAAACCATACATAACATAATGCACGTATTTTCTCTCATTCTGTTCGTTATCTTTCTACTTACATTTCAGAGAATAAATCGATTGCGCAATAATATACTAAACAGCATATCAAAAGTAAATAAAATAATAACATCGTTTTTTGAAAACAGATGCGTTATGTGCTTAATGCCTGCAAAACACCTAGGACCTAAAACCATCTTAAAAACATTAAAATGGGAGTTCCTTTAGAAGCATAATGCCACATTGTGAACATTCATAATCTGCATCGTGAGTAATACCAAATAAGGATCGGCTAGCACGGAAGGCAACAAAGAACAATCATAGCTTCTATATGCCCGTAACTCAAGTTGGGCGGCTGAATTTAGGGATTTTTGGCACAAATTTGGTAAGAAATAGGTTTTCGGCCCTCACTTCTTCAACATTTCTTTCTTTTACAGTGATTTCATCTAGCTTGCTTGATACATAAACTCCTCCTACCCTCTTTCTTAATTTTTCTCAGCGTCTTAATGTGTGCTGCGCTGCTGAGCAAATGAAGTTCGTAATTTCTGAAAATGGTGTAGGCCGTCAGCATTTGAACTGACTCTGCTCGGTCTCAATCGCCCTGATGGCTTGCCTCTTTGCTTTTTAACTCTATAAGCGCGGCGCTTGGTTAAATTTCTTACTAAGTACAAAATTTCTCCTCAAATATAGCAATAAGGCAGCTAAACCACAAAAAAAGAAAAAACGAAGACCTCTAGTTCTACCCAAACAAACACAAAAAAAAATATTAATGCCGAAGATTTGTATTTAATTTAATCTATTGCTTCCTGAGAACAACTTAAATAATTCGTACTTTTTTTTTAACTCGCTCTCTCTTTTTATAATTGAATTACAAATGATAGAACTATTCCCCATATATTGAAGTTGTGAAATTTCTTCACCTCATACCTAATATATATAATTCTCTCTATGATCAACAACTGCAAATAAATGTAATATGATTTAGGATAAAATAAAAGGTATTGTTTAAGTACTATTAGAAATTTAAAATATTCCGAAACTCACTAGGCCTCTGGCATAGCTACTTTGACTTTCTAATAAAATGGATTATGGAAATTAATAAATATCATGGTAGCAGGTCAGATTGGGCGGTCGATAATAAAATGGTACTTCAATAGTCTGTAATGTCAGAGAACACTATAAAATTCGAGAAGGATAACATCGATTCATCATTACCAATCTCAATTTGTGATTAATGTAGTTATTATTAAAAAAAATAAAATCTTCAATATGTGTTATATTACCTATATTTTTAAATCTCTCATTCATATATATATAGATAATTTTATGGTTTAAAGTTCTTCTTTTGTTTTAATTTTTCATCAGTTTTTCATATAATTCTTTTATATCACACTTTTTATTTCTCCTATCCCTACTATTTATTTTATTCTACAATTATTCACTAAATGAACGCCGATCGTTTTTAAAAAAAAGATGTATGGAATCGATACTTATTCATAAAAATAGGGAGATTATGATATATAGGATTTAAATTGGGATATATTATTAAAATTATAAGCCCTGTAAATGAAAGGTATCACCAAACGCTTTGCTTAGCGTATTAACGAAATATTCACCAAACATAGCGGAAGCTAAAAATTGGCAGAACTCGTTAGAAAGTGAATAAAATTAATGAGAACGTAAAATTTTTAAGTGAATTAAGGGTGGAAAAGTGAAATTTTAAAATTCCAAAACACTTCTGTGGGTATATATGAATTTTAATAATTTGGATTAATTGGAAATGCATAAATATTTAGGGGTGCTGTATATCTGTTCCATGTCTTCTTTAATCGGTGTTTCTGGAACGGTGGTCTATTTTTGAACTGTGGGTTCTTTTTTTATGTTAATATATAGACCATAACTATTTCTGCTTAGACGTTCAGGACTACGGATGTTGTAGACGGGAGTAGAAGAAAAACATTAAAAAAAGGAAGGAAGGAAATGGGCTTGGAAGAGCCAGATTCAAAGAAGGGCTGGTGGAGAGCCTTTTGAGTTGATGTCATTTAGGGCCCATGTCGTGGGTACCCTAAAAGGTGAACGGACGCTTCGTCCGGGAGGGGGAGGACTTTCCGTTCTGTGGCTTCCCAGAGCCGTGGCTGAACGCGGAGAAGAAGCGCGTGCCAGGTTTTGAGATTTTCTTTGACCTGCAGCTACCTGAGAATGACATCGCCGAAGGGCAGGCAGATCTGTCGGCTAAGACTGAACAGAGTAAGGAAGAGCAGTCTGAGGACGCTGAGAATAAAATGGGGGTAGCACTGGCATGTCTGCTTTCAGATCCTCCGATCGAACAGAAGTGCTTGGGGGATAACTCCTCGGTATGCATGATCGGGAATGAAACGGTTGCGAGCCTACCATCAATTATTTTGGATGCATCCATCACACCCTCTCTCATTTGGCAGTACGAGGAAGGATTTTTGTCCAGCAGCACCGGGTCAGGTAGTGAGCCGGAATCTGATTCCACCGAGTCCTGTGAGTCGGAATCAGGTTCCAGCTCGACTGAGTCTAAGTCCGGTATTCCTGGGGGTGATAACTCGGATGCCACAGTCCTGTCTAGGTCGTCATTTTCTTTTTCTTTTGAGTTTGTTGTAACAGAAGAATCGGACGGCTTGGAAGTATTTAATGAGAATGATGTGAATGTGGTTTCTGAGTATTTTTCTGTGCCTTTGATTTATTGCTTAAATCAGGATTTTCAAAATTTTGATGAAAACGACGAGGAAGAAATTCCTCCGGTTTTGCAATGATTGATTGATGAAGAGCAGGAAAGATTTGTTAAACCCTTAATGGATGAAATCACTACTGTGAACGTTGGTACTGAGAAGGACCCGTAGCTGGTCCAGATCGGGTCCACGTTGTCTTCGGAGGAACGCGAGCGCTTAGTCTCTTTATTAAAGAATTTCAAAGATGTTTTCGCGTGGTCCTATGAAGACATGCCTGGAATCGATCCTGAGATTGTACAGCACCGGATCCCTCTTGACCCCAAGGCTCGACCGATTAAGCAGAAGCTCAGAAGGATCCGCCCTGATTGGGCCATTAAAATCAAGGAAGAGGTCACCAAGCAAATCGATGCAGGCTTCCTGCTGGTATCCGAATACCCGACTTGGTTGGCCAACATTGTCCTAATGCCGAAGAAGGATGACAGAATTTGGGTATGCGTAGACTTTAGAGATTTGAACAGGGCCAGTCCGAAGGACGACTTTCCCTTGCCACACATTGATGAATTGGTAGATTTCACAGCGGGGCATGCCTTGCTCTCGTTCATGGATGGCTTCTCAGGCTATAATCAGATAGTAATAGCACCCGAAGACCGGCAGAATACTGCATTCACTACCCCGTGGGGTACATATTGCTACAGAGTAATGCCGTTTGGGTTGAAGAATGCTGCAGCTACTTATCAACGGGCAGCGACCACAATACTGCATGATATGATCCATAAAGAGGTGGAGGTGTACGTGGACAATATGATTATCAAGTCCAAAGAAAGAGAGGGCCACTACAGCGCCTTACAAAAGTTCTTTCAAAGGATCAGAGAGTTTCGGCTACGGTTGAATCCTCAGAAGTGTACATTCGGTGTTACAGCGGGAAAAATGCTAGGGTTTCTGATTACACAAAGGGGCATCGAAGTCAACCCTTCCAAAATCAAGGCCATCTTAGAAATGCCACCACCAATGACTGAAAAGGAGGTGCGAGGCTTCCTAGGTAAAGTGCAATTCATAAGACGGTTTATTTCAAAACTAACCTTGACTTGTGAACCACTTTTTGGTCACCTGAAGAAAGGAAAGAAATTCCAATGGGACGGCCGATGTCAAGCAGCTTTCGAACAGATCAAAGAATATTTACAGAACCCGCCCGTGTTGTCACCACCAGAGCTGGGAAAATCGTTGATATTATACCTTTCAGTAACTGAGACTACCATAGGCTGCATGCTCGCACAAGAGTCAGAGGACAAAGTGGAAAGGGCCATCTACTATCTGAGCAAGAAGATGCTGGATTGTGAGACCCGCTACACTCCATTGGAGAAGGCTTGTTTGGCCTTGGTATGGGCTACCAGGAAGCTACGACACTACCTGTTAGCTCACTCTGTAATGTTGGTTTCACGCTTGGATCCCATCAAATATCTTTTCGAGAAACCGGCACTTACGGGTAGGCTAGCTCATAGACTTTAGAGATTTGAACAGGGCCAGTCCGAAGGACGACTTTCCCTTGCCACACATTGATGAACTGGTAGATTTCACGTCCCATTGGCTGCTGTTGCTTTCTGAATTTGATACTGAAGTATCGGTGGACACGCAAAGTCAGGTAAAAGGAAGAGCGGTAGCGGAGTTCCCTTGTCGACCACCCCGGTGAGGGGATAAAGCAGTTGAGTACTATTCCCCAGATGAAGCCATTCTGCACACGAAAGATGAAACTTGGATGATGTACTTTGCGGAGCGCTCAAAAACCAGTGTACGGGTATGGGATAGGAGTGTTGCTGATAGCGCCTGATGATTCCCGTATCCCCTTAAGCATTCAAGCTCGGTTCAAAGTCTCGAAACAACGAAGCGAATTACTCTCAGGCAAAAGGAGACTGGAAAGTCAAAGAGGAAAAGATGATAATTTACCACCAGACCTTGGATTTGTTAATTCCTCGGTTTGAGAAGCTAAATTTCACCCACCTAGTAAGAGAGAACAACAGGTTCGCAGATTCACTAGCAACTCTATCTTCCATGATAGACATCCCGTCCGGAGTCCGGATGCGTCCAGTCATTATTGATCAGAAGTTTGTGCCGGCGTATGAATCAATCGCAGCCATAGACGAAGTCCAGGATGAAAACCCCTGGTATTACGACATTTGGAACTTCTTGGAGAAGGAGGCATATCCACCAGGGGCAAATGCCAAGGATAAAAGGGCAATCAGAAGAATGGTTGTTCAGTTCATCATCTGTAGGGGTAAGCTGTATAAGAGAGGTCATCTGGGAATGCATAAGCTCTGTGTAGAAGCTGAAGAGTCGAAGCGCCTGATGGAGGCCATCCACGGAGGAGAATGTGGGGCATATATGAATGGAGTAATGCTGGCCAGAAAGATCCTCAGACAGGGCTACTACTGGTCCACCATGGAAGAGGATTGTATCGGCTTTGTTCGGCGATGCCACAAATGCCAGATCCATGCAAACCGCATGAACATCCCGCCGTCAAAACTGTACAACATGACGTCCCCATGGCCGTTTTCAGTTTGGGGAATCGATGTGATCGGAGCTGTTACCCCGAAGGGATCGAATGGGCATGAGTTTATCCTAGTAGCGATAGATTACTTTACGAAGTGGGTCGAGGGCCAATCTTATGCAGTGTTGAAGGTTTCACACGTCGCGAAGTTTATCAGAAACAACATCATCTGTCGCTACGGGGTTCCAAACGAAATAATTTCAGATAACGGTTCCCACTTCAAGAAGGAAGTGATAGACTTGTTGGAAAAATACAATGTGGCTTTTCATAAGTCATCCACATACCGGCCGCAGACCAATGGAGCGGTTGAGGCCGCCAACAAGAACATCAAGCGTATACTGCAAAAGATGGTGGAAACCTACCGGGACTGGCCAGATAAGCTGCCGTTTGCCATGTGGGGCTACAGGACTTCAATTAGAACTTCTACCGGAGCGACTCCGTATTTACTAGTTTATGGGATGGAGGCCATTCTACCTATCGAAATTGAGGTTCCGTCCTTACGAGTGTTCGCTGAGTGTCAAATAGCCGAAGCAGATTGGCAGCAGACCAGGTTTGAGGAACTCATGCTCTTTGATGAGAGAAGACTGAAAGCACTGTACCATGTTCAAAGTTATCAGCGCAGAATTGCCCGGGCTTTCAACAAGAAGGTTAAGTCCAAGAACCTAAAGGAAGGGGATTTGGTGCTCAAGGACAACCGAGCTCCCATCCACGACCCAAGGGGCAAGTTCAGACCCAATTGGACGGGTCTCTACATCATCAAAGCTATCTGGTCAGGTGGAGCTGTGGTTTTGATGGACCTAGATGGCCTCGAATTCTCCCAACCGATCAACATGGACAAGTTGAAGAAATATTACCCTTGAGAGGCTCGCTAGGCCGAAATAGGCAAACGTTAGAGCATCGAAAAAATTTGAAATTATAAAAACTGAGTTCGCAAGGTTGAAAACCCGCAAAGGCCGACCTTGGCAAAAGTTAGAGCGTAAAAGGAGAGTGAAAATACCCGAGTGAACCTAAGCCTGAACTACGTAAGGCTTGATTCCCATCTTTGGGATACGTAGGCAACTTCATCCTGGAGTTCAGCCATAACCCTTTTCCCCGATCAACTTTGTCCATTTGATCATCTCGGTCATCTTTGTCTATTCAGCATTCGAGGGTTCGGTTATGATCTCCGGTGCAGTGCTACTCAGACTAGGGGCAACTTTCCGTTGCTATGCAGCTCCGCGGTACTCTTCAGACTAGGGGCAACTTTCCAATTGCAGAGATCCGGGGTTGTACATCTCAGAGACAGATCTCAGGTGTGTCCAGTCCTGGTCCATATCGAAAATGATTTTGAAAAGTTTTAATAAGAGCCGACTTTGTTCAAATTAATCTTTTAACAACTAAGACCATTTTTGGACCAAAGCGGAAAATTTTCAGTACCACAACCTTCAATTTCATTGATTTCAAAACAGAGTTCTCCTGCTCTTGCATACAATCGAAGTTGCTTTTTATTACATTCATAAAGAAAACTTGAAAGTACTAATAAAGCAATAAATCCGGGGCATAGTCAAGTCAGGTGCTCCTACGCCCCCTCCCAGAGCTGGATGAAGCCTCTGATGCCAAGCTGGGTCCAATCTGTGCCTCTTCATTGAGCCAATCCACGCACTCGTCAGACAAAGTATAACTGAAAGTGGGAGCGGAGGCCAGGAGTTCTCTCGTCCTCCACGCGATGGCCTGCCGAGCAAGCTGTGCGCCTCGGGCTGAAAATGCGGCAGGATACTCTATCCCCTCTGGCCGGCAGATCTGATCATGCCCGAATTGGCATCGAATCCGAAATGGGAAGCAGAATACACAGTGAGTAAGACCAATCAATTGAATCCCAGTCTGCCGGAACATACTGTAACTCATTGCCGGAAGGCTGAGCCAAGGGCACCGCCAAGCAATAAGGTCTGCGGACAAGCGACACATCCAAGCGAACCACCATCCCTCATCCAGGGCATTGACTAGACGGTGCCGGAAGAAGTAGCCGCAAGCTGAATATGTTGGGCAAGAGTCCACAACCTGCAGTTTGTCCATCAACCATACCTGGGGAGGGATGAAAAATGAGAGAATAAAGAATGGAGAGATGTACGAGGAGAGAAAAGCAAGAATAGGGTTTTGTGAGAAAAGACCGAGCTTGAGGGCCGAGTGATGTGAGCAATGCATATGTAAGATTGGGTGGGAAACGTTACCTGTAGTAGTAGTGGACTCCACGCTAATATGATCGTCTCATGACGATAAAAGGCGTCTAAGCCCATCAACGTCTCAGCCAGAATCATGGCAATACAGCTCTTGCCCTCCTTCAAGCCTTAGGCAACCTCGGTCAGCTGGACACTAGACCCTCCGGAGCCTGAGACAAATAGAAAATGAGATAGCAGGCACAAATAGAGGGCATGTTGCCGGAAGCCTTGCCAGTGATGGTTGTTGCGATCACCAGCATCAGAAAACCAATAGATCAAACTCCGAATATCCAGCATCCCATCACAAATCAGAGACCGAGCGTCACGCATGCTGAGTCCACACATTCGCCCTAAGGATTGGGCATGGCCAAAATTAAGTTGGGGCAGGAGCTCCTCGTCGCGCTCGGACTCCATTAAGGCTCGAAAATCTTCAAAGGTAGGACATATCTCTTGCCCAGCGAAGCTAAAGGCATGCGTCACCGGATTCCAAAACCTTGCCGCGGCATGGAGAAACGGGAGGTGCAATGGGGTACGACCCAGAGTGAATAGTGCATTTATGCCGAAACCCCGGAAATTTAACTTTTCCGAGCCATCCAAGCTAGCAATCCAAGTTGTGAGATTTTGAGCAAGAAACTCTTCCATTAGAGCAAATCAGTGTGGAATTGAGAAAAACTACGAAGCTGGGGTCTTTTGTAGGAGATAAGGTTGGGTGGAGGACAGGTGTCAACATTCTGGTGATTCCCTCATTCATAGCCGGCCGACCAAACATTCTGCCAACCGGCCATTAACTTTTGTTGACCGAATAAATTTATGGCCGATGGCCATTCCTTGTGGCCGATGGCCTCTACCCCTGGCCGATGGGCTTCCTCCTGGTTCCCTGAGCTGTTTATGCTAGGGATTGGGGAACTCCACCACCTCCGATCCCTCCCCCGGTGATCGATTCTTGCGGAGTCACACTTGTCTGCTGATCTAGTTATTGTACATCTGCTTATCGAGTTGTATTTCACTCTCTTTGAGTTTTTTATTTGTTTATCGAGTTGTACTCACACTTGTTTGGTTATATCATGCCTTCATTTTGCTTATCGAGTTGTAAGTCGGTTCACTACCTGATTATTACGATACACATACTCGGTGTTCAAAATAGATTCAATTTCGTTCACATTGTGGTGTGATACCTTGCGATGCGATGCATAGAAAGTTTACAAATGCAACATCTTTTGAACAAAATGGTTGTTTCATTCCCGTCATGTGCTTTGAAAAATGTGTAATTTTGAGAAAGAATAAAACCTGCCCGAGGCAGTGCAATGTGCTTAAACTACCAGTAAAAAGGAAAGTAAAACATAGAATGAAAGGGTAGCAAAGTGTCAGAATTGATACCAGTAAAACTCCCCTTGCGGCTAGCGCACCTTCCGCGCCTTTGTTCGGGTCAACTACATGGCTTGGCACCTTCATTACTTGAGACCATGCGGGGAAGCACGCTTTTGAAACATGGATCTTCGAGTTGACCTCAGGCCACAACTTCTGCGAACGATGCTCGATACGTACGAAGAACGTCCCTTCCCGTATCCTTTTCATGTCTTGAGGATTCCCACGAATCGTTTCAATTATGCTGTGTTACAATATTTTACATCCCTGCATTATGAATGATATGTTTTCACTCACATGTGTTCAAGTTTCTCCTTATACACATTACTTGCGTAGACCGCATGTTTTACCTGCATAAACCGCATGTTTTGCTTGCGTAGACCGCATGTTAGTTACGTTACTTGCGTAGACCGCATGTTAATTTCATTACCTGCGTAGACCGCATGTTTTGCTTGCGTAGACCACATGTTATTTACGTTACTTGCGTAGACCGCATGTTTGTAATTAATTTCATTACTTGCATAGACCGCATGTTAATTTCATTACCCGCGTAGACCGCATGTTTTGCTTGCGTAGACCGCATGTTAGTTACGTTACTTGCGTAGACCGCATGTTTGTAATTAATTTCATTACTTGTGTAGACCGCATGCTAATTCCATTACTTGCGTAGACCGCATGTTTTGCTTGCGTAGACCGCATGTTAGTTACGTTACTTGCGTAGACCGCATGTTTGTAATTAATTTCATTACTTGCGTAGACCACATGTTAATTTCAATACCTGCGTAGACCGCATGTTTTGCTTGCGTAGACCGCATGTTAGTTACGTTACTTGCGTAGACCGCATGTTTGTAATCAATTTCATTACTTGCGTAGACCGCCTGTTCTGTTTGCGTAGACCACATGTTTGTTCAATTTCATTACTTGCGTAGACCGCATGTTAGTTACGTTACTTGCGTAGACCGCATGTTTGTAATCAATTTCATTACTTGCGTAGACCGCCTGTTCTGCTTGTGTAGACCGCATGTTTGTAATCAATTTCATTACTTGCGTAGACCGCATGTTTTACTTGCGTAGACCGCATGTTTATTCAATTTCGTTACTTGCGTAGACCGCATGTTTTGCTTGCGTAGACCGCATGATTGTTCAATTTCATTACTTGCGTAGACCGCATGTTGGCATTCAATTTCATTACCTGCGTAGACCGCATGTCCTGCTTGCGTAGACCGCATGTTTGCAATCAACTTCATTGCTTGTGTAGACCGCATCCTTGTAATCAATTTCGTTGCCCGCGTAGACCGCGCGCTCCACTTATATATCTGTGCCTTTACAGCACTGTTATGCTTCCCATTCGCTTTGCGTTGTCACGCATTTCGAGCACACTATGATGCATGTTGCTAGCGATATTGTACCTGTTAAGTTTGTTTTCTTTGCAGGCATGATATTGTATGTACGGTTTATTTGAGGCTGGTGCAACCAGACGAACCACACAGGTATTGTATCCTCCGAGTGAGACATATCGAGAATTGCTTAATTCTCTTACATCCTTTCTGCATTGTAGTGTAGTTTGGTGTATGCTAGCTTAAAACTGTCGCATGTATGCTTCGTTACAGCTTTCTTGGCATGATCATAAGTTATGTCCGGCTTTGTGCATTGTCTTGCATCTTGCCCTTGCCTTTGGGCGCATACCTTGTTTGCCTTGCATGTTTGTCTGAGTCTTCGACCTTGTCAAAAAAGGGTCGTCTCTGGGCTTTGACATTCACTCACGTCATTGTTATGACTTTCGAGTTCTGTCAAAGAGGGGCAACTGTAGACACCCCATTTTTGACCGTCCTTAAGACTTGGACGTCACCGTTTGAACACTCGATGATTATCCATGTTTGTGTTCGTTTGGAGTTCCCCGAGGTCTCGGCTACGCGCCTTGCCTCAGGATCTCTGAACTCGACTGTTCCGTGTTTGGTTTCGGCACCAAACACTTGTACTTTTGCCTCGAAGGGCGGGGAATGACTTGTTGGCCATCCCCACATTCCACCGGCCTTCCCCTAGCATCACCGGCTGTTTAAGGGTGCCACCGGCCTTGGTTTCTTAAAATCAATGACCGGTCAGCATAGTATACTGCCGATCGGCACTTTATTTTGCCGGCGACCACTTTTGCTGGCCGGTGTGACTCCTTTGCACCCTTGAGGCATGGTGCATGCCAGCTGGAATGCACCATCACTCCTCCCCGTGCAGCTTCTGGCTGGTATGAGCCTTTGAACCCCTTGGTTCCTTCTAGAAGGATGAACCCTTGGCTAAGCTTCTTAGAGAAGCTTTGCCAGCTGTTTTAGCTTCTCCAAGAAGCCTAGACTCCTTTGCACCCTTTGCCCCTTTCACTTGGCTTCTTGGAGAAGCCAAGAACCATTTGTTTAGGCTATATATAGAGCCCTCCTCCTCCATTGTTAAGGGTTGGAAAATTTAAACCTAAAAACCAGAGCTTATATACATATATCTGTTAGATATATCATCTCTCTCTATATTTCCCTCTCTCTCCTCCCTTAGTGTGTGTTTGGTAGCCCAAAAGTGCATTTTTACCTTACTTTTACACTAATACACACACCATTACACCTTGCTCCGAGATTGAAAGGCTTTGAGGGTTGATTCTTGAGTTTTTGGACTGACTTTGATCAAAAGAGGAGGGCTGCATTGGCTGTTCTTGAGGTGTTTTTCAAGGGTAATCACTTTGCTTTAGATTCCCCAAACTTGCACTAGTTTTTTACCTGTCTTGCTTGCTGATTTAGGCTTTGTGCATAACATAAAAAAACTTATATTTTCATGCTTAAGAACTTTCATTAAGGGTGTTTTGTGGTTTGAGTTCAAACTCACCCTCTTAGGCCTTATTTGGCCTTTTTGGTGCTTCCCTTGGTGAGGCTTTGTTTGCTTGAGTGTCTTGGTCTTCTCACCACTGAAAACCAGTGGATTTTTAGTGGTAAGGAAGGTTGTTTGAAGTCTTAAATAGGGGAGGGACACCCCTCTCCCATCATTGCCTCATTTCCTTGCCTTTTGGCTTAAAGGGTAACATGCATGCTTGATTGATTTTGGCCCTATTTCAGAGGTTTTTGGGTGTCTCTAGGTCGTATGTCATCTCTGTTTTTGGTTGGATTTGTGCCCTTTTTCATGCTTAATATACTTGCTTTACATTCCTCTATTTGGCCTAGAAATGCATCTTGTGTTTAAGCCATGATTCTTGCATGTGTTAGCCTAATTTCATGAAGGTATTGGCATTATTCTATCATGTTTAAGGCCTGTTGGCCATCTGTTTCAGTCATGCTTGCCATGTTTGGTGTCATCTCTTTGTGTTTTGGCTTGTAAGCCTTGCGTATATTGGCCTCTAGCATGCGTAGCTTAGACCATCCTCATGATTTGGCATCATTTAGGATCATATTTCAGCCCATAAATCATGTTTGTATGTCTGCATATGTGACCTCTTTCATGCTTTGAGGATGTGCCCTTTTATGCCTAGAAATGAGTTTTGGTGTATGCATCTCATTGGAGCCACTTAAGCTGCCATATCAGTGGGTTTTGGAGTCCATTTTTGCATGCTAAGATTCTGTTTTTACTTGCCTAATTCATGCCATGCATGGTCATGTTAGTGGAAGTAAAGTGTCCCCTTTTTGTGCCTTAGCTTTAGGTCCATTGGTTTGCATGTTGGCATGAGTGTTTATCCACCATTTTGGACACTTTTGGCCACTGTTTTGGGGTGGATTGAGATCTGCCCCTTTATGGTTTAAGTCCACTATTGCATGCTTGTTTCATGTTTGTTGCATGATTGCTTCATTAGGTGTTGTCACATGATGATCCTATTGCTTAAATTGTCCATGTTTGCATTGCATTTGCATCTTGCATGCCTAGTATTGCAAACTTGCCATGGTGGTTGCATGGTATTTGGCATGACTTGCATCTTGATCTCATATTGCATCTTTGAGTCATGTTTGCATAACATGCATTGCATTACTTGGTTTGGGGTGTCAAACCAAGTGTGAGGGTTAAGGAGTATTCATACTATAAGTGATGTAACAAGTCTTAACTCTCGGTCACCGAGGCCCTTGACTTAGACATGATAGGGTCTTGGTTCTCATTTGTGTGTTGCATGCATTTTTACATCAAATGGCAAGCTTGATCACTTAGGCTATCATGCACAATTGATGGCTCGAGGATCGAGGGCCATGCTTCCCTGAGTTCAAAGCATGATGGGAAACATGACCATGCTCACATGTGCCTGAAATCCCATGCCATATACTGTCTGTCCTCTGTTGCTGTCAAAACTGTCTTCTGCAGGAAGTTTCTGCCGACCGGCAGCATCCAATGCCGACCGGCCATTGGTGAATGGCCGATAACTCCATCAGAAGCCGATGGAAATTACATATGGCCGGTGGGCATTTCCTTCAGCCGATGGTATTCTACAGTGTACAAGGAACCTGTCCCAGAACTTTAGAATTTTTCAGAGAAGCAAGGCAGTGAAAAGAGGGGTGACAGTGGTATAGTACGGACTTTCCGGGCGAGACGGGTTCGAGCATGCATCATTCGCGCATCCCGAGGCAGGGGCTGTGGCCACCTTTCTTTTTGCATTCATTCTGTTAATTAACTAGAAATTCTGTAATAATTAATGCGTTTATTATTCGGACTGTAATATTTATTTGGACCCTCCGAGTGAGGGCAATTATGTAATAAGTGTGCGTGAGTGTGTGTATGTCTTCCAACCCCACGTCTTTCTTCCCTTTTATTTACCTGCTTATGATGGTAGACTAGGGCATATTTAAAATCAGCATACCTTATGCTATGTATGCGTGCATTCATGCATTTGCCTTGCATGCATCAGGCTCGGCACATCACTCTAACTGCATTTGTATTTCGATTCCAAATTGAATACGGGATTAGTTGTAGCATTTCACATGTCATTATAGGTTAGCCGAGCCTATTCTAATTGCATCCTGCATGTGTTGCATTAGTTAATTTGACATGAACTAGGACCATGCATGTTGGCTAACTAGTTTATTGTTTTGACTCAGAGTACTCGGTAAGCATTTATGCTTTAGCATATCTCATGCGTGCGAATGCTATCATGACAGCATGCTTACCATGTGACTAGATGCTTATGTGATAAACTGTTTGAATGCCTGTGGGTGAAGGTTGGATTGTCTGAGTTGGAAACACTCGTTGAAATCCGTGTTTTAGCCTACTTGCGGGTAGCAAATTCCAAAACATTTTCCAAAACAAACGGATATGCAATGCTTATTTCCAAATTAGGCAATCTAGTCTATACTTGTTTGCTGTGCGCACAACATAGTAATTCTAGGCTAATGAATAGAATAAGAACACATAACGTTTTCAAAAGCGGATATCACGGTTAGTAGAGGCCGATCTTCGGATCGGGCGAAAGGGGGTGCTCATAGCTGACCTTCCCCAATCGTACCCTAGCTCCCGAGCCGAGGCAACTCTGGTGATGGCGGACATGTGGCCTTCGGCACCGAGTCAGGGTTTCCTAAATTCCCTCATAAAAAAATATTTAGGTGGCGACTCTGTATCTGGCAAAGCAATCCATGTTTGGCACTTCTCTTTCAAAAATCTATTTTTTCAAAACAATTTGCCAGATTTGGACTCTTTGGTTCAGATTAAGAACCGTGACACAAATCGAGTCCGAACTGTAGCGAGGGCCCCCACGCGGGCGCGTCAAAGCAAAAAGGTGGATTTGCATCACCCAAAAGCCTTGACTTGTACGGGTTCGAAACCTCGTCATGAGGCACAAAAGCTAGCTTGACAAAACATGGGTTCGGGTCGACGCCTCTAGCCTTGATTCGGTGCCTGGTCGCCTACATATATATATTTATATATATAATAAACTGTGAGTTAAAACCCAGTGAATAACAAATATGTAAAGAGGTTAAGAATAAATTTCCTTTCAGCATTTTAAACAGTCAATTGCATCAGTAGATCATTTGATCGATCAATATCTCATACATCATATCATATCTGTCATATAGTAATTATAGCAGTCATACGTGGTACATCCAATAGCAAAACAGTACAGTAGGTCTTAAAAGACCGAACAGTCAATTGATGGCCATCAATACAGTAATAGTAGTTCCAAGGATTGGAACTGACAGAGATCTCTGTAACAGTAACAGTAACAGTGACAGTGACAGTAGCAGTGGCAGTAGCAATAACAGTAACAGTTAGTTGCTAGGGATGCCACAAGTACAATTTATAAAACAGGACAAACATTCATTCAGTAAACATTATCATTCAAAAAGCAATACAATTAATCATTCATAAAATAATTATAATTGAACATAGATTTACAACATTGTTACTCACAGTTAGTTCCAAGTCAAATAGATTGAGTAGGCGATTTAACTATCTTTTGGCGCAATCTACACAGACATATAACAATATACAGTTGAAACACACGCTCGAATAATATGTAACTTATTTCACTTTGCTCTTTGTGAGTTTCTGCTCCTTATTCCCATTATGGTGACCCGAACTTGGCCTACAAATGCCTAGGATGCAATAAGGATGTCAAGATGCATTGAAAAACACTTAGTCAAATTTCTGAAAACAGGGTCCCCACTCGAGCGTAGCTTTCTTCGCTCGAGCGGACATGAAAAATGTGAGTGGTCGCTCGAACGTAACTTCCCTCGCTCGAGCGGTCTGCAAACTTTGAAAAAGTACTGCTTGCTAGATTTTTTCGGTCGATACACACTCGCTCGAGCGTATGACTCAGGTCCTCGCTCAAGCGCAACTATTCTCGCTCGAGCGGGTTGCAAAACATGTGCACTTCTAGGAGCATGCATTTCATGCTCGAGCGAACTTCTAGTCGCTCGAGCGGAAGAGCAAGATCACAGAGTGGTCGCTCGAGCACAGGTTCGGTTGCTCAAGCGGAGGGTGCAAATTCTGGAATTTCCGGATTGCACTCCCAAGCTCATAACTCGAATTCAAAGCCACAACGCTCGAGGATATGACTCAGGTCCTTGCTCAAGCGCAACTATTCTCGCTCGAGCGGGCTACAAAACATGTGCACTTCTAGGAGCATGCATTTTACGCTCGAGCGAACTTCTAGTTGCTCGAGCGGAAGAGCAAGATCACAGAGTGGTCGCTCGAGCACAGGTTCTGTTGCTCAAGCGGAGGGTGCAAATTCTGGAATTTCCAGATTGCACTCCCAAGCTCATAACTCGAATTCAAAGCCACAAAGCATGTTCTTTTGGACCAAAAGCTTAAGAAAATATGTCTAAACTTGTCAAACATTATGAATTCAAAACCATTTCACCAAATCAAGGCCCAAAAGCTTAAGGATTGTGTAAAATCAAACTTGGTATGTCATAAGCATATCATAGATGAAGTATCTTGGCTACAAAGCTTTCAAAACTTGCTCAAATGAAACGTTAAGAACAAAAACATGTTGAACTTCTTAAAACAAAGACAAAGGGAGCACATGCATTTAAGAATTCTTTGAAATCAAGCTCAAAATTTGATGAAATGACCATGCATGCATGATATGATCCAAATTCTGTTAATTCTAACTTAATTCTCATACTTTGACACATGAACTTCTTGAATTCTCTTCATTACCAACTTAACCACAAGGATTAGGAATCAATTACTCACCTAGATCCTGAATTGAGTTCTAAATTGCTATGTCTTTCAACTTCCAAGTCAATTTCTTTTATTTCCTCTAGATTGCTAGCAAATTCCCTTAGTTTGAGCTTAATTCTTCTCTAAATTGACTTCTCTCTCACTCTTCTCACCCTCCCTCACGTTTGCTCTCTCTCAAGATGGGAAATGCGGGTGCAATAATGGCCCTTAATTCAACAATTGCCTTATATAGGCTTAATTAGGAAATCCTATTAATGACTAATTAATTGATGTTATTTACTCTAATTATTTGGTTCCGAATCAAATTTAAATTGAACTTACCATAAATTTCTAAAAATCGTAAATAACACATATCTCAAGTCAATTTTTGAATCAGATGCTGATAAGACTTTCAATTTCCAAACTGGAACGGAAACATAAATAAATTTTTCTACGTTAAACAGATATAACCACAAATAAGGTAATTTATGATGCAAAATTTTACTTACACTAATTTAAATTATACCAACGCGGGTTAGGCTCTAATTCCTATTCCATCATGTAATTCTAACCTGTTAAAATTAACGAATCAGACAGGTTTAATATTCATTCTAACCTATCTGCCCACAATAACACATTTCAAATAGTCACATGGCACAACAATAACACTCAATACCACCCAATCACACAATTAACATTAAGCACATAATTAATCTAATTAATTTGCTTAATTAAGGGGAAAGTTGTCACACTTGCCGACCACTATTAGTGGCCGTGTGTCAAAATCCAAATATTTTTGCCAGCTGTCCCCCACAAGCTCCAGTTGTTCCTATACATATATTTCTAACTTGAGAGGCTGTTTTTCTATATATATAAGGCCAACTCTCACGTTTTTAGGTTATAAAAATTTCCAAAAGGCCAAATTCTTGAAAATCTCACCCTACCTCTATCTTGCAACACACACACCTTACCTAAACACTTCCTAAACCAATATTGGAGCTCTCCTTACTGAGATTGTTGAGTTCAAATTTTAGCCCTTGAGAGTGAGAACTTGTGGGTTTGTGAACAAAAAAGTTACCTTGCATCAAGAGGTATAATTTTGAGTATCTTTACAATACTTGTTTTTCTATCTTTTCTTGCTGATTTTGAACTTTTTTTACACTATTTTTATGGGTTGAAACTTGTGGTTCAAAGAAACCAAAGGTGGAGGGGTTAACCACCCTTCTTTGAACCTTGTTCTCTAAGCTTTTTCCATTGTGTTTCCCATTCTTTTCTCAACTTTTTTTGAGCTTTTTACCACTAATTTTCAGAGGTTTTCAGAGGCCAAAAATCATGTTTTTTTTTTACTAATTTTGAACTTTTTTTACACTATTTTTATGGGTTGAAACTTGTGGTTTAAAGCTGCCAAAGGTAAAGGGGTTAACCACCCTTTTTTGAACCTTGTTCTCTAAGCTTTTGCCCTTGTGTTTCCCATTCTTTTCTCAACTTTTTTTGAGCTTTTTACCACTAATTTTCAGAGGCCAAAAATCATGTTTGAGGTCCTAAAAATAGAGGGGTTAGCCACCCCTCCTTATACTTGTTTACTAGTTTACATTCTCCATTATTTTAGCTTACTCTTTTAGCTATTTTTACCTAAATTCCAGTACTATTTTTTCTTACTTTGGAATTGTTTTTATGTGTTAGTTTCATTTATGCTTTGTATTGCATGCTTGTAGTGTAATGGTCCTCATAGGTTTGGTGGTTTAGGCCTTAGCCACCAACCTATTTGAGTTGATATCATTTATTTTTTGTTTTCCATACTTGTGTTCACCTCTAAGCATCTCTACAACTTTCCTCATTTCTTAATTTTTCATTCTCTTTGAGAGTTGTTTTAACCGATGGATTGTTTAAGTTTGGGATTGAGGTCACTGTGCTTAATGGTTTAATCTCTTCAGAGGTTCATTACTAACGGCATGACATCTCTCTCATGCCTAAAACAACCCTTTGTTTGACACTTCTTTCCGTTCGAGGACTTAAAGCTCATTATTGGACTTAATTGACTAGTGAATGGAAGGTAATTTAAAAAAGGGTAATCAATGGTTTAAAAATGGAACAAGATAATAAAATGGTTTGGGTTCAATCAGACGTTAATTGAACCCACTAAGTCTTGAGTCATTACATACTTGTTAGTGATGAAAACAATTCAAGAATCAATGCCAACCTTTTCCCTTGATCAATCCATGGTAGGGAGGAGGTTTTGAGAGTCTTTCCTTAGCATTTATTGAAATTGTGTCCCTTGATTCATAAGTCATCATGCAATGAAATTGTGTTGATTGATGGCTTGTGAATCAAGTCTACCCCTCCTTTGACCTGTTTGCTGATAAGGAAAGGCAGGGTGGACAAACAACCCCTGAGAATACTCTGGTTTATGCTCTATTTTTCATCTGTTGCTGCTCTATTGCTACAAGAGAAAAAACAACATTAGTGGCCGGCAGGCCACTTTTACTGGACGGCAACCCACTATTTGTGACCGGTCGGCCATTACTTCTGGATTACCAGCCATTTTTTCCAAGCACGCAGTGTCCTTTTTCCAGCAGAGCAGAGCAGAGACAGAGGTGAAAAACATGTGCAATTTTCTAACTGAGCAACAGAGGCATTCTAGTAATAAAACGGAGAGCATTACCAGGTGAAAACCCACATCCATACCTGAACCATCCCTCGATTCTCAAGATCTGTTGAACTAATGTTGAAATATTAGTATGTTACGCTTGGAGTAGCGGATTTTTAACTAATTAGTTAGAGTAGCTAGCTAGTCTCGTGTTGTAGTTATTTAATTAGCTAGCTATAGTTAGTTAAATTTGTTGTTGTAATAATTAGTTAATTAGCTACTGTTGTTAATTTATTTCATTTAGTTTGTAATAGTTAGTTAATTCGTAGTAATTAGTTAGGGCATTCATTTGGGCCCTCCTGCGCGAGGGCAAAATATGTAATAATGCGTGTATGTTTTCCAACCCCACGTATTTCTCATTTTTATTTATTTGCTTATGATGGATAGAATAGAACACCACATTTCATTTAACATACTCCACGATTTGCATCCACTTGTCTTGCATGAATCGAGGCTCAGTTCATCATTCTAACAAGTATTGTTGTTTATTACATCATTCAATACATGTTTAAACCGCGTGTTATCAAATTGATTCACATGTTATATTAGTAGCCGAGCATATTAACTGCATCTTGTGTGTGTTGCATTAGTCATATTGTATTAATTAGGGGCATGCATGTTTTCTAATTATTTTGCTTGTTTTGGCTCGCCTCAAAGTACTAGGTGAACATTTTATTGCTTTAGCATATTGCATGAGTGTGATTGTTGCCATGTCACGCATGATTACTATGAGGCTAATTGCTTATCAAGCATGATTACTATGAGGCTAATTCCTTAAGTGATAAATTGTTTAAATACTTGTGGATGGAGGCTAATTGCTTAAACTGGAATAGTTTGATCAAATGTGCATATGAGATCACTTTTCAAGTGGTACATATTCGAAACAATTTCCAATAAAACATACATGAAATCAAAGTGTTCCAATTTTTTCAAATTAGTCTATACTTGTGTGCAACACATAGTAGAGTTAGTCTAATAATCGGAATAAGAGCATATAATGCAGATAAGAATCACATCATGATTAATAGAGGCTGATCTTTGATCGGGCGAGTGGGGTGCTCAATTCATGACCTTCCCCCCTCGTACCTAAGTTCCCAAGCCGAGACAATCTTGGTGATAACGGACACGTGGCCTTTGGCACGAGTCACGGGTTTCTTAAATTTCTCAAAAATATTTAGGTGGCGACTCTGTATCTGGTAAAACAGTCTATTTTTGGCATTTTGATTCAAAATCGATTTGCTAAAAGAATAGTCGGATTTGGACTCATTTGTGTTTATCTATTTCACATTGCACTTGTGGAATTAGATTCAAAACCACGAGAGTCCAAACTATAGGGCTATCATATCCGAAAGGAGCATGAAAAGTTGAGCTATAGTTTCTAGCGACTCTGTTGAGGATTTTAGAGAACTTGACTCGAACTTCATGCTGTGAAATTTTATCTACAGTTATATATTCTTTGGATTGCATTTGCGTTGGTGCACTTACGTCACTGTGTTTGCCATATGCTATTCCTGGACAGTTTGCCGGAGGCTTGCCCAAAAGCTTCCCAAAAGGCTGACCGGTCATGGGCTCTGCCATGTTGGGAACACAACCCTTGGATTTGGACTACCGATGTACCGTTTGATTCTCCTTTCACTTCTTGGTGTTAGGTGTGAAAGGTATATTAGGTAGTCTTGCCGAGGTATCCCTTTTGACCATTTGGCCTTGCTGCATATAGTAAGCCATAGAGACTGATCCAAACTAGGATATGATGCTCACTCAAATGCAGGATTGCATGAAACCGCTTGATTGAAATAGTGAATCCTAGTTCATGATGAAACTAGGACAGGGTAACCCTACCACTGCATAGGGGTGTTTTTGCTCTCTTTACTTGGTATGTGCTTTACAGTGAAACTGTATAGGGGTGCTTCATATCAGTGGTACAGTTGGTGTTAGTTTGTGGGGCAGAATTTAGCGGGGAGTACATTCATTCAACTATGATCATATCTGTTCTAAGTGAAATTGGGCTGAGGTGATGTTTGTTTTCTCTTTTGCAAGGTAGTCCTAGAACCATAGCTTTAGAAGGCTCTGATATCAATCAAGTACTCTGGACTCATGTCGATAGACTTTGTCAAGTCAAAAATTTAGTTTAGGAGCAGCCAGTGTTTGCTTCACTGTCACTGGTTACAAGGCAAAGAACAGTCAGACATAATTCACTAGTCCAGTTCTTACAACAATCACCTCTCTGCTCACTTGTGTTCAATCTAGTCTAAGAACAGGCATCTACTGCCAGTCCAGATTAAGAACAGTAATCTATTCCACTGGCACAGTATCCCCCGGCCAATATGGAGGAACTAAATCATCATTTGCAACAAACAGTCAAGACATTACAGCATGACGCAATCCATCAAGCCGAGGTTACGGCCCATTAGGTCGAGGTTATAACCAGGCTACAGCAACAGTAACCGCAGCCAACAGCGGCCACTGCATCACATGTGCCCAACGTAGCTATCCTTCTGTCTGGTGCCACTGCTAATACTGCCAATGTCCAAGAAAACCAGGGCAATCCAATAGAGCCAATCCCAGCACAAGCTACCAAAGCATTAGTTTATCAGATTAAGGCACCATTTGAATTTGAAGTCGATCCAACTGTGCTCAAAGTCAACAAATTAGAGAAGTTGTTCAAGAGAGCACAAGGGGTTAACACCATCCCAGACATAGAGAATGGATATACTGATTTTGCAGTTACATTTCCAGATCAGTTTAAGATGTCATACATTGATCGTTTTAACAGCTTCGGGGATCCGATGGTCCACTTGCAATTATTTTCTAATATCTTACAATTGATGGGATTAACTAGACCACATAAGCTATCTCTCTTTGGTCGAACCATGTCGAGTATAGCAGCCATTTGATATGCTAAGTTGGAAGATTCTGTCAAACAAAATTGGGAGGAGATGGCTGATGCCTTCACTGTTCAGTACTTTTACAATACACAGATTGTGGTCACAACTCGTGATCTCGAGGCAACATGACCAGAGCCAAAAGAGGGTTTCTCTGAGTTTGTGACAAGATGGGAGGCCAAAGTCTCGATGATAACCATGAGACCTTCCGAGAAGGATTAGATAAGAATGGTTCTTCGAAATCTACATGGCAAGTTGTTGCAGAAGATGATTGTTCTACTGCTATTTATCTTTACAAAGCTTTATGAAATGAGGGTTCAAATCGAGGATATCATTAGACAATGGATTATCGTGGAAGATAATAAGCCTTTGAAGAAGAATGTTGTTCGCAATTCCAATGCTACTACTAGTGGTAACATAGCTGCGACATGCTCAGAATTAAACACTGTCACCACTCCCATAAAAAATCATTTTCCTGATAATCAAAAAACAACCACTTCAACTCGGCCCTAAGCCCGAAATTTCCATCCTCTTTACATAAGTCTTTCTTAAGCCTTGAAAACGCTGCTAGAAAAAGGGTACCTAGAGCTCCTAGAACCTCGACCCCTCCCAAATCCTCTTCCACTAAGACATGACCCCGCTAAATACTGTGCCTATCATCAATAGCACGGTCATGATACAAACCGCTGCATCCGCCACTGTCATAAGATTCAGGATCTTATTGACGAAGAGATCATAGCTCCACTAAAAAAACCTCAGGATAACACTAACCCATTACCTCCACACCTTAACCTAATCCATACACTGCCATCCACCTACAACCCCAGCATACACATCACCCCAGCCCATTTACCCGAGCCTGAGGTGTTCGTTCCAAAAAGCACCGACTTGTGTATGATGGATGCACTTGAACCCTAATCATCTCAAACCCATGAACCCACACTACTTCTGAGTTGATGAGCATGATTGAAGATTTGCAGAGAACAGTGGCAGATTTAGGCTTTGAGATTTTGGCTCCCTAATCGACCACATCACATGCCAAAAATTTCACGCCAGAAGGCTTCCTAATCTTAGGGCAAGCTATTGGTCATGATACAAACCGCTGCATCCGCCACTGTCATAAGATTCAGGATCTTATTGAAGAAGAGATCATAGCTCCACCAAAAAAACCTCAGGATAACACTAACCCATACCTCCACACCTTAACCTAATCCATACACTGCCATCCACCTACAACCCCAGCATACACATCACCCCAGCCCATTTACCCAAGCATGAGGTGTTCGTTCCAAAAAGCACCGACTTGTGTATGATGGATGCACTTGAACCCTAATCATCTCAAACCCATGAACCCACACTACTTCTGAGTTGATGAGCATGATTAAAGATTTGCAGAGAACAGTGGCAGATTTAGGCTTTGAGATTTTGGCTCCCTAATCGACCACATCACATGCCAAAAATTTCACGCCAGAAGGCTTCCTAATCTTAGGGCAAGCTATAATTGAAAATGGCCAACCTAAAGCTATCTCGGGTCTGGATGATCACATGACAACAACAAATGGGACTCGCTCTGATATAGTCACCCAATCCCTTAGCAAAGCTGAAGCAAGTGGCAAGAACAAGGCAAACATTGATCCTTATGAACATCTTTAGTGGGCTATTGAGGCTTTGAAGGTTAAAGGGCTAAACGAGTAGCAAGTGCTTGTAGTTATTGCAATAACTGTGGATAACACTTTTGTCGCTCAGGTTGAGAACATTCTGAATCAAGGGGCAAGCTAGGAAAAGGGCTGTCGTACCAGAAACACCCATTTCAGCTCTAATCCTACACTCGTAAGGGATCTCTAAACCTAGTCAACACCTGCCAAGCCCTCCATCAATCTTGTCAGGATTGGTAAACGCACCTTCAATCCCCTTTTCATGCCCTTATATATCCAAAGCTCTTCAAATCCTCATAGGACAAGGCCATCTCAAACCGCTTGACCCTCTGCCTCTCCCTGATTCCCTTCCAGTCAAGTATAATGCTGCAAAGTACTGCACCTTCTATCAATAAACCGGCCATAACATTGACAGTTATTTTTGTCTTCGCTATGAAGTTCAAGATTTGATTGATAATAAGGTCATCACTCCACCAGGTCCTACAAAGCCTATCGGCGTTGGATCAATGAACTGAGGGGATAGTGTGACTACATGATCGGGGAAGAACCACCTATTGATGGCACTCATTTTACTCTAGATGTGATGGATGGCACGCACTTTTTAGCACTTTGAAAATGCTATTTATTTTACTTTTGGACTTGGGTATTGAGTCAGTCTTGTTGTGTCTGAGGTTAGTGATTTCGGGGATGTTAACTCGAACATCACTTCCCTGTTTGTTTTGTTTATCTTTACACCTTTTGTGTCTGTTTCTACCATTGAATCAGTTGAGCCAAAAGATTTGAATGAAACAGCAATAATTTTCGCCTACTTCTTTGTGCCTTTAATTCATTGCATTGACCTAAGTTTTTGTTCAAAACTTTTCCAAAACTGTGGTGAAAACAAAAAGGAAGGAATTCCTCGGGATTTGCAAAAATTTGATCGACTGAGAGGAAGAGAGGCCTGTTAAGCCCTTAATGAATGAAATCATGTCTGTTAATGAGAGTACTGAGGAGGATCCAGGTTTGATCCAGATTAGTTCTACATTGTCTTCAAAAGAGCACGAGCGACTAGTCGCTTTATTAAAAGATTTCAAAAAATGTTTTGAATGGTCCTTCGAAGACATGCTTGGAATTAATCTTGAGATTGTACAGCATAAGATCACTCTCGGCCTCAAGACTCAACCCCTTTGCTTTCAAACATTGATTTAGAATGTTCAAACGATCAACTAAAATATGAGGCTTGCATGGTCGGATTGAAAACAACCCTTGAACTAGGGACAATAAGGTCGTATATGATCAAAGGAAACTTGCATGGTTGAATTGAAAGCAGCCCTTGAACTAGGGGCAATAAGGTTGTATATGATCAGAGGAAGCTTGCATAGTTAGATTAGAAGCAACCCTTAAACTAGGGTAAAAAAAGGTCAGATATGCTTGAAGATTCAAAACTGGGTCATTTCTCAAGCTAATAAAGATAGGCAAAAAAGCCAAATCCCAGAATCTGAAAGAAGAAAATTTATGGCTGAAGGACAATCGAGTTCCTATCTGTGACACTAGGGAAAATTCAAACCCAATTAGATGGGCTCTTACATTATCAAGACTATTTAGTCAGGAACAACAACCATTCTCATGGATTTAGATATCTTAGAGATCATACGTCTAATCAACATGAACAAGTTAAACTTTTCTATCCTTGAGAGGCTCGCTCGGCTGAAAACCCGAAAGAGCGACCCAGGCAAAAGTTAGAGCAAGAAAAAGAGAAAAGAGAAAGAGAAAAGAGAAAAAGAAGAAATGAAAACAAAGAAAAGGAAAAAGCAGAAAGCAAAGAAAAAGAAGACAAAAGAAAAATGAAAAGGAAAAATAGAGCTCGCAAAGTTAAAAATCCGAAAGGGCGGCTTTGGCAAAAGTTAGAGTGCAAAAGGAGAGTGTTAATACCCAAGTGCACCTTAACCCAGGAACTACGTACGGCCTGTTTCCCATTAAGGCAACTTCATCTTGAAGTTCGGCCCCAACTATTTTCAACCTGCTTGTCTCATCCATGTTGATTGGCTTATCTTTATTCAAACTCGACTATCTTATCCATGTGCGAATTGGCTCATCTTCGTACTCATCTTCGTTCAAAGTCAGTTGTCTTATTCCTTTAGAAGATTCAGCTACAAGACAAATCAAGTTCAGATCTGAGGTTGTGCATCTCAAGAGTTAATTTCTCATTGGTCAGGTACTGGCCATTTGCAAAAACAATTTTGAAGATTTTTAGTGAAGTTGATTAATTTTCTAAAAAATTATTCTATTTTTCCAAAACTGGACCATTTCTTGGACCTAAAAAGGGAAAATTATCAGTGCTCATATCCTGACTTACATGATTTCAAAGCAGAAAGTCAAACAAGTGTGTTAATCTAACTCTCATGTTGGTCAAAATTGTTTTAGTAGAAGCCAAAAACACAAAAAAAATATGGTCAAAATGATGAACTAGGGGCACGGTTGAGTCAAGTTTTTTTTGTCTTTTTCCCGTTATCATCACCCACCAGAAAGGGCACAACTGAAGTTAATAGTAAGGGGCCAAGCGTTCTTTCATCCTCCGAGCAGTGAAATATCGAGCCAAGTGCGAAGCGCGAACTGAAAATGGAGCAGGGTATTCCACCCCCTCATCTGGATAGGTCTGATCACATCCAAACTGGCCAAGGGCATTGTCAATCGACGTCAGTTGCAGATCTGCTGCACGTCTAGTCGCACCATAACCCCTCTGTGGGAAAGCTCACTAATTGTGAGCAAAAGAAATAGAATCTTGCAGATGCTAGGGGCAAGGGTCCATAACTTTTAGCTTATCCATCAACCACACCTGGGAAGGGATAAAAAAAAAAAAAAAAAAAGATGTGCCCTGGAAGAAAAAGTGAGAAAAGAACTTTTCAAAGAAAAAGAGATTGAGGGCCAAAGTGATGTGAGAGCCATAAATAAGAAAATGGTGGGAAACAATACCTGGAAAAGTAGGCTCCTCATGAACCGAGAGGTCTCCCGCCATTGGAAAACATCCAAGTGTTCAGTTTGATGGTTTTGTTTGTTTTGATTCTTGTTTTTGAGTCGTTTTGATTTCGGTGAGTGTCAATAGTTGTGTTGTTCTTACATTGTTTTTCCTTTGTTGAGTTGTGGTGTACTGGTCAGTCGTAGGCTCAATACCTGGATAAGAACTCATTCTCAATTTGCAAAAATAAATCGTTTTGTGCTTAGAGTGTCGTGCTATGCTCAACATGATCTGCAAAACAGGATTCATTCTTTCATAAAACTGTAAGGTCCAAACCAGGTCAAAAGAGAGAGCAATAGAACAAGGACCTATATGAAGCTACATAGGTTCCAGACTGCAAAGCAAAAGAAAAGAGGGAAAATTTGGAGCATCTTAGTGTGTTTCAACTTCAGCAAATTCTGAGATTGCATTCCAGGTGCACCTTTTCAGACCTCGCCATTTCTCTAGAGTATGCGTGTACCTCGACCCCGAGTTTAAGCTTGCTTCAAGTCAGAATGGCGATCAAAGCGGCATTCGTGGCTTCTACATGTAGATGTTAACCCTTGTCAGTATTTGAGGACCTTTGAACTGTGAGTTAAAGGTAAAAGTTTGAAGAACACAAGAGGGAGATCCCTGTCAGAGTAGAGTAGTTCATCGCCACTCACCCCATGAGGTGCTTTCTAAAGCATCGCTTTGTTTGTTTATTGCATTCTTTAAACATCATGCACTACATTGCTTGTAACATGTATCATATCATCACACTTATTGTATTTATTTGTATCTTGTATTATCTTGTATCATTTATCCTTTTACGCTGAGCAGCATTTAGGATTATTGTCCCCCGAGGCTTTTCTCAGGACGTGTGAGACGTGTTCCCGAGCGGTTTATTTTTATCTCAGGCTGTGCAGAGCATGACCCTGCGTGATTTTTCTCTTCTTACGGTTTCAGCGTGATTAAAGTATCTCAAGACGCGTGGAACGTAACCCTGAGTGGTTTTCTCAGGACCTTTTTTCACGATTTCAGTGTGGTTTGAGTGTTCCTTTCCTTACATGATTTCAGCGTGCTTAGAATTTATCTCAGGATGCATGGAATACGACCTTGAGCAGTTTTCTTAGGACTTCTTCTCACGATTTCAGCGTGGTTTGAGTGTTAACATGTTTGAGATTTATTCTTACTCTTCTCACGATTTCAGTATGATTTGAGTGTTCATTTCCTCACACGATTTCAGCGTGTTTGGGATTTATTCTTACTCTTTTCATGATTTCAGTGTGGTTTGAGTGTTCTTTTCCTCACACGATTTCAGTGTGTTTGGGATTTATTCTTCCTCTTCTCACGATTTCAACATGGTTAGAGTGTTCCTTTCCTCACATGATTTCAGCGTGTTTGGGATTTTTCTTCCTCTTCTCACGATTTCAGTGTGGTTAGAGTGTTCATTTCCTCACACGATTTCAACGTGTTTGGGATTTATTCTTCTTCTTCTCACGATTTCAGTGTGGTTAGAGTGCTCCATTCCTCACATGATTTTAGCGTGTTTGGGATTTGTTCTTCCTCCTCTCACGATTCCAGTGTGGTTAGAGTATGTCACCCTATTCATCTACTATATTATCTATCACACTATCTTATGCACCTTGTATTGCACTGTTTGTGGACCTTGCATCGCACTATCTTGTGCATTTCACACTGCATCGCACTGTCTTGTGTATTTCACCTTGCATCGCATTGTCTTGTACACCTCACATCGCACTGTCTTGTGCACCTGCATCGCACTGTTTTGTGAATTCTACCTATATCACACTATCTTGTGCACCTCGCACTATCTTGTGCACCCATATCGCACTGTCTTGTGCAACTTGTACAGTACTATTTTGTGCACCTTACATTGCACGATTTTGTACATTCACCTCACCCGCACTGTTTTGTGCACTCACGGGGTCGAGGAGACCTTAAATCCTCTGAAGGTGCAATTCCTTTGGTGTTTGTTGTGCTCAAACAACTTCAGGCGGTTTGGTATAGCCACCTGCCTTTGTTTGCGATAGGTTCCTAGTAGATCAATTGAAACGATGGAAACTAAAGTTCGAATGACATAGGCCTAGGATGCAAAGGTTCGGGATTTTCGATACCACAGTCTAGTTTAAATACCCAGGGGTGTATCTTGGGCTTGAAATCTGTATGGCAGCCTCATAGATTGAGGTAGCGTGTATGCGCTTCAATTCTGGATACTAAACTAACCTAGTCTATCACCCTGTTGGAGAATAGGGAAAGTTATAAACATAGCCAGGGAGAAAATTAGTACTTGTGGTTCAGAAGCACAAAATGCAAGAAGAAGTTTTTAAACCAAGAAGAAGAGGAAGATCCACAACAGCATAATGTGAGTCATCACCAATTGCCCTTGTAAGGTGCTTTCTAAGGCACTACTTCCTAGTTATTACATCGCATCTATCATCTAGTACCTCCATCACATTGCTTATAGAATTTATTGCATGCATCTACTACATTATCCATTTTATCACCTGCATCCTTTCCATGTTAAGCTTAGTTTGGCATGTGCTCATACATTTCCGTTGTTGAAACATAGTTCTGTCATGTGTAAGTACCCATGCTGCGCTGAGGCTTGTATTGAGGGTGTCAACACCTTTTTTGTGTTAGATGTGATTTGTTTTGTGTCCATACCTTTTCTAGGTAAGATGTAGTTTGGCCTATGCCTTTTATTCACTTCATCCATTACATCCATTGCGTCGTACTTTGTTTTGTTGCATTCAGCATTTAGGATCATTATATTTCCCTAGCAGATCATTCCTTACTTATATCATACCACCCAATTACTTGTACTCTTTCTCTTTCTATGAAAAACATAGTTCTGCATGTGCCCGCACCCCTTTCACGTTAAAACATGGCTCTGTTATGTGTAAGCATCCATGCTGTACTTTGGCCAGTATTAAAGATGTAAGCACTTAGCCTGTGTTAGGCATCGTTTGGTTGTGGCCACTTCTTTTCTATATAAAACGTAGTTTGATTTTGCATCTCCATCCCTTTATGGTATTTGTGTGGTAAGCACTGCTTGTGGTTTAATTATTTCGTTACATTGTATATCATTTACATTGTTTCGTTACATTGTGTATCTTTTTCATCCTGCCCCCGAACTACACTGGTTTGATTCCTTGCAAAGGGATACGTAGGCAACCTTTTGGTTCAACCAACTACATCTGTATTTTGTTTGTTTGCCCAAGTCTTACGGCCTCGTCAAAATGGGTTATTTCTAGCCTTTGACATTCACTCACGTCATTTCATGACATCAAGCTCTGTCAAAGAGGGGCAATTGTAGACACCCCATTTTTGACCGCCCTTAAGACTTGGGCACCTCAGGTTGATCACTAGATGATGAAAGTTATGTTGTACGAACGTTCGATTTCTTCAGCAAGAAGAGCTTGTAAATCCCAACCTTACACCCCATTTTCGTCCAAAACTTTTTAGACCTTAAAACCCACTTTTTCAAAATATTTTTCCAAATGTTTCTACAATATTCCGAGGCTAGCATCTCGTTCACAATATTGCACTTTTTGGTAAACCGACTAAGGACAAAGTGAAAATAAATGAAAGGAATGTGAACTCTTTGAAAAATCTTAAAGAAATCTTATTTAAAGGTTTGGAGTTGAAAAAAATAGAAGGGGATGGAAGAAAACTAGTTGGGGAAAACGTTTGGCATAAATCTGTTAGGATAGAAATGAGCAGCCTTTACTAAAATAGAAATATCTCTCTACACAATTAGAATTTAGAAGTGAGGCCACCACCATTGGAAAGTGGACTTTCGGGACTTTAATTTTAATGTAAGAATGACCTAAAACTGAGTCTGGATGAGAGATATGCCCATTTGGAAGTCGAGCTTAGAAGCAAATTTTTGCTTAGCCTGCCACTAGTGGCCGATGACCCACTTTTTGTGGCCTACAGGCCATTATTAGTGGCCTACCGGCCACTTGTGTCAAAACCCAAATATTTTTGCCAGATGTCCTCCATAACCTCCAGTTGTTTCTATATTAAGATTTCCGACCTAAGAGTTGTTTCTCTATATATACAACGACAACCCTCATGTTTTTAGGTTACAAAAAATTCCAAAGGGCCAAATTCCTTAAAATCTCTCTCTATCTCTATCTCTATCTTGCAATGCACATACCTTACCCAGACACTTCCTAAACCAATATTGAAGCTCTCCTTACTGAGATTATTGAGTCCAAATTTCAGCCATCGAGAGTGAGAACTTGTTAGTTTGTTAACAAAAGAATTACCTTACTTCAAGAGGTATAATTTTGAGCATCTTTGCACTACATGTTTTCTATCTTTTCTTGCTAATTTTGAACTATTTTTACACTGTTTTTATGGACTAAAACTTGTGGTTTAAAGTTACCAAAGGTGAAGGGGTTAACCACCATTCTTTGAACTTTGTTCTCTAAGTTTTTGCCCTTATGTTTCCCATTCTTTTCTTAACTTTTTTTGAGCTTTTTACCATTGATTTTTGGAGGTTTTTAGAGACCAAAAATCATGTTTTGAGGTCCCAAAAATGGAGGGGTTAACCACCCCTCCTTATGCTTGCCTACTGGCTTACATTCTCTATTATTTTAGCTTACTCTTTTAGCTATTTTTTCCTAAATTCCAGCACTTTTTTTTCTTACTTTAGAACTGTTTTTACAGGTTAGTTTCATTTATGCTTTGTATTGCATGCTTGTAGTGTAATGGCCCTCATAAGTTTGGTGGTTTCGGCCTTAGCTACCAACCTATTTGAGTTGATATCATTTGTTTCTTATTTTCCATACTTGTGTTCACCTTGAAGCATCTCTGCAACCTCCCTTATTTCTTGATTTTTCATTCACTTTGAGATTTTTTCAACCAATGGATTGTTTAAGCTTGAGATTGAGGTCATTGTGCTTAATGGTTTAATCTCTTCGGAGGTTTCTTACCAACGGCATGACATCTCTCTCATGCCTAAAACAACCCTTTGTTTGATACTTCTTTCCATAAGAGAACTTAAAGCTCATTATTGGACTTAATTGACTAATGAATGGAAGATAATTTAAAAAGACGTAATCAATGGTTTAAAAATGGAACAAGTTAATCAAATGGTTTGGGTTCTATCGGACGCTTGTTGAACCCATTAAGTCTTGAGTCATTTCATACTTGTTAGTAATTAAAATGGTTCAAGAATCAATGTCAACCCTTTCCCTTGATCAATTCATGATGGGGAGAAGGTTTTGAGAGTCTGTCCTTAGCATTTATTAAAACTGTGTCCCTCGATTCATAAGTCATCACGCAATGAAATTGCGTCGATTGATGGCTTGCGAATCAAGTTTACCCCTCCTTTGACCTATTTGCTGATAAGGAGAGGCATGGTGGACAAACATCCCCTGATAACACTCTGGTTTGTGCTCTGTTTGTCCTCTGTTGCTGCAGGGAAAAAACAACATTAGTGGCTGGCATGTCACTTTTACTGGACGACAACCCACTATTTGTGGCCGGCCAGCCACTACTTCTGGGTTGCCGACCACTTTTTCCTAGCAGGCAATGTCCTTTTTCCAATAGAGCAAAGCAAAGACTGAGATAGAAAACATGTACAATTTTCTAACTAAGCAACATAGGCATTCCAATAGCAAAATAGAGAGCATTATCGGGTGGAAAGCCACATCCATACATGAACCATCCCTCAATTCTCAGGATCCGTTAAACTAATGTTGTAATATTAGTATGTTGTGCTTGGAGTAGCGGATTTGTAACTAATTAGTTAGAGTAACTAGCTAGTCTCGTGTTGTACTTATTTAATTAGCTAGAATAGTTAGTTAAATTTGTTGTTGTAATAATTAGTTAATTAGTCAGTTTAGTTAATTAATTTCATTTGGTTTGTAATAGTTAGTTAATTCGTAGTAATTAGTTAGGACATTCATTTGAACCCTCATGCGTGAGGGCAAAATATGTAATAATGCATGCATGTCTTCCATCCCCATGTATTTCTCCCTTTTATTTATTTGCTTATGATGGATAGAATAGAACACCACGTTTCATTTAGCATATTCCATGTTTGCATCCACTTGTCTTGCATGAATCGAGACTTGGTTCATTATTCTAACAAGCATTGTTGTTTTTACTTCGTTAAGTACATGTTTAAATCGCATGCTACCAAATTGACTCACATGTTATATTAGTAGCCGAGCCTATTAATTGCATCTT
>NW_021025417.1:987351-1090632 GCF_004153795.1 Camellia sinensis
AGTCCAATACATATGATTATTATCAAAATATTAAACTTTAATTTAATATAATAAAAAAAAAGAAGATATTTAATTCCTTGAAAAGTCCAATACATATGATTATTATCAAAATATTAAACTTTAATATAATATAATAAAAAAAAAGAAGATATTTAATTCCTTGAAAAGTCCAATACATATGATTATTATCAAAATATTAAACTTTAATATAATATAAAAAAGGAAAAAAAAATACATTTAAAAAAAAAAATTTAAAAATCACAATTCATATCTATAGATAATTGTAAACACAATCCGTGCATAGCACGGGTGATATGCTAGTATTATATAAGGAAAATAGGGTTTTTAACTCTCAAGTCTTGTAGGAGCTCCAATGTCTCAATCCTAATTTTATAATTTTTTGATTTAAAAAATAAATAAAATTTCAACATTTATTACCTTCTCTCAATCATTTTTGACTTCCCATACACACCCTTTCAACTTCTTTCATACCTATTTAATTATTTTGAAAATAATAATTATCCCCCTTTTTAACTTCTCCCATACCTATTTAATTATTTTAGAAATAATAATTATCCTTTAATTTATAGATTTCAAATGGAAAGATAACAAAAATATTTCATAATCTCTGCATTGTAATTTCTCTCATCGATTTCTAAAAGAAAATATTAACACTCGCTTTCCTTTTCTCTCCCTCAAAATATCAGATAATATTTTTCATAAGAATTGTGATTATCTATCTATATCTTATATCTTATATTATATTATAACATAACCCAAAAAAAAAATCAGATATACAAACAGATAAAATTAATAAATATGATTTTTATTTATTTAGTTAAAATTTTTCTTTTGCCTCTCAATACCCAATTTTAAATTTTAAAAATCTTTAAAGTCTATCTAAACAAATATAATATATCTCACACCATCATACTTTAAATCAATAAAACTCGCATATCTATCACATATTTAGCTCACATCATAACTTACATAAATAATAATAATTAAAAACAAATAGAAAACATAGATAAATTAAATTAAAAATATATATATAAACCCACAACTCCATCTTAAATAAATTGAAAAATAAAATAAAATAGAAACCACACAAAAATAAAGAAGATAAGAATTTAGATATAAATCTCAAAAAAATATGACAATATCTAAATTTAAATTATGATTTAATAATATAATTATTTATTTTTTTGATGTATATTTATCAAATTTTTAAATTGTAGCACTTGTGTCTTTCAAAGCTTTCGGGAAGTGTATTTGAATCTTTTATTTTATTTTGAAAATCTTTAGTATTGTTGTATCTTAGTTTTGGAGGAGTACAAATTGATTTAAACTTGTTGGGATTGCTCGTTCACGCTTGGTTACGTAGAAAAATTGTTTGCGAACTTAAAAATCTTGTTTTGGGGTTGACATCAATCTGGGGAGGGGGGGTCTACCCTCTTATTTCTAAAATTGCTTGCTGGAATTTGGGGTAGACACCAATCTGGGGGGGTTAGCCCCCCTTGCATGCTGTCAAACATAAGTTTCTTCATAGGGTCGACCCCTGTGTTGCAATAGTCGACCCATGCAGACTTTTTTTTCCAGATTTCAGTCCGATTTTTTGTCCTACTTTTTGGGGATTTTGACTTGATCTTTTGGGTTAACTTTGGGACTTTATTTCACTTTGACCTAGTACTATAAATAAGTCTTCTCACTTAACCTTTTCTTTACTTTTCCTTCTCTTCTTCCCTCTCCAAACCGTCACACATTCTCTCTCTCTCCAAAGTCACTTTTTGCTCATAGATCTTTAGATCTACTCTCTTGAAAGCATCTCCTCGACGTGCTCCTTTGAGATTAAGTGTAGAGCTTGTCAAGAGATTCGTTTTGATCCAAGTAGAAGTTGGTTTCGACATCTTTGGAATTTCAACTTTGTTTTGCTCATCTTCTCTTCTACGCTTGAGGTAGGGATTTTTCTACACTTCCATATGATATTTAGCTTAGTTATTTGTGCCTTGTGTAACAATGATGTGATTTGGGGGTGTTTAAGACAAATCTAGGGTTTGGGCATAAAATGAGAAGAGGGGTTTTTGGGTGAGGGTGAAATAAATGCTTGAGGGGTTTGAAAATGATGTGGTATTGTGTATGATTTGATGATTTTGGCAATTGGCTAACATTTGGGGGAAAATGGAGATTTGCCCTAATTGAATCAAATTATTATTTTGTATAAATAATGGAAATTGACATCAAAAATGTGAAATTGAAAGGGTATGGTGGGATTGGTTATGTGTTATTCCATTCTTTGGTAGTTTCGAATAAACTATTTGCTATGAGATTTTATATTTGCTTATAAATAATTGTATTGGATTATCAATGGAGGATAGCTATGATTGTTGTATAAATTGCATGCGGATTAGGTGAATTGAAACTAATCACTTGTGCTTGTCATTGAATATGACTATATTTATATACATTGTATATGCATGGTTATTTGGGAGTGGAAAAATGACGTATTCCATTGTTTGAATTTGTGATTAAATACATTGCATATGCATGAATGATTGTTTGGAAGGATAAAGGGGATAGACTCCATTATAATTAAGTTGGCTGGAGTGTCCTGGGTGAAAGTCCCGAAATTATACATGGGTGCCTAACCCGTGGACAAAATATCCGTAAAATGGCAATTGTAGTGCTTGTATAGCCTACGTTTACATGGGTCCCGTTTGACGGCTACCCGCGGACGAAATATTCATGAAAGAATACATGGGTCCCATTTGACGGCTGCCCACGGACGAAATATCCGTGAAAGAAAAGTTTGAAGTGTTTATGTGTTGATAATGTGGTTCTAGAACTAACGAGTTGTAATTTCATTTGGGTTGTTGAATTTCTTTATTTTTTTTATATTTTTATATAAAAAATTAAAAAGTATATTTATTTAGATCATTCTAAACAACCTCTTAATAGCCGATTGAAATATAAGAAAAGTGTGGCTTCGTTTGGTATAGTTTTAATAATGAAAGATAGTTTTTGAAAAAAGTTTACAAAATTGCAAATTTTGTTTGGTGGTATATTTTAAAAATAATTTTAGAGTGATTTGTAATATTTTTTTTTATTTTTTATAATTGAATAGATGGGTATAAGAGAAAAATTGATTGATTGATTGATGCGTAGAATGCGAGAAAATGGAGAAGTTATTGGTAGATCTTGGGGCATCGCCACTTGGTGCCCTAATAATATTGTGATTGGTGGAGGGAGTGGGGCCTACGAATTTGTGTTGGGTGATAGGAGAACATGAGGGGACATGGTGAATTGTGATTGGTGAAAGATGTGGCCATGTAGCGCCTCTAGATCAACCAATAATTTTTCAATAGAATAAGAGAGGAGTGAGGAGAAAGAAAAGAAAAAAATGATTGATTGATGTATAAAAAGAGGAGAGAGAGAGAGAGAGAGAGAGAGAGAACAATTTTGAAAACAATTTTTAAAAGTTTTAAATCAAATATAATTTTTGAATTTTTCATTACAAAAATTGATTTAAAAATTTAACCAAGCACGACCTATGTTTTTTACGCCTAAGCAAGGCGATACGGCGTTGTGTTGTGTTTGGTTTTATTGTCTAGTGGCTTTATGGTTGTTGACGGGCCTATGGGTTGGGGCATCCAATGTTGCGAAGGCCCAAATAGTAATGTGAAACTAAAATATTCATCTCTCCTAAATTCTTGAGTTTATTACGAGCCGATCCTTTTTTGGGACTTATTACCTTGTTAGTCCTAAAGAATATTCTTATGTACATATCAATCATATCCTATTCGTTGTTTTACCTTTCTGCCCTAGAGTATTTTATTATCTGTGTACTATTTATGTTGCCCTAATATTGTTCATTGTTATGTCTCTCTCTCTCTCTCTCCCTCCAACTATTTCTCCAGTGGGTAACACACCGTTGTTTCCATCAACGGCGCTTCATCGCCTTCAATGCCTATCACTTCAACCACCGCATTCCTTCATTGCCTTTTCAACGCCACTCGCCTTAACCATTGCCGTCCTCCGTTGCCTTCAACGCTACTCGCCTTAACCACCGTCATCCTCCGTCACCTTTAACGCCACTCACCTCAACCACCATCGTTCTTTGTCACCTTCAACGTCGTTCACCTCAACCATCGACGTTTTATATCATCTTCAACAATGCTCACCTTAACCATCACCATCGTCCTCTTTCTCCATCATCGTCATCCTCTTCCACCCTCGCCATCGTTGTCACTCTCCTTACACCAGCCCTCTTCCCTTGTTGTCATCATTACCGCTCCTCCTCCATCATTGATCTATCATCTTCGACATTACCACTACCATCATTCTCATCCACCACCGATCTATTGTCTTTGACATCGAACTTCACCAATGGCTTCAGATCTAGGTGTTTTCAATGCCGATCTGCTATCTTCGATGCCAATTTGGTACTGTACATGGTTGCTAATAAGATCATTTATCTCTCTCTATGGTATGTTGGTGAAGATCTGCATGTGTAAAACATGTGTAACTGATCTGATAAATTTACCACTTACTTCAGTGATAAATTTATCACTCAATTATTTATGAAATAAATAAATTTTGTATTTTTATGAGTAAATACGTAAATTAGTAAATAATAGTTAGTGTGTATGTAAATGTGAGTGAGTGTGTGAAAATGAATAGTTAAATGGTGTCTCTTTTTTACTCTCTTCTCTCTCAAATTGGATTTGTCATTTGTAAAGTGATAAATTTATCACTAATGAATTGATAAATATATCATTGATACAGTGAGAAATTTATTAATGGAGAACATGCGGTAGAGACATGATTTTTATGTTAAGAAACATTTTATAAGTACTGTAACAAATAAGATATTTTGTTATTCTTTCAAATAATGTTTTAATTAAGCTAAATTTAAAAATTAAAAATCAATTTATAATTATGTGCATTATTTATTTTTCTTCTTAAAAAATTAAAAATACATTGAAATGCAAGTTGGTAGCATTTGTCAAATCACTCTTTCTCAGTAATAATGAAAATTGAATATTTCCTAAGTTGATTGCCTTCTCGATAGAAGACAAAAGCAATTTCAAAAGTTGAAAACCCTACTTCTCTATTGGATGTCGTGAAAATTAACAGTATATGCTTGTTTTAGAAAGTTGGTTAAAAAAATAATTTTTTTTTTTGAAAAAACATGTAAAAAAATAAAAAGGTAATGTGATCTAAAATAGGTTAAAAGTCAAAATTTAACTTGTAGTCATATTTCCAAAACAGCCAAACATAGTATGTAAAAACAAGTCAGAGAAAGAGCATGTATATGTCAATGGAGTCAAAGAAGGTACATAGCGAGAGAAATGTCATCGGAAATTATTGTCAGCAGCCAGACATAATAGCCGGTGCCGGAAGTCCAGGCTCCAGCAATAGCAGCAACCACAACAAGCCAGAGTGTCTGCATCGCATCCACCCCTGCCCTCACCTAGAGTTCCAACACTCGGGGATACTGTAAACGTCCAAGAAGATACGGACGCCCCAACAGGACCAGTTCCGCCACTAGTTCTACTGCAGATTTCAAAGGCACCGGCCTTCTCAACAGATACACCGTTTGAATTTGAGATGGACCCAACCGCTCTGAAGATAAGTAAGCTTGAAAAGCTATTTAAACGGGCCCAAAGGGTCAATTCCATTCTAGACATAGAGGATGGTTACACTGATTCAGCGGTAACATTGCCAGACAGATTCAAGATGCCCCACATAGACCGTTTTGACGGCTCGGGTGACCCTATGGTTCATTTGAGGCTGTTCTCGGATATTTTGCGCCTGATGGGCTTGACGAGACTCCAGAAACTATCACTCTTCGGCCGGACCTTGTTGGGTATTGCGGCCATTTGGTACGCCAAGCTGGAGGACTCAGTGAAAATGAGCTGGGAGGAAATGGCTGAGGCCTTCGTCGCACAATATTCATACAACACCCAGATTGAGGTCACAACCCGTGATCTTGAAGTGACCAAGCATGAGCCGAAAGAAGGCTTTTCTGACTTTGTTACTAGATGGAGGGCCAAGGCCTCCATGATGACAACTTGGCCATTGGAGAAGGATCAGATAAGGATGGTTGTGCGCAACCTCCAATCCAAGCTAATGCAGAAAATGATCGTCTTACCCCTCCCCACCTTTGCGGACTTATACGAGATTGGGGTACAGATTGAGGACGCTATGAAGTAGGGTCTGATCGACCAAGACAGGGAATAGCCTAAGAGGGCATTTACACGTAGTTCGAATGCAGGCACGAGTAATGCTGCAGCTGCCAAAACGTTTGATGTGGGCATGGTCACCAACACCACTCCAAAAACACCTACAGCTACACCCTTCATCGGTGCGTCCGGAGCCAGCTCACAAACAGCCAGATATCCACCTCGAGGCCAGAGAACCTGTACTTCACTGTACATGCCTCTGTCCAAAGCTCTGGGGGTTCTAATCAGGAAAGGGCCTTTGAAGCCCCTAGAGCAGCGGCCATTACCAGACAAACTTCCGTCCTCCCATAACCCAGCCAAATACTGTGCCTTTCATCAACAGCACGGTCATGACACTGACCAGTGATATAGACTACGTCATGAGATCTAGGATCTTATTGACAACAAGGTGATTGCGCCTCTAGAGAAGTCGAATGTCACCACCAACCCACTCCCACCACATAACCAAGCTTCACTACCCAAACACATCAACCTGATCCAAACCACGGCCATTCCATATGACCCAAGCATATATATCACACCCTCCCACCTACTCAAGCTTGAGGTGTTTATCCCAGACAGCACGGACTTATGCATGTTGAGCACCTCCCAAACCCAACCTGAATCGGTGGTGGTGACCGTCGAAGACAGAACTGTAATGACTTTGGAGGCAGGTGGGAATGTTGATTCAGAGCCCAAGGGGTCTGGGAGCTTTGCGTACAACCTGAGTGGTTATATCACATCAACAGACCAGGCTAAGCCGATGGTAGAGTTGCCAGTTGGGGCAGAGATCAGTGTGGTTCGGAAGGATGGACCTGGTCAGGGGTTAGATGACCTAGCAGAGCTGGAAAAGGATATTGTCAATCTGCAGTTCTTCAACAAACAGGACCCAGGGGATGTGAACATCAATTGGTTCGACTTGGATGGGTCAGCAGAAAATACTGGGTGGCTCAGCGACGAACCAGATGTTGTTGAGGTGTCTCAACCAGAACAGGGGCAATCAGAAGCCAGAATATCAACTGTGGCCGGAATGGCCGAGAATCAGGAGAAATCTTCGGAGAGCACCGGTGCGAAGAATTTTGCTTGGGATTCGGGCAGTTTGATTACGGTAGATACTGAATAGGAGGCTGCATTGAAGCGCCTTGAGCAAGAAAAGATCGAGGATCTTGAGAGGGCTAGTAAGGCCAAAGCCCCTGCGGGGACGAAATGTGCTGTGAGCACAGAACAGTTACAACGGAGCTGGACATCTGTCTGTCAGTTGCCGACGACATGTGGTGGGAAGGCGACGACTTACGTCTTGCCCACACTGACGAGGATTGGGGGCAGAACCAACCAGATGACACCTGGTATGTTGAGGAGGTTAACCATATGACCAGGAGTGGGCGGTATTTCAAGCCCCCACACTTGGACCAGCCGGAGGAGTCCGGGAAGGACAAAGAAACAGAAGGAAAAACTGCTAAAGAAAGAGGCTGTATTGAAGCAGCTTAATAAAATCCAAGCATACATCTCCATCTGGGGCTGCTTATGGCCTCAAGGGTTCACAGACAAGCTGTCCTTTCTGCCATGGACAAGGCGAAACTTTCAATTGATACCACACTCGAACAGTTGGTAGGGCTGATTTTCCCGAGAGGAGCTTCCCCGACCTTGACCTTCACCGACAAAGAACTACAACCTGTGGGCTCAGACCATAACAAACCACTCTACATCTCTATGGAGTGTAGAGAGAAGTGGATATCGGTGGTCCTGGTCGACATGGGATCCGCAATCAATGTATCTTCATCAAGAACGGCGTACGCTATCGGGTTGAAGCCTGCAGATTTCGTGCCTACAGCCCAGGTAATACGGGCCTATGATAATACCAGCCGAGAGGTGATAGGGACCGTACGGATTAAGACTCAGGTTGGTCCGGGGCAACAGGACATTGAGTTTCATGTCTTGGATGTTCTCGCAACCTTCAATCTACTCCTTGGGCGGCTGTGGTTGCACCAGGTAAAAGTCGTCTCCTCTACCTTACACCAAATGCTGAAGTACCCCCACGGGAAGGGGGTGGCAATCGTTTTTGGGAATTCTTCGATACATCCACCGCCAGAGGTTTCTACACCAGTTTTGGAGATTGAGCATGGCACGGAAGATGTATTTTTGTCAGGATTCACCCTAGCTGAGGCCCGGGTTGTACAGGATATGCTAGCTATTGACGAGGGGCTATACGCCAGTGCACAGTCTGTCTACCTTATGAACAAGCTTCAACCCATGCTCGAGATGGGATTGAGGCGAAGTGGCCGGAAGGGCGTTGCAGCATCGGCCGAAGTGCTGCATAACCCATATACCTTTGGATTAGGTTATCTGCCTACCAAAGAGGATTGGGCGAGGAAAGGAAGAGAGATGGCCAGAAGAGCCAAGGGAAAGCAAGCCAGAAAGCATTATGAGTTGGTGTACCGACCTATCCAAGGAACCCTGAACGGACGCTTTGTCCGGGAGGGGGAAGATTTCCTGTTTTGCTGCTTTCCAGAGCCCTGGTTGAATTCAGAGAAGCGGCATTTGCCCGGCTTCGAAATCTTTTTTGACCTTCAGCTGTCCGGGGATGAAGTTACCGAAGAGCAGACAGACCCACCAGCTGAGGCTGAGCAGTGCAAGGAGGAGGATTCCGAGAGCACATAAATTGAGATGGGGGTAGCACTAGCTTGTCTCTTCTCAGATCCTCAGATCGTACCGGAGTGCTTGGGGGATAACTTCGTGGTTTCCAAGATTGGGGATGAAGTGGCTGTGGGCCCATCTTCAGGCATTCTCGATGCATCCATCGCACCCTCCTCCTCCCTCGTCTGGTAATACGAGGAGGGCTTTTTATCGAGCAGTTCTGGGTCAGGTAGTGAGCCAGAATTTGATTCCACTGAGTCTGTGGAGTCGGAATCAGATTCCATCTCTTCTGAGTCTGAGTACGGTATTCTTTGGGGTGATAACCCGGATGCCACTGTCCTGTCGAGGTCATCTTTTTCTTTTTCCTTTGAGTCTCTTGTAACAGAGGAATCAGGCGGACTGGATGTTATTAATGAGAATGGTACGGTAGTGGCTTCTGAGTATTTTTCTGTGCCTTTAATTTATTGCATTAATCAAGACTTTCAAAATTTTGATGAAAACGACGAGGAAGAAATTCCTCCGGTTTTGAAATATTTGCTTGATCAAGAGCAGGAGAGGTTTGTAAAACCTTCGGTTGATGAAATCACCACAATTAAAGTTGGTACTGAAAAGGACTCGCGGCTAGTCCAGATCGGGTCCACGTTGTCTTCGGAGGAGCCCGAGCGCTTAGTCACTTTATTAAAAGATTTCAAAGATGTTTTCGCGTGGTCCTACGAAGACATGCTTGGAATCGATCCTGAGATTGTACAGCACCGGATCCCTCTTGACCTAGAGGCCTGACTTGTTAAGCAGAAGCTCCGAAGGATCCGCCCGGACTGGGCTCTGAAAATTAAAGAAGAGGTCACCAAGCAGATCGAAGCAGGGTTCCTGTTAGTATCTGTAGACGCGCCCATTCCAACTCTAAATAGACCCTACGTAGGCCAGAATAGGAGCGAAGTGAACTAAGATGATGGCTTGAAAGGTACAAAAATGAAGCTCATGCAATGGCTCACAAATGGGATCTAATGATGCAACTCTCAAGCACATTGAAGGAGTGACAAACATGAGAATATGGCCAAGAAATAAGGTCTGAAATAACATTCCTCATAATGCCAAAACATGCAAATACCTTAAGTTAAGCATGCAAGGGACCTCAAAACTCAAAGCTAGGCAAGGCTATTACACTACAAGCATGCATGGCAAGCATCATTTGACCAAGAGGCCTCAAAATAGAGCTAAGGCAGCCCAAAATATGAATAAAATCAATTTGGATCAAGGCCAAAATATGCTAGAATAGAGGGTTAAAACATCATGCATTTCAAGCTAGTAAAATGATTTACGCTACAAGCATATGAAGCATATGAGAGGCTACCAAACCAGCCAAAAATAGAATCATGGCATGCCAAAAGATGGCCAAAAACCCACTGAGACATGACCAATACATGCAAGAATGAGGTGCCACTTTGATAAGCCATGAAAGGGATTATTCTACACATGCAAGAGGCAAACACAAGGTGACCAAACCAGCCATAGACAGAGTCTAGGCAGGTCCCAAAAGTCGCCCAAAAAGGGCCTGAACCAAGCCTTAGAAGTATGAAAATATGTGCTCCTTTGAAAGGCCAAAAATGCAAACAAACAAGGCCAAAAGAGAGAGGGTCTCCCCTCTCTGATTTAGGCCCTCAAAACTACATGCCAACCACTGAAAATCCGCTGGATTTTAGTGGCTAAAAGGCCAAGCAAAGATCAACACAAAGGTCTCATGGAATGGCACAAAACAAGGCTAAATAGAGCATGCAAGAGGGTAAATGACCCTCAACACCAAAAGAGCCTTAAATAAACATGAAAAACACCTAAATATGAAGACTTTTTTTAGTTAACAACAAAGCCTAAATATGCATACAAGTATGGCTAAGGGAATAATCAAGATAGAGCTTAAAAAGAGGAAAAATGAGTTATCCTTGAAGCTCAGAAAAACCAGCAAGTTTTGGGACCAAAAACCAACACTTCAACCTCTGAAAATACCCTCCAAGAACCTCAGATCAATAGTGGAGGTGTATGGCTATGAGGTGTGGTGCAATATGTCAAGAACAACACACTTTTGAATCCAAAATGTAGAGATATAGAGAGATATATATTTTTGCCTTAGCCAATTTTCAGCACCTGTGCAAAGGAGAGGGAGGGCCTCTCTTATAGAGGTTTGAAGCTAAAACTTTCTCAAGAAGCTAAAAGCTTGGATGCAAATCCTCCATACACGCGTATGGAGGATACAGTCTGTGCCTTCCAGCTGGCACAGCTAGCATCCACACAATCTGACAAAACAGGAGGAAACCAGTCGACCAGAAAAGGTCCCTGGTCGGCCGACCAGGGCAAGTGGTCTCCCAGATAAAAAGTGGTTGGCCATGGGAATTGGTGGTCTCCACACTTAAAGCAAGCCCATGGTAGGGTGGGAAACCAGAAAATGTGGCCCAAAGACAAAGAAAACCAGTTTCCCGACCAGAAAACCGGCTGGCGGGGAGATAAGTGGTTTCCAAGGATAAAAGCTGGTCTCCCACCCTTGTACCACTTCCCAAACATGGAAAGTAAGGTTTGTACCCAAGACAAACCAAAACGGATATAAGACGAGGGTTCGGGAGGCAAGACGCGCGGCTGGGAGCCCCGAAAACCAGCTGCTGAGCATCAAAAGTGCCGTATGACCACAAAAGTAGTCTCCCGGACCACAATGTCCCTCTAGACAAAGGAAACAAGGCGTGTTCCAAAAATCATGCCAAACGGAGAATGTTAAGCGGTCCCGAGCCGAGGTGCACGGCCGACGGCTCCGAAAATCGGACACTAGTCTCCAATTGGGAACAATGGCCTACGACCACGAAAAGTAGTCTACGACCACTGAGAGATGGTCTACAAGACCTCTCCCTCCCTCTGGGAAGAGAAAACATGACTTAGTCCGCAGACTGAGTCAAAGTACAAAGGGTCCTGAGATTCGGAGGCAACGCTCTCAGCCAAGGCCTCCAAAACCTCGAAACGAGCACAACATGCGCAATCACCGAGCGCTCAATCGATGACGTCTGAGTCTTAAGGTTGATCAAAAATGGGGTGTCTACAGTATCTGAGTATCCAACTTGGTTGGCCAATATAGTTCCGGTGCCGAAGAAGGACGGCAGAATTCAGGTATGTGTGGACTTCAGGGATTTGAACAAAGCTAGTCTGAAGGATGACTTTCCTCTGCCGCATATCGACGAATTAGTGGACTTCACTGCTGGGCATGCGCTGCTCTCGTTCATGGATGGATTTTCAAGCTACAATCAGACTTTGATGGCACCCAAAGATAGGGAGAAGACTACTTTGACCACCCCATGGAGAACCTATTGTTATAGGGTGATGCCGTTCGGCTTAAAAAACTCTGGGGCTACGTATCAACGGGCTGCGACCACGATTTTGCATGATATGATCCATAAAGAGGTTGAGGGGTACGTGGACGACATGTTTGTCAATCCTAAGGAAATAGAAGGCCACTACACCGCCTTGCAGAAATTCTTCCAACGGATCAGAGAGTATCGGTTGTGACTAAATCCTCAGAAATGTACATTTGGTGTTACAGCAGGGAAAATGTTGGGGTTCTTGATCACACTAAGGGGTATCGAGGTCAATCTTTCCAAAATCAAGGCCATCTTAGAAATGCCACCATCGAGGACTGAAAAGGAGGTGCAAGGCTTTTTGGGTAAAATGCAATTCATAAGACAGTTTATTGCAAAATTAACCTTGACCTGTGAACCATTGTTTGGTCTCTTGAAGAAAGGAAAGAAGTTCCAATGAGAAGACTGATGCCAAGTTGCTTTCGAGCAGATCAAACAATATTTACAGAACCCACCTGTGTTGTCACCGCCTGTGCCGGGGAAACCGTTGATTCTGTACCTATCAGTGACCGAAACAACAATGGGCTGCATGCTTGCATAGGAGTCTGAGGACAAAGTGGAGAAGGCTATCTACTACCTGAGCAAGAAAATGCTGGATTACGAGACCCGCTACACTCCGTTGGAGAAGGCTTGTCTGGCCTTGGTATGGGCTACAAGGAAGTTGAGGCACTACCTGTTAGCTCACTCTATAATAATGGTTTCGAGATTAGATCCCATCAAATATCTCTTCGAGAAACCAGCACTTACGGGTAGGCTAGCCTGTTGGTTGCTTCTGCTTTCCGAATTTGATCTGAAGTACAGGACGTATAAGTTAGTGAAAGGGAGAGCGGTAGCGGAGTTCCTAGCCTACCACCTAGTTGAAGGGGATGAAGCAGTAAAATATTTGTTCCCAGACGAGGCCATTCTGCATGTCGAAGAAGAGACTTGGACGATGTACTTTGACAGAGTGTCAAACCAATACGGGTATGGGATAGGGGTGTTGCTGATAGCACCCGACAATTCCCGCATATCCTTAGCATTCAAACTCCGGTTCAAAGTGTCGAACAATGAGGCAGAATATGAGGCATGTATTGTTGGATTAGAAGCCGCCCTAGAACTAGGGGCAAAACGGCTGGATGTCATCGGGGACTCGAACCTTGTTGTATCTCAAGCTAAAGGAGATTGGAAAGTTAAAGAAGAAAAGATGAGAATTTATCACCAGACCTTAGACGTTCTGATTCCTTGGTTTGAGAAACTAAATTTCACCCTTCTGTTAAGAGAGAATAACAGGTTCGCCGATTCATTAGCAACTCTATCTTCTATGATAGACATCCCTTTCGGAGTTCGGATGCGTCCGATCATCATTGAACAGAAATTCATGCTGGCCTATGAGCTGATTACTGCCATAGATGAGGTACAAGATCAGAACCCCTGGTACTACGACATCTGGAACTTCTTGGAAAAGGAAGCTTATCCACCAGGGGCAAATGCCAAAGACAAGAGGGCAATTCGAAGAATGGCTGCTCAGTTCATCGTCTGCTAGGGTAAACTGTACAAGAGGGGTCATCTCAGGATGCATAAGCTATGCGTTGATGCTGAAGAATCCAAGCGCCTAATGGAGGCCATCCATGGAGAAGAGTGCGGAGCACACATGAGTGGGGTGATGCCAGCCCGGAAGATCCTTAGGCAGGGTTATTATTGGTCAACCATGGGGGAGGATTGTATTGGCTTTGTCCGGTGATGCCATAAATGCCAGATCCATGCAAACCGCATGAACATTCCACCGTTGAAGCTGTACAATATGACTTCGTCATGGCCTTTTTCGGTCTGGGGGATTGATGTAATTGGGGCTGTCACTCCGAAGAGGTCCAACGGGCATGAGTATATTCTGGTAGCGATAGACTACTTCACGAAGTGGGTTGAGGCCCAATCTTACGCGGTGTTGAAGGCATCGCATGTTGCTAAGTTCATCAGAAACATCATCTGTCGCTATGGGGTCCCAAATGAAATTATTTCGGATAATGGTTCCCACTTCAAGAAGGAGGTGATCGACTTGTTGGAGAAATACAACGTGGCTTTTCATAAGTCATCTACATATCGGCCGCAAACCAACAGAGTTGTTGAGGTCGCCAACAAGAACATCAAGCACATTCTGCAGAAGATGGTGGAAGCCTATAGGGATTGGCCAAATAAGCTGCCATTTGCTCTTTGGGGCTACTGGACTTCAATTCGAACTTCTACTGGGGCAACTCCGTATTCCTTGGTCTATGGGATGGAGGCTGCTCTGCCTATCGAAGTTAAGGTTCCGTCATTACGAGTTATGGCTGAGTGCCAGGTAACTGAGGCAGATTGGCAGCAGAGCAGGTTTGAAGAACTCTTGTTGTTTGAGGAGAGAAGGCTGAAAGCACTGTATCACATCCAGGGTTATCAACAAAGAATTGCCAGGGCTTTCAACAAGAAGGTTAAGTCCAGGAATTTGAAAGAGGGAGATCTAGTGCTCAAAGACAACCGAGCTCCCATCCACGACCCTAGGGGCAAGTTCAGACCCAATTGGACTGGCCCTTATATCATCAAGTTTATCTGGTTGGGTGGAGCTGTCGTTCTGATGGATTTAGATGGACTTGAGTTCTCCCAGCCGATCAACATAGACAAGTTGAAGAAATATTATCCCTGAGTGGTTCGCTGGGCCAAAAACCCGAAGGGCGACCTAGGCAAAAGTTAGAGCATGAAAAATTTGAAATAATAAAAATTGAGCTTGCAAGGTTGAAAACCCCGAAAGGGCGGCCTTGGCAAAAGTTAGAGTGCAAAAGGAGAGTGTTAGTACACGAGTGAACCTGAACCGAACTACGTAAGGCTTGATTCCCATCTTTGGGATACGTAGGCAACTTCATTTTGAAGTCCAACCATAAACACTTCCAAATCAACTTTGTCCATGTGATCATGTTGGTCATCTTTGTCTTTTCTGCATTCAAGAGCTCGGTTGTGATCTCTAGTGCAGTGCTATTCAGACTAGGGGCAACTTTCCAGTTGTTGGGATTTGGGGTTGTGCATCTCAAGGATAGATCTCAGGTGTGTCCAGCTGTGATCCATATCAAAAATGGTTTTGAAAAGTTTTAATAAAAGTTGATTTTGTTCAAATTATTCTTTTTACAACTTAGACCATTTTTGGACCAAACGAAAAATTTTCAGTATCCACAACTTTCAATTTCATTGATTTCAGTACAGAGTTCTCCTACTCTTGAATACAAATTGAAGTTGCTTTTTATTACATTCATAAGGAAAACTTGAAAGAACATGTTAAAGCAATAAATTTGGGGCATAGTTAAGCTAGGTGTTCCTGCGTCCCCTCCCAGAGCTTGTGGAAGCCTCTGATGCCAAAGTAGGCCCAACCTGTGCCTCTTCATCGAGCCAAGCTATGCACTCATCGGAGAGGATGCAACTGAAAGTGAGAGCAGGGGCCAGAAGCTCTCTCGTCCTCCATGCCGTGGCATACTGAGCTAGATGTGAGCCTCAGACTTGAAATGTAGTAGGGTACTCTATCCCTTCTTCCGGGCAAGTCTGATCATGTCCAAATTGGTGCCGGATTCGGAACGGGAAGTAAAAGATGAGATGTGTCAGGCCGATCAACTGAATCCCGGGCTAGCGAGACATGTTGTAGCTCATCGCTGGTAAATTAAGCCAAGGGCAGCGCCAAGCAATGCTGACAGCAGACAGACTGCACATCTATTCGCACCACCATCCCTCATCTAGGGCATTGACTAGACGCCACCGGAAAAAATAGATGTGCGCTGAATATGCTGGGTATGAGTCCACCACTAAACACTTGTCCATCAACCATATCTGGGGAGGGATGAAAACTGAGAGATTAAAGAATAGAGTGGTGTACGTGGAGAGAAAAGTGAGAAAAAGGTTTTGAGAGAAAAAAACAGAGCCTGAGGGTCGAGTGATGTAAGGAATACACATGTGAATAGGGAGGGAAACATTACCTGCAGTAGTAGTGGACTCCCCCGCGAATCTAGTCGTCTCCCGGCGATGGAAGGCATCCAAACGCATCAGTGTCTCAGCTAGTGTCATGGCAATGTAGCTCTTGCCCTCTTTCAAGCCCTGGGCAACCTTAATCAAATAGACGCTAGACCCACCGGAGCCTGGGGCAAGCAAGAAATGAGACAACATGCACAAGCAAAGCGCATGTCGCCGAAAACCTTGCCAGTGATGATCGCCGCGATCACTGGCATCAGAAAACCGAGGAATCAAGCTGGGGATGTCTAATTTTCCATCGCGAATGAAAGACCGAGTGTCATGCAAAGTAAGTCCACACATCCGTCCTAAGGCTTGGATGTGGCCAAAACGGAATTAGGGTAGGATCTCTTCATCTCACTAAGATTCCATCAAGGCTTGGAAATCTTCAAAAGTGGGGCATACCTCTTGTCCGCCAAAGCTAAAAACATGAGTTACCGGATTCCAACACCTAACCGCGGGATGGAGGAACGGAAAACATAGCAGGGTGCGGTTCAACGTGAATAGTGCATTTATTTCGAAACCCCAGAAATTCAACTTTTCCGAGCCATCCAAGTTTGCAATCCAATTCGTGAGGTTTTGGACAAGAAATACTTCTATTTGGGGCAAAAATAGAGTTGAAATGGAAAAACCACGAAGCTGGGGCTTTTGTAGAAGATAAGGTGTTGAGTGGAAGACAGGTGGCAACAATTTGGGCACTTTCTGCATTAATGGCCGACCGGCCAAATCTGATGGCCAGCCGACCATCTTTATAGCCGATCGGCTAGTTCTTGTGGCCGATAGCTCTTTATGGTGGCCGGTGGTCTCCCACCTTGGCCGATGGCCCCTCCTTTGTTCTCTGAGTTGTCCATGTGTTGGAAGTGTTGAGAACTTGTGTCTTGTTCCACTTCGAATGCTTTTTTGTGACGATTTTGTGAAGTCGTGCCTGTGTTACTTCAATTTGTTTATCGAGTTGTTGCATTTTTGTTTATCGAGTTGTATTTTGCGTTGATTTTTAAGTTCTTATCTTTCTTATCGAGTTGTATTCACATTTGGTTAGTATGTCAAGTCCTAGTTTTGCTTATCGAGTTGTTTTGTTCTTCCAGTTGTCAGTTGGTTCGCTACTTGATTAAGATAACGCAATTTGAGTTTGTAGTTTTCAAACAAAGTTCAATCTCATTTACATACTGTGTGATGCGATGCGATGTGATGCTTAGAATGTAAAATGTAACACTTTTTCAATCAAAAAGCTGTTTTCATTCCATCATGGTTCTTTTTTTTTGCAAGAGTACAAGTTTTAGAGAACATAAAACTGTCTGAGGCTGTACAATGTGCAAAAACTACAGGCAAAAAGAGAAATAAAGCAAAAACAAAACATCTGAATCGGCGCCAGTCGCCTCAAGAGTGGGAAGCCCTCTTCGTTCTCTTCCTCGATGAAGGCCCAGAACTACCGCCGTCAGCTCCGCCACCTAAGTCTGAACCCGAACTATCTCCAGCCTCATCTCTATCCTGAGACGACTCTGACTGTGGACTCACTGCCTCCTTGTCAGACTCATCATCATCTGGGGCAGGCTTCCGTGAACTACTCCGGTGTGAGCACGCCTAGCTCTGCTTCGGCTGTGCGTTGGAGTCCCTCGTCTCGCTCCCCCTACTGCTGGGGGAGGCATTGAAGATCCCGCTGAGGCGCCCGCTGTGGCTGGTATCTGGAATGGCACCTGAAAAGAATAATTTGGCAAATGCATCAATTATGCTATGCGAAGCTGAGTATGGTATCAAATGCAGTATATGATTACAGTGTATGAATGTTGTGAGCAGTATATGAACGCCGTGAGCGGTGAATGATTGTAGTGTATGAGGGCCGTGGCCAGTATATGAGATGCAATGTATCAGTGCCGTGAGTGGTATATGAGTGTGCTATATCAAATGTAGTACTGATAATGTGATGCATCAGATCAATATGGAGCAGATTATAGAGGGTTTTGGGACGGAGGTGAAAGAACTTATTGGAATACCATAAATATTGAGCAGGTCCATGCTCGTCTGCATCATCCCCATCAGAGAAGCTGACAGCTCTAGAGCCTGCCCAGTGTACTCTATAGAAGCCTGTAAAAGTGTTGAGGTAATTAGTAATCTGCGGAATATTAACTGAAATGAAATGAATGTACAGAATGTAAAGTATAGGATATACCGGGGTCGGGCCTCGAACTCCGGCGAGCTTATGATCAGCTGGGAGAGGAGCGATGAGAATCTAATAAGTCTCTCCAGCCCGTCCTCGGCATGTCATAGTAGTGGGCAGGTCTGGCCACTCCACCCTCTGTCTCCTCTAGGAACCCCTCCTACCATGGGCCTGGGTCCCCCTGGATCCTCCCACTTATTCTGCTGTGGCTACAGGTCTCTCTCTCTCACCTTGGCGAACACTGGCCAGAGGCTGCATGAGGTATGTCTGGATGAAGATGGTGTAGTCGTCGTCGAGCCTGAAGAAGTCGGCATCCCAACCTATCGTGAAATCGGTCATCTCCTGCGGGGTGTACCTCTCTGTAAACCTCATGTGCGAAGGAGGCAGCATCGGAACCACGAGCTTGGGTAAACCAAGGCTCTGTCGCAGGAAGCGTTCACCCAAGTACCACGCTCGACAGACCGAACCCTCAAGCAAAACCCAGAATCGGGAAGTTTCCCGAGCGCCCATAAACCGGTCTCTAACTGCGTCAGGCAGCACTGCCCAGGGCTGCCAGGTGATCTGTAAATGACGGATATACAGGTTATTATCTGCTATTGAAAGTGCAATATAAAGCAAAGCTCAGATGAACTGTAAGGTTTGAAATACGTCCGCTGCGGCTACAGTGTCAAAATATCGGCGGAAGAATGAGAAAGACTCTTGCGGCCTCCGTTCGCACCTCACATTGTACCTATGTGAATACAGAACCATGGGAGGCGTCTCTGCCTCCGGCTCTGGCGCAAGACTCGGGAAGTAGGCATATACCCATAACTATAGAATGTGAAAGGGTAATAATGAGTATGTTTATCAGTAAAGCAGTATACATATAAAGCAGAAATCAGAGAATGATGTGCAGTGTCTTGTGCAGTGTGTGCTGTGTACAACTAGTGTAAAGCAGATTGCATGTTATGCAGTGTCTGTGCTGTATAGATTATGTAAAGCAGGACTGGAAAGCAGAAAGGAAAGATGTACCTCCTAGGCTTTCCAGTAGCCTCCTAGCAGGTGCCCGCTCCGGCGAGATGAAGAACTCATATATCCATACGGTGTGGCCAAGCCTACGCCGCCCCAGTCATAGCGTCGGATGCGAGACAAGTCTGCCAGTGCAATCAAGAGGTAAAGGCCAACGGTGTTCACCCGGTCGGCGAATAGAGTAGTGCCAAGCAAGAACATGAGGAACCCCCGAGCATAGTGCTGGACCTCCTCGCGGGTTGTCGGTGTCTCCCCCCTGAACTGGTCGGCAAACCACGAGTTTTGCACCATCCCTGGTCGGGAAAGAGGTGGGCGAGTCCCTAGCAAAAAGATCTGAGCAGCATCCCACTCGCCCATATTAGTGTGGAAAGGGATCGAATCACCCCCTACTCCTATGCCGGTGAGCATGGAGAAGTCGAAGGGAGTCATCGTCATCTCCCCTGCTGTAGAAAGGCGGAAGGAATCGGTGGTGTCCCACCACCTCTCAACTAAGGCGCCTAGAAGAGGTCGACTCGCAGTGAGGCGCGAGAGTCCTATGCACACCAAAACCGGCCTCATCGATGATGTGGTGAACATCATCGGGTAGCTCCATGTACCACTCTCGTGCAATGGTGTTCCCATAACCCCAAAAGGCATGAGAATCTCCCCGTGTCCAAGATAAACAGATGCAAAGCAGTGTCAGGAATACAGTGTATGGATGTGTTCAGAATTGATAAAAATGCAGTGTGTACATATGTTCGAGTTGACAGAAGTATCATGTATGAATGTGCTCAGAATGAACTAGGCATGTGATGTACAAGTGTGTTTGGACTAATCAGATGAAAAGCAATATTAACTATCCAAGACATATGACCTAAATTGCAGAAAGTAAAGAGGAAGAGTATACCTCAGTGGCACCATAGGATAAGTGTAACTCCGGCTCGCGTAGAATGAGGTCCTCTGGTGCACCTCGCGCGAATCTCCTGAACTGGCGGATGCCATCGGGGGGCAACACGTGTACGTCAGGGTCATAAGATGCTGGATCGAAGGGTCGAATGTTGAGTGGCAAAGGCTTAAACTCAACATCCATCTCTATCCCCGGAGGAGCCCATCATGTGGAATGTCATCCGCCATCTCAAGAAGGATGAGAAAATAGTCGAAGATGTGGAAATAGGTGAGAAAGCCAAAAGTCAACAAAAAGTCAACTCCGAGGGGTGAAAAATGAAAGAAAAGGTCAAAGCTCGGAAGAGGGCACGAAAATCAAGGGTGACTCGGAGGAAACAAACCCCAAATGAGGAAATCAAGAAAGAGGCACCGAAACCACTTTTCAATCGGTCCAAAATGTTGAGAATAACGAGGGTTTTGCGATTCGAATGTTTGTGGAAGGTTTAGAAACGCGTAGAAAGCATGGATCGAAAGGGGGAAATGGTCTAGAATGAGAGGAAAAGAAAAGGTCAAAGCTCGGAAGAGGGCACGAAAATCAAGGGTGACTCGGAGGAAACAAACCCCAAATGAGGAAATCAAGAAAGAGGCACCGAAACCACTTTTCAATCGGTCCAAAATGTTGAGAATAACGAGGGTTTTGCGATTCGAATTTTTGTGGAAGGTTCAGAAACGCGTAGAAAGCATGGATCAAAAGGGGGAAATGGTCTAGAATGAGAGGAGAAATGTTTTTCGGCCTTGAGGAAGTGAAGAAATGAGGTTCTAAACCCCATATTTAAGACCCAAGGCAAATGGACCAAACTGCCCCGAATCTGTCATGTTTGGCCGATTGGCCAAATTGTTGGCCGGCCGGCCACATTGTTGGCTGATTAGCTTATCTGGTGGCCGATGGCTCCCTCTTGTGGCCGATGGACCTCCAATGCCCTTGTTTGGGGTTGTTCTGTTGATTTGTACACTCATCTCTCAAGAAAGTTCAAGAAAATAAACCTTTGAGCTCAAGCAGTTTTCCTGGAAGCTCCGAATTGTGTTTCCAGTGCGTGGCACTCAGTACGAACAAAGTGTATCCTTTTCCGTATCCTTTTGTGTACTGCAAAATCGATGAATTGCCTTTGAATGTGCTGTGTTAGTGCATTTTGTCATGTATGCAAGGTTGGCATTGTTATGCACCATTTCACTTGCATTTTTATGCACGTTTCACTTGCATTGTTATGCACCTTTTCACTTGCATTGTTATGCACTTTTCCCTTGCGTTGTTATGCACCTTTTCGTTTGCATCATATATGCACGTGTTTATCTTGTATTGAAATTATATCTTGATGTAATGTCAAACATGTGTTTCTACTATATTGTACCTGCCAAAGTTTCTTTTTGCGCAGGCACGATATTGTATGTACGGTTCATTTGAAGCTTGCACAACCAGACGATGTTGTATGTGTTTCAGTCAGAGAAACTCCGGGTGAGATTATTTATGTTCCCTCGAACTCACTTGGTTACCTTTATCCTCTTGCATTTGACATGTGTTTGGATGTACCTTTCTCCTCTTGCGTTTGACATGCATTTGGACGCACCTTTCTCCTCTCGCATTTGAGGTGCGTTAGGACGTACCTTTCTCCTCTCGCGTTTGACATGCGTTTGGACGCACCTTTCTCCTCTTGCGTTTGACATGCGTTTGGACGTACCTTTCTCCTCTTGCGTTTGACATGCATTTGGACGTACTTTTCTCCTTTCGCGTTTGACACGCGTTTGGACATATCTTTCTCCTTTTGCGTTTGACACGCATTTGGTCACCTTTCTCCTCTCGCGTTTGATACACGTTTGGATGTCCTTTTCCTTTCGCATTTGGTACGCGTTTGAGTTGTTTCGTTTGAGACTTTGGGTGTTCCCGATAGTCGCTTCTAGTCTTTTCTGCATGAGCGCAGTGAAGATTGCATAATTTTCTTACATCCTTCCTACATGAAATGTAGTTCGGCCTGTAATTCCCGCGCGTGGTGTGTTCACTTACTTGCTTATGTATGAGTTTGCTGTAGTATTTCTTTGCATAGCAATTGCGTGATATTTCTTTGCAGCCCTTTTTGCATAATCATAAGTTATATTCTACATTGTGCATGTCATTTGCATTTTGCCCCAGCCCGCGGGCGCATCTCTGTATTGTTATTTTGTATGTTTGTCTAAGTCTTCGGCCTTATCAAAAATGGCTCGTCTCTGGGCTTTGACATTCACTCCCGTCATCTCATGACTTTCAAGTTCTATCAAAGAGGGGCAACTGTAGACACCCCATTTTTGACCATCCTCAAGACTTGGACGTCATCATTTGAACACTCGATGATCATCCAGGCTCGTGTTCGTTTTGAGTTCCTGAAGGTCTCGGTTGTGCACCTTGCCTTGGAGCCTCTCAACTTGTCTGTTTTGTGCTTGGCTGTGGACCAAGAGCTTGTGGCTTTGTTTCTGAGGGAAGGGGGTGGCTTGCTGCCAGCCCTACAACCCATCGGCCAGGCCCCATGCCCATCGGCCGTGCCCTCTTTCCATCGGCCATCAGTGGTGGCCGGTCGGCCTCACTGATGGCCGTTCAGCCCCTTTAATGGCCGGTCGGCCATTTGTTTTGGCCGAGGCCCTTTTATTTGCTTTTGCAGATATTTTGGTGCCAACTGTGTCAGCTGTTGGGCACAGAAGGCATCCTCCATACACGTGTATGGAGGGATTGTAACAAGCTTCTAGCTTGTCAAACAAGCTTGAGGCTTGTGATTTTATATAAGGGAAGGCTCCTCTCCCCTTTCAGAGGTTCAGAATTTTGATTAGGGCTAAACATATCCCTCTCTCTCTATATTTGTACTAGTTTGTGCCTTAAAGTGAGTTTTCTTCACACTTTTGCACTAAAGCACCTAGTGAAACACCTTCACTCTTGAGCTGAGGTTCTTGGAGGTTGCATTTGAGTGATTTTGGCTTGGTTTTGCCTCAGAAATGGCTAGTTTTGAAGTTGTTCTTCAAAGGTGAGTAGTTACCCTTTTTAAGCCTTGTTTTGCTTAAGTATTTGGCCGTCCTTGCATGCTCTTTTAGGCCTTACTTTCAACTGCAAAAACTCTTGTTTTTAAGTCTTTGAAATGTATGTTTGAGGCTTTGTTTGAGTTAGGGGTGGTTTACCCCCTTTGGTGGCTTATTTTCCTTTGCTTTGTTCTATCTCTTAAGGCCTTTCAAACCACCTTGTTTTGGCCTTTTAACCACTGAATTCCAGAGGAATTTCAGTGGTGGAAAGTGGGTTTTGAGACCCAAAATGGATGGGGGTGGTCCCCCCCTCTTGTGTTTTGTTTGCATGTATTGTTGGCTTAACACTTTGGCATGCTTTTCTACCTTCATAAGGCTCTATCTTAGCGTGTTTTAGGCCTTATTCTAACATGATATAACTCTATTTTGGGTTAGTTTGGTTGCTTCTTACATGCTTCATGTACTTGTATTGCATCCTCTAAGTTAGCCTAACATGCTCTATGCTTTGGACCACCATTTTAGCATGTTTTTTACTCCACTCCAGCAGGCTTTTGCTCATATTTTTCCTTAGCTCTGATTTTGGTTGACAAGGTCACCTCTTGCATGGTTTATGCACTTGTAGTGCAAGCTTGTTCACTAGCCTAGCTTGTTTGGTGTTTTGGCCTATTGATCTAGCATGTGTATGCTTTACTCCAGTACATTTTTGGCTTCGATTTAACATGTTTTAGGTCTGATTTGAGTGGTCTTGGTCATGCATGCTTGGCTTTGCATAGCTATAGTGCATTTGGCTTTGCTAGCATTAAGCTTTGAGACCTCTAGCATGTCATATTTGAGCTTTTTGCATGGTATGGCATCATTTGGCATGTTATTTCAGACCATATAGCTCTGCCATATTCTCGCATTTATCATCCCTTTGTCGTGTTTGAGGGTTGAGCCTTATGCTTCACTTATGAGCCAATATGTATGCATGCTTGCCTAAGCTTTTGGGGCTACCATCTCAGCATGTTTTTGGCGTTATTTTACTATGTTACAACTCTGATTTTTGTCGGTGAAGTCACCTCATGCTTGGTTTTGGTATGTGTAGTGTAATCCCACTCGTCGGCCTTGCATGCGTCATGCTTTATACCTCCCATTCTAACATGTGTTAGCTCTACTCCATGCATGTTTTGGCATTGTTTTGACTTGCCTTGGGACTGTTTCGAGTGATCTTGGCCCTTTGGGGCTTGCCTTGTATGGCTATGGTGTAAATGCCTTAGCCAGTCTTGAGTTTTGGGCATTTTAGCATACTATATTTGTGATGGTCGCATGTTTTGTCATCATTTGACATATGATTTTAGAGCATATAACCTTGTCATACCCTCATGTTTATCACTCTTTAATTGCGTTTAAGAGTTGTGCCTTTATGCCTTGCTTGCGACCATGAGTTGAGTATACATTCTTTGCTTTTCGTGCCTATGTTTTGTTGAGTTTTGGCCACTGTTTTGAAGTATCTTAGGTCTGTCCATGTGTGGTTTGACCATTCAAGATTGATAGTGCATGCCTCATGTGTAATATACTTCACTAGCTTTGATGCCTTAGCTCCTTAACATGCCTTGCATGCGTTGCTTACATGATAGAGCCTTGTGCATGCCACTTTAGCATTGGTAGATGAGCATGTTGTTTGTATGTGTGTTACATTGCATTGTGTTTGGATCGGACGTTAATCCAAACACGAGAAATGAGGGACGTTTCATACTCAAAGTGATAAAACGTGCCTCATTCCTTAAGTCACCAACACCTTTGATCATGTATGATAAGGTGAAGGTTCATCGAGTCTTGTTTATGTATTCATCAACATTGTGCAAGCTTGAGTCTTTGGCCATCATGTATCGAGATGCGTGATTGGTGGCTTGAGAGTCGCGCACTACACTCCTTTGAGCTTAAGACATGATAAGGAGTGTAGTTGCACACACATTCTCTTGCAAATACACTGTCATTCCTCTGTTTGTGCTCTGTTGCAGTAAAAGGAGAAATTACAGAAAGAAGTGGCCGACCGACCACCAAAGTAGTCGGCCGGCCATCAAAGCTTGCCGACCGGCCATCATTATTGGCCGATTACCATCCCCTCTCGTCGATCAACCACCAGTGAATTCCTGAGAGGTATCAAAAACAATCTGGAAGTTGGCACAATTTTCAGAAGTCCAAAAGAGTGCAAACAGAGGCATCACGAGGCACGGTAGTGGATTTCCGGGAGGAAGCCGACCGAGCATTCATATCCCTCATCCTTGAGTTCATTTAATCGCTTTTTTTAACTTAGAATAACTTAGCTAGTTATTCAATTGTGTTGTAATTAATTAGCTAAAATAGTTAGTTAATTAGTTGGCTTGTAATAGTTAGCTTAATTAGCGTAGCTAGTTAGCTCTCTTCCATTCGAACCCTCCGTCGAGAGGGCACAATGTTGTAATAAGTGTGCGTGTGTGTGTGAATGTCTTCTAACCCCACGTCTTTCTCCCTTTTACTTATCCGCTTTCAGTGGTTAGATTAGGACATATTTCAATTAGCATCCTTATGCTTGCATGCGTGCATCATTCATTCGTTTTGCATGCACCGGGCTCGGCGCATCATTCAAACTACATTGTATTTCAATTCCTATTTGAATACATGTATCAAATTGTAGCATTCATATGCCATCTTAGAATAGTCGAGCCTATTTAGCTGCATTTTCCATATGTTGCATTAGGCATTTTGACATAGCTAGGATCATGCATTGATTTCTAACTAGTTTTCTTTCTTTGGCTTGGAGTACACTGTGAGTGTTTATGCTTTAGCATCCTTGCATGTGTGTAAGTGACTGCCATGATAGCATGCTTGCCATGAGGCTAACTACTTAAGTGTATAACTGCATGAATGCCTGTGGATGAAGGCTTTATTACTTGAATTGGAACAATTCATCAAATGTGAGTTTTAAGCCTACTTGAGGTGGCAAAATCATGTTGTTTTAAGCCCACTTGAGGGTGGCAAATCCGCGCTTTAGCCTACTTGCGAGTAGCACTTTCAAACCATTTTCGAAAACAAACATGAGATGTTTTGTTCCAATCCTTGCGATTGAGTCTATACTTGTGTGCTGTGCACATCACATAGTAATTCTAGATTAATAACCGGAATAAGAACACATGTGTTTATAAAAATAACATATCATGTTAGTAGAGGCCGATCCTTTGATCGGGCGAGCGTGGGTGCTCATTTCATGACCTTCCCCCCTCGTACCCAAGTTCCCGAGCAGAGGCAACTTTGGTGATGACAGACACATGGCCTTAGGCACGAGTCAGGGTTTCCTAAATTTTTCAAAATAAAATATTTAGGTGGTGACTTTGAAATCTGGCAAAGCAGTCCATGTTTGGCGCTTTATGATTAAAATCAATTTTCCAAAACGATTTGCCAGATTTGGACTCTTTGGTGATTTATCAGTCTTACATTGCATTTTGTGAGATTAGATTCAGAACCGTGACAGGAGTCCGAACTGTAGTAGCTAGACCACAGCTTCGCGCCCTCTCCGAAAGGGAGGGCGCGCAGAGCGAGTTCGGGCGGTCTACACCAAGAACTATCTTTCTCTCAATTAAACACCAACCCACTTCACAGAGAGTTCTAATTCAGAGAAAAAATATAAAACAGAAAAAAAAAAATTAAGTTTTAAGAGAGCTCTGAGTTGGGAATCCAAAGCATAATAGAGAGAGGAACAACTATATATTTTATGTATTGTAGCAAGGTTTGATTCAAAGGAGGCAAATTCAAAATGAAGCTCTTATTGCAAATGAAATCATAGATGTCCCTGCACTTAATAAGTAACAAACTAATTTTCGTCTAGAAGAATAACTATCTATTATCTAGAGGAAGGGAAAAAAAAAAAAAAAACCCATAAAAGATTATAAAAACATGTTGACTTTTAATTTTTTTCAATTATCTACCTAAATCTTGAATCTGGAACTAGAGTGTAATGGGAAATGGGGAAATCTTGATTTTGTCTAAAAAAACCCTCAATAAATTACTTGTTCCTTTAATCATTTTATAGAAACCCATTTCAATTATTGGTTCACTGATTTCACATAATTCAAAACCTTACACCATAAAAAAACAAACCCTAGAGCTATAGTGAAATAGGGAAATAGAGAAAGAAAGACAAAAAAAATAGAAACCGAGAGGGAGAAAGATAGAGAGAGGAAGAGAAAAACCTCAATGTTGAAGAGATGCAATGCGAGTAGTTGTGAGGTGAACGACGAGCAGCTGCGAGGTGAACGGCGAGCGAGTGGCAATGACAGTGGCGATGTGCAACACTGGAAGATCAACAGAAAGCGATGGTGAAAAATCGAGAGAGAGAGAGAGAGAGAGAGAGAGAGAGAGAGAGAGACACACACACACACACACACACACACACATACTTACACCATAAAAAAACAAACCCTAGAGCTATAGTGAAATAGGGAAATAGAGAAAGAAAGACAAAAAAAATAGAAACCGAGAGGGAGAAAGATAGAGAGAGGAAGAGAAAAACCTCAATGTTGAAGAGATGCAATGCGAGTAGTTGTGAGGTGAACGACGAGCAGCTGCGAGGTGAACGGCGAGCGAGTGGCAATGACAGTGGCGATGTGCAACACTGGAAGATCAACAGTAAGCGATGGTGAAAAATCGACAGTGTGAGAGAGAGAGAGAGAGAGAGAGAGAGAGAGAGAGACACACACACACACACACATACACACATACACACACAGAGAGAAATGGGAGAGAGTGAGAGTTGTCTTGTTTTTGTCTAGGTTGGAGACTGATAAAACCAAATATGAAAAAAAACTAATAAAATATAATTGCCTCTATATTTGAAAACATTCCCACCAAAAAATTTCATACCATTACCGACTAATGTAAATTTAGTCGCATATTGTAGTACTTTTGGTGACTAAAAATATTTTAGTCACCAAAAAGAAATATTCGCCGACCAAATATTTTGTCACCAAAGATAAAAAAATAAAATTTATACTTTTTATTTAGCGACTAAATTATTTTAGTAGACAAAAATACTAATTAGCGACTAAAATCATTTTGGTCACCGAAAAAGAATATTTGCCGACCAAATTTTTGGTTGCCAAAGAGTAATACCAAACATTAAGCTAGCTATTTGGCGACTAAATTTATTTTAGTAGGAAAAAAATGATATACCATGACTAAAACAAACTTTAGTAGCCTAAAACATGAACTAATGCCGACCAAAAAAACTTTTAGTTGCATATTGCGTCATATTTAGCAACTAAATTATTTTATAGTCGCTAACAAATAATATGCCGTGACTAAAAAAATTTAGTAGCCAAAACTTGAGACAACGCCGACTAATTTAGATTTTAGTTGCCAATTGTACAACTTTTGGCGACTAAATTCCTTTTAGTTGCCAAAAGTCTAGCCATTTTCATTGAAGGATTTAGATTTTAGTTACCAACTTTTGACAACGCCGACTAATTTAAATTTTAGTTCCCAAAAGTCTAGCACCATCCAAATGCTCCCATCATTCCATGGACTAGCTCATGATGACCCTTACAAACATCTGCATGAATTTTTGGAAATTTGCTCTACAGTGAAGATCCAAAATTTCACCAATGAGGCCTTAATGTTGCGACTGTTCCCATTTTCATTGAAGGATAAAGCCAAACATTAGCTGAACTCCTTACCTGCTAATTCTGTCACAACATGGGACCAATTAAAGTAGAACTATTTGGAAAAGTACTTTCCCATTGGTAAGACCAATCAACTTAGGGGAGCCATCACCAATTTTGCTCAAATTGATGGCGAGTAATTTCATGAAACATGGGAAAAACTTTATGACCTTCTCCAACAATGTCCCCACCACCAAGTGCCTGATTGACAACTTATTCAAACCTTTTACTATGGCTTAACTGAGCCTTACCGCCAAATGATGGATTCTTCTTGTGGTGGGACATTCATGTCCGAAAATGACGCTGATGCATGGCAATTATTTGAGAACCTAAATGATAATTCCCTTTACCATGCCTCCGCAGCCCAGCAAGTCCGGTAACCGGTAATTGGAGCCCTGAAAGAGGGGGTGTTTATGAGGTGGGGCAAAGCCTAGAATTAGCCCAACAAGTAGAGGCATTATCCCACAACATGGACCAATTATTAGCTTCGGGACATGCCCTTACACAGTAACCACAACCTCAATTTCACGAGTCATGTGCTATTTGTGCGAGCCTTACTCATGACTTGAGTGAGTGCCCTTCGGTATCACAATTTTTGGAATTAGTCCAAGAGTATGTGAATGTTGCTCACGGGAACTCCAAACCGAGTAATGACCCATATTTTAACACATATAACCCGGGATGGAGAAATCTCCCTAATTTTCACGGAGACCTCTTCACAAGGCACTTCTTACAACCTTCCACCACTAAGGCAGAATTTTAATAATTTTCCCAACCAATCTTCCTACCAACCACAACAACCTTACCGGCAACCAAAACCCCCGCTTGTTCCTCAAGGAAACTCGGCCTTTGAGATTTAGGTGTTGGAAGTTCTCTCAGAACTTAAAGGGTTAGCAGTAGTAGTTCACTCCCAACTCACTGTATTGCCAAGCTAGAGGCCCAATTAGGTCAAATGGGTAATAACATGAATAGGAGAGAGGATAGAAAATTACTCAGTCGGACTGTGGCCAACCCGAATGGTCAATATGGGGTAGAGGGTCAAATAGGAATGGAAAACACCATAAATAGATGGAAGTAGTGATTACTTTGAGGAGTGGAAGGGAGTTAGAGCCTCGGCCAGTTGCCTCTGATACAATTAGGGCTAAGAAGGGTGACCATGGTGGTAAACCCAATGAGAGCAAGGGTGAGGGAGAAACACATAAGGGGGATGACTTAGTCCCTAGTACTTCACATGAGTCTAATAGACCACATGTGCCTAAGGCACCCTTTCCCCAATGCTTTGATACACCGTCCCCTTTTAATAAGAAGGTTGCATCTGTGGAAGCGATGATGGAGGTTTTTAAACAAGTTAAAATCAACCTACCCCTCTTGGAGGCGATTAAGCAAGTACTCTCCTATGCAAAATTTTTAAGGCCCTTTGTACGCAAAAGTGTAAATCTAGGACACACATGTTTCAAAAGGTCATACTCATGGAGCAAGTAAGCTCCATCTTATTGAGTGACACACCCTCTAAAATTAAAGACCCCGAGTGCCCCAACCATTGCATGCTTTATAGGGGACAATTTCATTAATAGGGCCTTGTTAGAGTTAAGGGCTAGTGTCAATTTATTGTCATGTCCTGTGTACAAGGAATTCTGTCAAACTCCAGTTGGTTGACCAGTCCCTGAAAGTGCCACGTGGCATGATTGAGAATGTGCTGGTAAAGGTCGATAGGTTTTATTTTCCTGTTGATTTTTTGGTTTTAGATATGGAACTAGTAGCCAGCTCTAGGAAACAAATCACAATGATCTTAGGTCGACCTTTCTTGGCTACGGCTAATGCATGTATAAATTGTCGTATCAAGGCTATGGATGTTTCATTTGGGAATATGCAAGTGAAACTCAATGTTTTTTAAACATCCCAACAACCCCATGAAAGAGAGGAATGCTTATTTGTGGATGTTATGGGCGAGATAGTAGAGGAGGCTTTACCTTCCATTCTTGTATAGGACCCTTTAAAGGCTTGTTTAGCTCATTTTGGGTTTGGGGATTTTAATATCGACAGGTCAATTGAGGAAGTGAATGCTTTACTTGATTCTTCTTCTACACTAGATTTTCCTCCGTGGAAAGGTCGGTTTGAGTCTCTTCCTTCTCTGTTTAGAGAGCCCACCATACCATCCTTAGTCACACCACCTACACTTGAGTTGAAGCCACTCCCGGCCACACTCAAGTATGCATTTTTAGGGCCTCAGTATACTTTATCGGTCATAATGGCGTCTGACTTAATTGTAGATCAGGAAAGTCAGTTAATGAGTGTGCTCATGGCACATCGAAGTGCTATAGGGTGGTCAGTGGCTGATTTGAAAGGGATAGATCCCACCATATGCATGCATCATATACATCTAGAGGAGGATGCCAAACCTTCTCGTGAAATACAACGGAGACTCAATCCTAACATGAAAGAGGTTGTAAAAAAGGAGGTTTTGAAATTGCTAGATGTGGGTATTATACACTTCATCTTAGATAGCAAGTGGATGAGTCCCACACAAGTGGTGCCCAAGAAATTGGGCATCACTGTTGTTGAGAATGAGCAAGGAGGGTTAGTCTCTACACAAACCACCATTGGGTGGCAAGTGTGCATTGATTATACGAGATTGAATACCACGACTAGGAAGGACCATTTTCCATTGCCATTTATTGACCAATTCTGGAGAGGTTAGTGGGGCAGGGCGTCTATTGCTTTCTCGATGGTTACTCGGGGTATAATCAAGTTTCGGTGTACTCTGCTGACCAAGAAAAGACCATATTCACTTGCCCTTTGGGCTATGTAATGCACTGAAGACTTTTCAACGGTGTATGATGGCCATTTTCTCCGATATGGTGGAGAAATTTTTAGTGGTTTTCATGGATGATTTCCCAGTGTTTAGACCATCTTTTGAGAAATGCCTTAGAAATTTGACAAGAGTGTTGGAACAATACACTGAGACAAACTTGATTTTGAGTTGGGAGAATAGCCATTTTATGGTTTGTGAGAGTATAGTGTTGGGACACATTATGTTCCCTCAAGGTATAGAGATAGACAAAGCTAAGGTTGACCTCATTATAGGCCCTCCTTCACCCACTTTTGTGTGTCAAGTTCAGTCTTTCCTAGGGCATGTAGGTTTTTACCGTCGATTCATCAAAGACTTTAGCAAAATATCCTGTCCTTTGTGTAATTTACTTGCTAAGGATGCACATTTTATCTTTGGTGATGCATGTTTGAAAGCTTTTAAAACACTTCGAGTGGCCCTTACTTCCACCCCAATCATGAAATCATCGGATTGGTCACTCCCTTTTGAAATCATGTGTGATGCCTTGGACTACACTATCGGGGCTATGTTGGGCCAAAGGGTGAATCAAGCACCCTATGCTATTTATTATGCTAGCCACACTCTCTCGGATGCACAATTGAATTACACTACCACCGAGAAAGAGTTGCTAGCCGTGGTTTTTGCCTTGAACAAATTTCGGTCCTATCTCCTAGGTTCCAAGGTCATAGTCTTCACTGATCATGCTACTTTGCGGTACTTATTATCAAAGAAAGAGACCAAACCTAGGTTGATTAGATGGATTTTATTGCTTTAGGAATTTGACTTAGAGATCTGAGACAAGAAGGGATCTAAAAACGTGGTGGCAGATCACTTCTCCTGAGTCCTTGTTGAGCACACTAGTGACCCTTTAAGTTTGCATGATTCATTCCTGGATGAACAACTTCTTGTGGTGTCATGAGCAAACCCCCCTTGTGGTTTGCTCACGTAGTGAATTACTTGGCGGTTAGGCAAATTCCTAAAACTTGGTTTAAGAAAGACAGAGACTGATTTTTCTCACAGGTCAAACACTATTTCTGGGAAGACCCGAAATTGTTCAAGTATTGTTTGGATCAAGTGATTCGGTGTTGTGCGCCTAAGAGTGAAACCTGTAGCATTCTTACCTTTTGTCACTCTCATTTATGTGGCGGCTATTTCAATGGGTAAAAAATGGCCGCCAAGGTTTTACAATGTAGGTTCTACTAGCCTTCTATCTTCAAAGATGCCCATAACTTCTGTAGAGCATGTGTGCGTGAATGGGCTCTATGTCACGACGAGATATGATGCCAATGACCCCTATTTTGATTGTTAAGATTTTTGATGTTTGGGGCATCGACTTTATGGGTCCCTTTCCACCATCTTTTGGATTTGAATACATTTTGGTGGCCATGGACTATGTCTCGAAGTGGATTGAGGCCGTGACCACCAGAACGAATGACCACAAAGTTGTGGTTAAATTCTTCCATAAGACCATTTTCTGTCATTTTGGGTTCCTACGTGCCATAATTAGTGAAGGTGGCAAACATTTTTGCAACCGATTCTTCGAGGCATTGGTGCGCAAATACATGATCACTCACAAAGTTTGCACTCCTTATCACCCCCAGATTAGTGGTCAAGTAGAAGTTTCTAATAGGTAAGTCAAACACATCCTTAAGAGAAACTGAGAGGCCAGCTAGGAACGATTACTCCACTAAGTTGGTTGATGCACTTTGGGCCTATTGCACTGCATATAAGACACCCATCGGGATGTCTCTATATAGGATTGTGTTTGGGGAAGTGTGCCATCTCCCTTTTGAGTTAGAACACTAGGCTTTGTGAGCCATTAAGAAGTTCAATTTTGATGTGGCCAAAGCCGGTGGCCATCGAAAACTCCAACTCGATGAGTTAGAGGAGCTCCGCAATGATGCATATGAGAGCTCCAAAATTTACAAGTCTAGGACTAAGGCATTTCATGATAACACATTTCTCGTAAGTCCTTCGAGCCTCACCAAAAAGTGTGGTTGTTCAATGCTAAATTGCGGTTGTTCCCGGGTAAACTTCGGTCTCGGTGGGATGGCCCATATAAGGTTATCGAAGTATTTCTACATGGGGTGGTTGAGATTAAAAATCCATGAGATGGTATGACCTTCAAGGTAAATGGCCAAAGATGAAATATTATGTGGATGGTATTGAGAAAGGGGAGATGATTAAAGTTGTCCACTTGACGGACCCAATATATCTTCTATCGTAATTGTTTTGAGTCTGGGAGATTTTAAATCCTCTAAAGGTGTAATTCCTTTGGTGTTAGCCGTGCCCGAACGACATCTGACAGTCTGGTATAGCCACCTAATTGTGTTTGCAGTGAGTTCCTAGGAGACCAACTGAGACGATAGAAACTAGAGTTTGAATGGCAAAGCCTAGAACGCAAATGTTTCGAATTTCCGAGACTAAAGTCTGGTTTAAATACTTAGGAGTGCGGAGATTGCTTCAAAATCACTCTGGCTTGAACTCTCTATGGTAGCCCCATAGGTCGAGTTAACTTTATGCGCCTTGATTCTGGATACTGAATCAACCTAGTCTGTCACCCTGTTAGAGAATAGGAAAAGTTACAAACATTGTTAAGGAGAAAAGTAGTACCCGTGGTTTTCATGTGAAGATTATAGGAAAAGTTACAAACCTAGTCTGTCACCCTGAAATGTTTTCCCACATAGGGTGAGCCAAATCCCAGTAGAAATTATCCAACACAAGATATGAATCTTAACAAAGTTAGAAGGTGAATGCATATGCAATGCGTGTGCCAAAACATTTTATATCTCTTTCCAAAACTATTCAATGCCAAGTTAATATCATGATTCATAAATCATTTCTTTTACAATCGAAAACAGGGCATGAATCATAATTTGGGAATCTTAAACAAATACAACCTTTCACGAAAATTTTGTTCGCGGCAAACTGTAAACTGGGCATGAATCATAATTTGGGAATCTTAAACAAATACAACCCTTCACGAAAATTTTGTTCGCGACAAACTGTAAACTGGCATCTATGTACACGTAGGCTATATAAGCACTATTATTGCCATTTTACAGAAATTTTATCCCCGGGATCGACACCTATGTATACACGCTGTTTTGAGGACTTTCACCATGGACACTCAGGCCAACTTATTTTAACGAAACAATACATGTTTCCCAGATTCATCTATTTTTCTCAAAACGATAAACATTTCCAATGTATAAATGTGAAATAATGCCCGATGCAAATGGACAAGAAAATAGTTTTAATTTTCCTAATTCTCATGCAATTTCTATAACAGCCATAGTTATCCTTTACCGATAGCCCAAAACAGATATTTCTAAACAGATAAACAATTTTCAATAAATATAAACTTTCCAAATTTTCAAGATGTGAGTGATAATACGTATCCAACTCCACCATCCTCATCAACATCAACCCAATTTCACTTTTCCAACATCAATTTTATTATTTATATAAAATCAACATTGAAGCATTTAGGGCAAAAATCCATTTTCTTTCCAAAATCATTCCCACTTATCCAACTCAACCATTTCATCCCAACTTAACTTTATTTTCAACATCATAATCATTTCCAAGAATCCATTAGAAGAACCCCTTTTTGGATTTTTAACCCAAAATCCTAGGTTTGTTTCAAAATTTCCCAAAGCCACCATATTGTGTAGAAATAGCAAATAACTAAGTTAAAACTCATAGAAAGTGCGAAAAATCCCAACCTAAAGTTTAGAAAACAAGAGATAGAGAGTAGGAAACTCAAAGACGTCGAAAACTAATTTTGCTCCAATTAGAACGAAGCCCTCATCAAGCTCTATCTTTTTAACAAAGGCATACGGGTGAAAAGATCGACGGATCTAGGTGGATTTGAGTGAAATAGATGAGTTTTAGAGAGAGAGAGAGTGAGAGAAAATAGGGTTTTGAAATGTTTAGAGAGAGAAAGAGAGATGAAAAAGTGACTCAGAAAAGTGACTTTACGAATTGATATACGCACAGCTCGCTCGAGCGCAAGATGTGTCGCTCGAGCAACTAGACACAATAAGTTGCACCGCTTGAGCGCAAGAAGCTTTGCTTGAGCAAAGAATACAATCTCTCAGAAGTTTTACAGACAGAAGACCACGCTTGAGTACAAGAAGCTTCGCTCAAGTGAAGAATGCCAACTTCTAATAGTATTATAGATCTACAAAAATATTAAGAATACATAAGGACAGCTCGAGCGCAAGAAGTGTGGCTCGAGCGAAGAGGCAAAATTCTAAGCAACAACAGTTTGAAAAAGAAGCTACTAACCTGTTCCAAATGCAACCAACACACCCCAATAGCTAACCCAAAGAGAAATAAGGAGAAAAAAAAGAGATGAACAACTATATAAGATAATGAAACCTGGATCCAAACATCAAATGGTTCGGGTCTAAACCAAAATCGCTATAACCTCCCTGAAATTTTAAACCAAACATTAAAACCATGTTCAAACCAATTACAACAATGATAGTAATTTAAATTCATCACCACGACCCATCCACCGGTCATTTTTTCTCATAAACATGATAAACGAGTTTTCAATACTGAATATACCATTCACATTCCCAACAAAGTTTTCAATACATGTTCAAACATAAACAAATAGGTTCGGATACTTCTCACAGACTTTAGCCTCACGCTCCCAAGTGGCCTTCTCAACCCTGTGGTGTCGCTACAACACTTTTACTAAAGGAATCTTCTTGCCTCGCAAGACTTGGTCTCGAGTGTCTAAAACTCTAACCGGTTTCTCCTTATACGAGGTATCCTTGTCTATCTCTAACTCTCTCTAGTCCAACACGTATGATGGATCCGACTTATACTTCCAGAGTATACAAATATGAAACAGGTCATGAACCCCAGAAAGCTGTGGTGGAAGGCCAAACGATAAACTGCCTCCCCAATCTGCTCTAGGATCTCAAAAGTCTAATAAACCTAGGAGACAACTTCCTGTTCTTCCCAAACCTCATCAAACCTCATCTAGGTGATATCTTCAAGAAGACGTGATCTCCCACATCAAAGGATAACGGTCTCCTCCTACGGTCGGCATAGCTTTTCTAACAACTTTGAGCCGTAACCAGCCTCTTATGGATAAGTGCAACTTTCTTCGTCGTTTCCTAGACTAACTCTAGACCTATCATAGGTGCATCACCCACCTCGACCCAATACACAGGAGATCTACATGGTCGGCCGTACAAGGCCTCAAACGGTGCCATACCAATACTCGACTAGAAATAGTCGTTATAGGCAAACTCTACTAAGGGCAAGTGCCTCTCCCACGATCCCTTAAAGTCAAGAACACAACCTCGAAGCATATCCTCAAGGATCTAAATAGTACACTTTGACTGCCTGTTAGTCTGAGGAAGATAGATGGTACTAAAAGTCAACCTAGTGCCCAAGGCACTCTACAGGCTCTACCATAACCAAGCCGTAAAACGCGAATCTCTATCTGAAACTATAGTCACAGGGACCCCGTGAAGTTGAACTATGTCCCTAATGTAAAGCTTGCCTAGATAATCTACCGAGTCACTCGTGCACATAAGTACAAAGTACATTGACTTAGTCAACCGATCAACTACCACTCATATGGCATCATTACCCCGTTGAGTCCTCGGAAGACCCACAACAAAATCCATCATGACATGCTTCCACTTTCACTCGGCTATAGGCAAGGGTTGCAACAAACCACTGGTCTCTGATACTCGGCTTTCACTTCGTTGACAAGTAAGGCACCTCGACACAAACACAGCTACATCCTTCTCCATTCCCCTCCACCAAAACTAGCGGCTAAGATCGTGATACATCTTTGTGCCTCCCAGATGCACTGCAAGGCGTGAATGGTGAAGCTCTCAGAGTACCTTGGCTCGATAAGACTCCAGCACAAAAAGACGGTCAAGGTATCCAACACTCAGGTTAGAATATATGTTCAAGCCCTTCTATACCTTCGCACTAGAGATCTTCTCCCAGAGGGTTTCTACCACAAGATCACCCTTCTGTGCTTCTATAACTCGGGTCACAAGTGTATATTGAAGCCTTTTTTTTTTTTTTTTTCAAGTGGCACATTTACAAACTCTTTTCAAAACAAACATGAAATCAAGTGTTGCAATATTTGAAAGCTAGTCTATACTTATGTGTGTGCACATCACATAGTAATGCTAGCCTAATAATCTGAACAAAAGCATATAATGTAAATCAGATTCATATCATGATTAGTAGAGGCCGATCTTTGATCAGGCGAGCGGGGGTGCTCAATTCATGACTTCCTCTCTCGTACCTAAGTTCCTGAGCTGAGACAACTTTGGTGATGATGAACTAATGGCCTTTGGTACGAGTCTTAGGTTTCCTAAATTTCCCAAAAATATTTAGGTGGCGACTCTGAAATCTGGCAAAGCAGTCCATTTTGGGCATTTTGATTCAAAATCGATTTTCCAAAAGATTCTAAATTTGGACTTTTTTTGTGTTTTCACTATTTCACATTGCACTTGTGAAATCGGATTCGGAACCACAGGTAGAGTCCGAACTGTCGGGCTTCTCATCTTCCTAAAGGGGGCATGAAAAGTCAAGCTATAGTGACTCTACCTTGAGTAGAGATGCTAATTGAGTCACTTCTAACCCCAATGTCGATGCAAATGTAGACGAAATAAAAGAATGGGATGCACCTGTATCAGTCAACACATTGGCAATAAAATTGTATATCAAGAAAGTACCTCTCACTACCGAAGGCGTTGACACTAAGTCTAGCGTGGTAACAGCATACACAAGTCCTGTAGGTCTCTATTCTACCTGCTCATCCCTCAGAGCATAAGTCTGATGCATTGACTAAGCCGAAGTGTGCCACCTGATTGAGGGCAAAACCTCCTTACAAGTCTTGACTTCCCACACTGATAACAGGTAGGCAGCTGCTCTCTCCCTTGATCCTGACTCTTAGAACGAGTTGAAAACCGTGCTGATTGTTGCCCTGCTCCTCTTTGCGGGCAAGCTAGAGACTTGTGACCCAACTAGTCACACTTAAAACAAGAAAAGCCTCTATGATTACCTCTCTCTGAACCCGAACTCAGCACAGGAAATGTGGATTTAGACTGTGCTCCTTGGGACTGCTGTGGAGTGGAACCCCTCTGTCTCTTACTATCCCGACTCTCTTCTTGAACCTCTTAATTCCTCCTGAAGCCCCTTATCTGTTCCTCTTCTTCCTGAACGACGATCTCAAGATGAGCCACCACTTACACAAGGCGTCCGTAGTCCCTAATCATCGACCCAACTACTTTGAAAAGAAGCCCGATCCTCAATCTCTTCTCAAGCTCGATACAATGGCATTCCTCCATCGCTATAAGCTCCGATGAAAATCTAGAGAGGCTAGTGAAAGCTGCCTCAAACTTGGCTATTGGAAAACTAAGCTGCTTGAGCTTCAAGAATTGGTCCTTCAACTTATCCCTAGCAGTGGGAGGCAAAAACTTGTCCTGGGAGGCATTGACAAAGGCCTCCCAAGTCACTCCAATGCGCCCATGCGCATACTTCAACCATTGACCCGTATCTCATTTCAGCTGGAAAGATGCCAAGGTCACCCTCAACCTATTGACCTCAATACCAAGCATCTCGAACGTCTTCACCATCTGCTCGAGCCATTCATCCACTTTCAAAGGCTCTTTAGGGTCACCTAAAAACTCATCCGGATTAGAGTAGAAGAACTCCCTCTTCAAGAATGATGGCTCTACTTCAGTAACTTGGGCCTGGATTTGATTCTCAGCTTTGAGAATGTCCATAGATTCCGCAAAGCTCTAGCCATTTCACGGGCCAAAGCATCTATGGCCTGCTGACCAACTGGTTCAGCCACATTGGCCTGACTAATCCTTTCCTCCTGCGCCAGAATTTTATCTGGTAACGGCACCTCATGCCATCTAGGCCTACCACGTCTACCACCACCACGTCCACATCTTGACATCCTAATGAAGGTAACAAAAGAGATTAGCACATTTATAAATATACTGAAGCTAACTCACTCACGTCTTAAGGCAATGGACAATAGTAATTCATTCCACATAAGCACGTAGTCACATAAACACATACAGATTTCCTTTCTAGATAATGATCATCCTACGACATTGCCAAAGTTCCAATTAGAAATAGCAGTGATCAAGTGCTCTTCTAATAGGACTTTTAGAAACCCATAGACCCAATCAATATCTTAAAAATTAAATTCCATACATATATATTCACATAAGCATGTTATCACATAGCATACCAAACATACAAACATCTCTATCAAGTGAGATAAACCCATTGTGGTATGAACCACTTCCCATGTACAAAAACTATTCAAACCCAGTATGCTCTGATACCAAGTTGCAACGCCCTGGAATAATTACTATAAACCATACCCAATATTAATTACATAATAACCTGTGATGAAATAGTTATCTTCCATTAATCCTAATTACTTGTACAAAAGGGTAACATATGTAGATATACATTCACAAGTCTAACCTTGGATTTATAGGACGTGTTACAACAACAGATAAAATATGAAAGTAAAATAGATAATAAATACCCTAAAGCCTTATAACTTTCCAAGACAATACTTGGTCACAACAAAAGTGGAATTTAAGTCCAATACAGATAAAGGCCCTTGTCTGTACAAAACATATACCAAAATCAATGAAATTAAGCTCTTGCTCCAAGTCCTCCCAATTTATTGTCTTGGCGGAGGCATATCATCAGCACCTGAAATATTTTCCCACGTAGTGTGAGCCAAAGCCTAGTAGAAGTGATCCAACATAGTATATGAATCTTAACAAAGCAATAAGGTGAATGCATATACAATGTTTGTGCCAAAACATTTTATATCTCTTTCCAAAACTATGCCATGCTAAGTCAATATCATGATTCATAAATCATTTCATCTACAATAGAAAACAGGGCAATGAATCACACTCTAGAAATCTCAAACAAATACAACCTTTAACGGAAATTTCGTCCGCGGGAAACCGTAAACCGGCACCCATATAAACGTAGGCTATATAGCACTACTATTGCCGTTTCACGAAAATTTCATCCGCGGGAACGGCACCCATATATACGCACTGTTTTTAGAACATTTACTGTAGACACTCAAGCCAACTTATTTCAACGAGACAATACATGTTTCCTAGATTCACCTATTTCATAAAAACGATAAACATTTCCAATGTATAAATGTGAAATAATGCCCGATGCAAATGGATGAGAAAATAGTTTCAATTTTCGTGATTCTCATGGAATATCTACAACAATCATAGCTACTCATCACCGATAGCCCAAAATAGATATTTCTAAACAGATAAACAATTTTCACGAAAGATAAACTTTTCAAATTTTCAAGATGTGAGTGATAATACATATCCAACTCCACCATCCTCATCAATATCAACCCAATTTCACTTTTCCAAAATCAATTTCATTATTTATATAAAACCAACATTGAGGCATTTAGGGCAAAAATCCATTTTCTTTCCAAAATCAATCCTAAGTATCCAAATCAACCATTTCATCCCAGCTCAACTTTATTTTCAACATCACAATCATTTCGAAAAATCCATTTGAAGAACCCTTCTTTTGATCTTTAACCCGAAACCCTAGGTTTGTTTCAAAATTTTTGAAAACCATCATATTGTTTAGAAATAGCAAATAACTAAGTTACAACTCATGGAAAGTGCAAAAAATCCCCACCTCAAGTTTAGAAGACGAGAGAGAGAGAGAGTAGAAAACTCAAAGATGCCAAAAACCAACTTTGCTCCGATTAGAACGAAGCCCTAGTGGAGCTCTATCTTTTTAACAAAGGCACATGGGTGAAAAGATCGACAGATCTAGGTGGATTTGAGTGAAATAGATGAGTTTTAGAGAGAGAGTGAGAGAGAAAATAGGGTTTTGAAATGTTTAGAGAGAGAGAGAGATGAAAAAGTGACTCAAAAAGTGACTTTAAGAATTGATATACACACAGCTTGCTCGAGCGAAAGATGTGTCGCTTGAGCGACCAAACACAATAAGTTGTACTGCTTGAGCGCAAGAAGCTTCGCTCGAGCAAAGAATACGATCTGCCAGAAGTGTTACAGATAGAAGACCACCACTCGAGTGCAAGAAGTTTCACTTGAGCGAAGAATGCCAACTTCCAGTGGTTTTATAGACCTGCTAAAATACAAAGAATACATAAGGACCACTCGAGCGCAAGAAGTGTCGCTTGAGAGAAGAATCAAAATTTTGGGAAACAATAGTTTGAAAAGATGTTCCAAACGCAACCAATACACCCCAATAACCAACTCAAAGAGAAATAAGGGGAAACAATACATGAACAACTATATAAGATAATGAAATCCGAATCCAAACATCAAATGGTTTGGGTCTAAACCAAAATCGCTATAGAAAATCTAAAGCAAGTTCAGTTAGTGAGGTGTTAAACCTCTTCCTGAAGTGACACATGTCCCACTTTGTTTCTCCTCTTTAGGATGTTAGTTGTATATTCCCCAAGACTTGGTCATGGATGTAACCGCCTCCTGATCTAAGCCAATAGATAGTGGGTGGGGCCTTGGATGGATGACAAGTGTCCCATGCTTGGTTAAAGAGATCCTCTAAATCTTGCAACCATTTGAGCATTTTGAATTGTGGCCATTAGAAGCTTTGGATAATAGATATTGTGGCCATTAGATTTTGGCCAAGTGTCCCACCTGTTGAATTCATCAATATCCATATATATACATATATATATCCATTAAGAGAGAGAGATGGGCTCACTTGATCATGTCTCATTTTCTAAGGATTTGATCTCATCACCATCAAAACCATGATTGCAGCTGCAAATTTGCCACAAAACAATTTTGCTAAAGTCACACATCTTTCATCACCATATGCACACGTGGCACACTCCCATTGGCCAGTTATTTTCAGTACAAACACTGCACTCCTTAAGCCTTATTCTTGAGTAAAAGATAAGGCTTGATTTGATTGCCACTTCTAGAATCCCCTTGATAGGAGGACCTTTAAAGGCGAAACTCAAAAGTACTCTTGTATTCTTGTTTGCCCTTTTGGATTAACTGTTGCAGGCATATCAAGCCTCTCGGATACCTTCTGGAGACTTAACAAACCTTCTGAGATCTTCTGAATTCTTATTAGGCCTTCTAAATTAGTTTCCCCATACTTGATAGGCCTTGACCAAGACTTTTTGAAATACTTTATATAGGTCAAAAAAAGGTTCGTGAAGACCTTCTGGACTTTGAACGCTTCTCAAGTATACACCAAGATCTTAGACCTCCTAAGCAAAGCTCAAACAGTGCTGAACTAGCATATGAACTCTTCTGTCCTGACATTCTTTCTTTCTACCAGGCTTGGGTGAGCTTCTTACAAGAGAAGGTTGATGGTTCTCCTGTATGAAACTTCTGGAATACTATAAATGAGGCTTATTCAATGTACTACAAGGCTTGAGATGTTGGTCAAGCTTGACACTACCATTAGGCCTTTTCATACATTCCAAAGGGCTAATAACTCCTATGTAAGAGGCTTGCTACACCTTAAGGCCTGTTCTTTGTGTAAGAAGGCCTGAAGTACTTGTTATGCTTGAAATTGACGTTGGGCCTTCTCAGACATTCTGAAAGGCCAAAACTTCTAATTTGGCTCATCAAACATGATATAAATTGGAATTTTACCTCAAAAAGCCGAATTTATTATAGGTTGAATTTTTTTACTTGATTTATACTCTCTGCTTCCTTCAATACCTCCTTTGAACTTTTTGATGAATTTTTTTGATGAATCTGTTTGTTCTTCTTATGAAATGTTCTATGTCACTTAAGACTTCTTGCAATCGCCTTCTCGTTTTTGTGCGAGCCATGTAAGCAATATTTTTTCTGATGTGCCCCACAAACCCAATGTGGATATGAGTTTTCATGTAGTAAGCCAAGAGTTGGCATAAACATATAATGCTTTTTAGCATTTTGATAAATACCAAAAATGTCTTCATCAAATAGAGAAACAAGAGGTTGCTCATCACCTTCTATGATGTAAGAGGAAAATTTATGCCCTTCAACCAATTTCTCCAACATCATTTTGCCCACATTGTACACTTTTTAGAGGAAACTTTTGCTGAATCTTCTTGTTTATATTTTGGCTTACCTTAAGCTTGAATTCTAACTTGATTTCAGAGTTGAGTTCAGGCTCGATCTTCTGCTTGGCTGTAGGACAAGAATTTTTTAGCAAGACCATTTCCACCTTTTGACAACTTGTGAAGAGGATGTTCCTCGCGCTCTATTCCTTGCCCCCATAGGATTGGGCTATGGAATGATGAAGCCTGATAGAATCCTAGAGGAGTTGGATAAGGAGGAACTAATGGATGTTGATGAAAGTGGTGTTGAGCAAATTGATTTTGCCCCTCTAAGTCAACCATAGGAGAATTGAACAACATATCGTACCTCTAAATTGGCTAACATTGGATATTATTGATGGGCCTTCACTCACTTGTCTGTCCATTGGCAAAGCTAAATCTTCCTTCTAGTGATCTTCTAGGATGATGCCTCCCTAAGTCTGAATGAAGATCTCCTGAAATATGAGTGCTGGACAATAAACCCCAGGAAATTGTAGATAAGTAGTGACTGGTGCATTGGAAAACATTCCTTCTAGATGTAGTCCCATTGCTCCAACTTATGGAAGAGCCGACTGTGAAAATGGTTTCCTTTTTTCTTCAAGCATGGCCACCATCTGATTGATTGCCCTTGTGAGCTCCTTTTGTTATGTGGTATAACTCCTAAGAGAACTCCTGTTGTATAGAAAAACATTGTTATGTCTGATGCATTAGCAAGCGGTTGGACAAATAGACGTTGCCCCCCTCCCCCCGAGACCAGCTGTAGGAGGATTGTATAATAGGTTAGGAGGATTCCATACTGGTGCGACAAAATCTTTTGCAAGACTTCTCTGAACTCTTGATTGTTAGACAGGAGGATCAACCATTCTTTCTTAGGTCTTCTAAACATGATGCCCTCTAATGTTTGTAACTTATCTTCATGGAACAGGGGTGGTGGATGATGAACCTTGACCATTTGTAGGAGGTGTTAAAATGCCGATCATTGGACCTTTAGGCATGGTGCCTTCTGGTTGTTGTCCAATGGTTCCAAACTGTGAGGCGGCAAACTGAGCAGACGGCTACATTTTGTCTCCAAACATGGCCATCATCCTGTTAATGGTCCTCGTAAGCTCCTGTTGGGACTCATTCATCTCACTAAGGATTGTGAAATCTCTTGGAAAACTTCATGATTCCGTTTAACAAGATAGTTTCTGAATTCTTCTGTGGCACTATGCAACTCTTAAGATAGGACATGCTGTGCTGCAGAAGCGTGATGTGCAGTAGAGGCAGAACTGTCTGGTGATGCCTCGCCATGTTGCTGACCTCCTACGAGATTCTTTTCTCTACCTCTTCTTGACATTTTCCCTTAGTGATTGCATGGGTCTCACTGGGCGTGCCAAGAGATATTTGTACAAAAAATATGAAAATATATTTTTTGACTAAAAGTAAGAGATTTTAGATGATTTGCAGGCGTACTAAGGCAACAGTATCTAAGTTGTGAGGTTTAAAGGGATAAAAGACGTGGTTCTTGTTTTGCCTCAATTATGATGATTTAAAATCTCCATGGAATTTTTTATGTCAAAAGGAGAAGTAAATAAAGGGAAATGTGCACAAAAACACATAATTTTATAAATTCAAAGGATTTAAAGTTACAAAAGCATAAGAACAAGTTTGAAAATAATTTATTGAGTTACAAAACGTAATTGAAACACAATTTAAGTTTAAAAACAATGCGTATGAAGGCAAAAAATAACTATTTTGACACGGATGTCATGATCTAAGGCTAAATCTATGGCAAAATTTCCTTTCAAGTCTACTTTTAAGTTGAATTAGGGCCAAACTAAGGATAAATTACACTGGTGCTATGTACTACATTGTGTTGAATGGTTGATTGATTGGGTGGCCTTTGTTTTATCTTCATTTCTTGTATTTATAGCTACTGGAACCTCTTGAAAATTTGCAATCACCTCCTAAATATCTACAACAACTTCAGTTAGTGGGGTGCTAAACTTCCTTCTAAAGTGACACATGTCCCACTTTGTTCTTCCTCTTTAGGATGTTAGTTGTATATTCCCCAAGACTTGGTCATGGATGTAATTGCTTCCTGATCTGAGCCATTAGATGGTGGGTGAGGTCTTAGATGGATGACAAGTGTCCCATGATTGGTTAAAGAGATTCCATAAATCTTGCAACTGTTTGAGCATTTGAATTGTAGCTGTTGGATACTTTGGATAATGGATATGGTGGCCATTAGATTTTGGCAAGTGCCTCACTTCAATATCCATATATATATATATATATATCCATTAAGAGAGAGAAAAGGGGCCATCACCATTAAAACCATGACTGCAGCCCCAAATTTGCCACCAAACAATTTTGCCAAAGTCACCCATCGTTCATCACCACATGCACACGTGGCATGCTTCCATTGATCGGTCATTTTCGGTACAAATAATTTGGAACTGAATTGAATTGTTTAAATATATGCATATATATATATAATTTATGATTTATAGTGCACACTTAAGTATCTTATTTATATTATATATATATATATATATTGTTAACCCTTTACTTATAAATGTGTTTTTGTATAATCATATAATTATTTGATCAAACAAATAATCATATAATTAATTTTAAACAATCATTTAAATAATGTTTTTTGTAAAATGATGATACATTACTTAATGTTTAAACAAGTTGTGAATATGTTGTGAATAATGACAAAATTCAAGGAAATCGTGATTTTAAACCAAGTTGAATCACATTTTTCTAATTCGATTTAGTTTAATTCTAAACTTTTCATAATTTAATTTGATTCAATATTTTAGAAGATTATAAATAATATTTAATCTTAATTCTCTTTAAAACTGAACTAAATCCAATTATGCTCACTCTTAATTTTTGTATGTACGTAATAGAGATGAGTATAAAAACTGAAAAATCGTAAATCGGTCCAGTCCAAATTAAATTGCACAGTTTGATTTTCTCAATACATGATTCGATTCTGGTTTTTGAAATAGGCAAACTATACTTCATGGTTCGGTCTGTGATTTTATAGTTATGAATCTAGTTAGAATCGAACCCAACTGTTGAAAATCATCACATAACCCCCATATCGTTGCTAGATTGAAGTGCACAATTAGCATTTTCATCTAACATAACAGTCCATGCATAACACGCGCCTAATGTGCAAATCGGCATGGAATGATGGTTTTCCCTTCGAATTAAATTACTAAAATTCACTTATCTTCATGATTAATTTCCAAACTCTACTCTCGTCTTCATCGTCAATATTTAGATCTGTAAACCTGTGACAACCCCGTCACGTATTATGATTTTAATTCTTTAATTATACATGTGCTTACGTGCTAGGTGTGAATTTGAATGTTGATTATGTGATTAATGTCATTTTTGACTTCATATATGTTTATCGTAGGAATATTTCTTATGATTTCTATTATAATCTGAAAATTGAAGGCCTTAATGGTGTTAGAAACCAAAATTGGTTAGTTTATTGAGATCGAAATAATTTTTAGAGCCTAATGAAAAGTTTGATTAATATTTGATTCGTTTCAGAAATATTAAATTCTGATCAAATTAACATAAAGATAATTAATTAACTTAAACCTTAATTAAGGCCCTAAGCTAATCTAGTGTATATATATGCTATGTAACACTTGGGTGTTTTAATCTATTGGAAGGTGTAGTTAATCCCTTTATTTTCATTTTGGGAGTCTTTGGAGTTGTTGTATATTGGTTTTGGAGGAGTACAATCCGATTTAAACTCATTGGGTTTGTTCGTTCGCATTTGTTCTTGTCAAAAAGTTCCTTGGGAACTTAGAAATTCTGTTATGGGGTCGATACCAGCCTTTCTAAGGGTCGACCCTTACCTGTTGTTGTGTTCTGGAAGTGTTATTGGAATTTAGGGTCGACACTTGTCTTATGTTGTTGGCCTCAAGGATCGACCACCAGTCTGGGAAGGGTCAACCCTTGTATGTTGCAGAATTTGAGTTTAGCTATTGAAATTTAGTGTCTACCCTCCTGGTCCAAGGGTCGACACCACCACACCAGGGGTCGACCCTTACGTGTTTATTTTCAGAATTTTGGGTCCAAATGGGCCCAACTTTTGGGGGGTTTTGGACTTATTCTTTTTATTGACCTTAGGGTTATTTTCTACTACTATAAATAGACCCAAACCACTTCTCTCTCTTTATTTTTTTCTCTCATTATTCCTTTCAAGTCGTGAGTCTCTTTTCTTCCTCTTTAAGCTCAACTTTTCCCATTTTGATCCTTAGATCTACTCCTCTAGAAGCATATTTTCACCTGGGTCTTTGAGGAAGATTGTAGATCTTGTCAAGGGCTTTCTATTGATCCGTGAAGTTCGTGGTTTCGTTGACTTTGGGTTTTTCGAGGACTCTCCAAAACCGACTCTTACCCTACTATTTCTTTGTTTTGAAGAGATTTCATGGTGTGGTTGTGACTTATGACCTAATTTGAGGATATTGTTGGATTAATCCTGTGTTTTACATAAATAAACCATTTTACTTGACTCTTGCTTGAAATTTATTTACTCTCTCCATTCAAAACATATATATAGATGTTGTTAAAACCCATATCTATGATGAATGAGACAAACCCCCAAATTTAGTAAAACCCTAAATTCTCAATTTGAGTTTTTCTTTACTTCAAGAAATGTTGTAAATAATAAAGGGATGAAAGATGTGGATGTTGATTTGGAAAATGAAATGTGGTTTGGATGTTATTTTCTTTGAATGCTGTGTTGTATTCCATTCTTTGATAATGTTGGATGCTTGTGGATGGAACAAAATGTGATTGAATTGTTAATTATGCATGAGTCTGGGTAAGAGTCGGTTTTGGAGAGATGTGTTGTTGTGTCGGTACCTGCGCAGGGAGTTTAAAAAGGTGCCCAAATGTCCTGTCTAGGCTTATCGTTGGACGAATGTGGAAAAAATGTTTTTGGGTGTCCACACAGTCCTGCCATATAATAGCCGGCAAAAGTTGAAAAACGAATGGTTTTCTTTGGGTGCCCACTTTCTGCCCTATAATAGCCGACAAATGTGGGGGTGGTTTTTAAAACAAAAGCAAAGGGCGTTTTGAATTAGACTCTTACAGATGGACTCATGGCTTGCTTTCTATGGTTGTGAATGATTAACTATTGTGCTTGATGACATGAATAGTAATTGTCACTGTTTGGTTATTATGAATCTATATGATCGTTAAAGATTACACGTGAAGATAAATTTCTGTAACAACCCGACCCCCTCCTATACTTTAATCCCCTCTTATACGTGTGAATATATATATATATATATATGTTTACTTGCCTAATATGAAATTCCATGATTCATGTGTGAATTATATGTTTATCAAATTATATATGTCGGTTAAGATCAAATCTATTGAAATTGGGACCTTTGGACTGGAAATTGGGAACCATAGAGGCGCGATAATTAGAAATTGACTTTATCGTGGCAATCAATATGATTTTTAGGACATAATATCAAGTTTTGTAAAAATTTGATTCGAAATGAATTAATTGGAATTATTTAGGCTTAATTCTCAATCAAGCTTAAATTAGACTCATAACTTAAGTTGGGTAGATATAAGAGCCTTAGAAGTTGGAGACTCAACAAAAATACAAAATATCTCCTATGAGAGAGAGAGAGTTCTCGAGGAGAGGAGAGAAAGAGAGAACGGAAGGAAGATTAACCAAGGGCTTAAGGATTCAAGAAATTTCACTATAAGTCACGTACCGGAAGGGACTGTCGTTCAACCACATCACACTGAGTAATAATAGTGTAATGATATGCTTAACTTATTTATGTAATTATGATTTTACTCATGAATGACATATGTTATTCATACGGTATTTCGATTGGGAATAATTGAGATGATTGAACAATGTCATTGTCATGGACCCAAGGTTGTTGTGTTTCTAATAATAAAGATGGGCCTGAGGCCGTTATGATGTGAATTGTTTATGACTCATGGCCCTAAGGCTAATAGAGATGGGGACATGTTGATGTTCCATCTACTCTATAATGATATGGATTGCATATGTCTAATGGCTCTACGGCCGAGGGAGGTGGAGACATGTCGATGTTCCATCTACCCTATAATGTTCTGGACAGCTGTTGTTATGATAGGCCTACGGCCGTTCCGTACTATGTTGGGCCCAAGGCCGTTTTGTATCATCTGTGGGCCCAATGTCTTTTTGTATTAAATGTGGGCTAGAGGCCGTTTTGAATTACGGATATGGTTTGATATGTATATATATCTATATATTCTTCAAGGCTATACTCATTCACCCAACCTCATTACATTGCTATTATTTACTGAGCCTTGCTCATTCCATTTTTATGTATATTTATGTAGGTGACCAGCTTGAGAGATAGCTCTAGGTCAGCTCTAGGAGCCTTTTTGTTGAACTAGTTTTGTCGAGTTTCCCAAAGTGGAACCTTTTGTCTTTTTGTGAAATCGTTCTTATTTAATAGAGTATGTTGTCAAGTCACTGATGACCTTCTTTGAACAGTCTGTCTATATGTGTAACTTTTGAGATATCACTACTTTGTATATTTCTATCTATCTAGTATGTTACTATATATGAACTGTGTATATGTAATACAAGTGTTTTGCTCCTGGCATTTAAGCACAGCTCAATGGGCTTTCTGTTATTTATTTACTTCTGCTTTAGGCCCCGTTACCGAGTAAATATTGATTGAAATTAGATTGAGGCATGAGTACAGGCTGGTCATGGCCTAAACTTTTAGGGGCAGATTTGGGTCATGACAGTTGGTATCAGAGCATGAGTTGCTACCTTACACACGGGTTCCATTAAGCATTGAGGAGTCTAGACAAGACTTAGACCGCATGCATGTTATCTTTTGTGCATATAATATGAAACATAGTAACCAGAATTGTATGTGCCTTGACCAAGGATATGGACTATGAAATGAATATAGTTAATGTACACCTGTGTATCTTTCAGTGTGTATTATAATTTGTTTCTATGTAGATCATGGGTGAGGACAAGGATCGATGATTCGAAGGATGCTACCCCCGTACAGTTGGATAGGATGGAAAGGATGATCATGGAAATGGCAGAAACTCTGAGATAGCAACAGCAACAACAGCAGCAACAACCACCACCGCCATCGGTACCTGTACCACCACCAGTGGTGTAAGACCATCAAGCCGAGGACCGAACAATTACACTCACGAAAGAATTCGAGAAGATGAGACTGCCCTTGTTCACATGAGTGTTGGGCATAGAAAAGTTATTTGAGGTCTTTCCATGCACTGAAGCCCAGAAAGTGCAACTTGTTGTCTTCACTCTTGAAGACGAAGCACTGAGGTGGTGGATGCTCACGAGGATTGAACATCAAGGGTTGACATGGGCACGATTTGTGGAGCTGTTTTATGACAAGTATTTTTCACAATGTATGCGAGATAAGAAAGTGACCGAATTTGAAACCTTGAGGCATGGGAATAAAACCATAGCTGAGTATGAAGCACAGTTTGCAGAATTATCCCGTTTCGTACCACACATGGTGGATACAGATTACAGGAAATAGAGGAAGTTTTAGGGAGGATTGCGGACCGCTATTCTAGACCTGATTAATGTGTTAAAGTTACCTACATATGTTGATGTATTGGAAATGGCAGTAATGGTTGAGGAAAATATAACTGCTAAAAACTAAATTTCTAAGTGGAAGAAGAAGAGACAGAATACACAAGCACCAAGGGGATCCGTGGCACCACCGAATAAGAGATCGAATTTGGGGACTTATAGTACCTCCGCCTCTACTTGTGACTTAGCACCAGTTTGTCCGAATTATAGGAAGAGACATCATGGGACTTGTTACCAAGTAACTGGGGCATGGTTCAAGTGCAGGAAGACGGGTCATTTGGTGAGAGATTGCCCCCAGAAAGACCGACAAAATGGGAACAAATCTACTACAAGCTCAGCCGGCTCAACTCTAGCCTCAACCACAAAAGCAGTTGCAAAGTCCGCCAACGCCAGAGACACTACTTGACAAGGAAGAGTGTTTGCCCTTATTGCAGGTGATATGCAGAATACGGAGGTAGTGGTGTCAGGTATGATCTCTATCAATGGTCACCTCGCTTATGTATTATTTGATTCGGGTTCTACTCATTCGTTTGTGTCAAGAACATTTGCTTGTTATTTGAATAAACCTATGGAACCATTGCATTATGTGTTGTGTATGTCTTCACCATTGGGGAACTCTATGTTATGTTCATCTATTTATCGTGCATGCAAAATCTTGATTGAAAATGTTCAGTTATATGCCGATCTGTTTCCTCTTGATATGGCCTACTTTGACATCATTCTGGGAATGGATTGGCTAATTAAATAGCATGTGACTATAGATTGTATGTCTAAAAGGGTCTTTCGACCCCCAGGATAGTCCGAATTTACTTTTACGGGCCATAGGGTGATCCCTCCACCATACTTGATTTTAGCAATAAAAGCATATAAATTGTTACAAAAGGGTTGTCAGGGGTATTTGTGTAGCATCTTGAATGGGCAACAAGCGGATGTGTGTGTTTATGAAATTCCAATTGTCCGTGAATTCCTGGATGTTTTTTCGGAGGAGTTACCAGGAGAGTTGGTGGATAATGAAATTGAATTCACAATTGAAGTAGTGTCCGAAACTCAACCTACTTCAAAAACTCCTTATAAAATGTCACCGGCCGAAATGAAGGAATTGAAAATACAATTGCAAGATCTACTAGATAAAGGATTTATTTGCCTAACTACCTTTCCTTGGGGCGCATTGGTTCTGTTTGTAAAGAAGAAGATGGGACCCTTCGATTATGTGTGGACTACCGGGAGCTTAATAAAGTAATTATAAAGAATAAGTATCCCTTGCCTAAGATCGATGACCTATCTGATCAATTGCAAGGTGCACAAGTCTTTTCCAAAATAGGTTTGCGATCCGGATATCATCAGTTGAAGGTCAAAGCCGAGGATATTAAGAAGACTGCTTTCTGAACCCGATATAGGCATTATGAATTTTTGGTTATGCCGTTTGGGATTACCAATGCACCGGCAGCCTTCATGGATTTGATGAATCGTGTTTTTAAGCCATATTTGGATGAATTTGTAGTTGTATTTATTGATGACATCCTCATTTATTCAAAAACTATGAAAGCTCATGAGAACTATCTACGTTTGATTTTTTAAATGCTTCGAGATAAGAAACTATATGCAAAATTGAAGAAATGTGAGTTCATGTTGCATGGAGTGATGTTTCTGGGGCCTGTAATAAATAAGGAGGGTGTTTCGGTTGACCCACACTGTGACAACCCCGACTCATGATTAACGCTAATTCATGATTAAGATGAAATCCTAAATTAATTACATGAGTGTGTTGCTTTAAATGCATTTTTATCTGTTTGATGTAGAAAGATCTGTTCATGTTTTGATTTCGATCTGCAAATTGAAAGCCTTATCGGCAACCGATTCAGAAATTGACTTGATTTATATGTTAATTAGGATTTTTAGGATTTTATGGTACGTATAGTTAAAATTTGGTTTAGAACGATTAAATTAGATTTATTTAATGCCATTTAATTAACTTTGATCATTTACCACCAAGTGAGCCATTTTTGACCCCACTAGTTCAACTTTACATCTCATTCTTCCTTAACTTAATGGTCAAACATGAGAAAGGGAGAGAGTAGGGAGATTTGGGTCCTAGGCTTGAGAATTGAACTTAAACAAGAGGAATTGCTAGGAGAAAAGAAGAAACTTTGGAGATTTGATCATCTAGCTCAAGAATTTAGCACCTAAGGCCTAATTGAACATCTAAGGTAAGAAGTCAAGTCTCTAGTCTTGAAATCAAGTTGATTCATCTATGAATTCAAGTGAATTGAGCTATAAGATGTAAGAATTAAGCTTAAGAAGTAGGAAGGAAGATTAATCCATGCATGCATGTTCATTTCATTACATTTGGAGCATGTTTGCTAGGAATTCCTCTTCCTTAACTTGATGGTCAAACATGAGAAAGGGAGAGATTAGGGAGATTTGGGTCCTAGGCTTGAGAATTGAACTTAAACAAGAGGAATTGCTAGGAGAAAAGAAGAAACTTTGGAGATTTGATCATCTAGCTCAAGAATTTAGCACCTAAGGCCCAATTGAACATCTAAGGTAAGAAGTCAAGTCTCTAGTCTTGAAATCAAGTTGATTCATCTATGAATTCCAGTGAATTGAGCTATAAGATGTAAGAATTAAGCTTAAGAAGTAGAAAGGAAGATTAATCCATGCATGCATGTTCATTTCATTACATTTGGAGCATGTTTGCTAGGAATTCCCTCATTCATGTCATAGATTGAGCTTAATTGTAGGAAATCATCATGTTTTCTATCAATTTGCCAAGCTTGATCATGTTTTGAAGTGGTGGAGTTCAAGAGAATTCATGCATGTCATATTCTTGAAACATTCATAAAGTTTAAGTTGAATTTGTGTACAATTGGCATGCTTTTGGGCTTTGATTTTACGAAATAGTGTTTAAATCATGATGTGTTGTGAGTTTCCAAGTGTTTTTCAAAATTTTGGCCCAAAAGGGTGAGTCTTGGAGTGTTGAATTCATGTTTTGAACTTTGGAAGCAAATCTGGAAAACCCAGAATTTTGCTTCCATGCTCGAGCGAAGGATTCAATGCTCGAGCGACCACCTTCATTTTCATACTTCCGCTCGAGCGACAAAAGGTTGGCTCAAGCGTAATTGGCATGCTCTCAGAAGTTCACGTGTTTGGAATCACGCTCGAGCGACAAGACTTGCGCTCGAGCGAGGACCTGTGTCTCACGCTCGAGCGACTGCCGAGTGACCGTCAAACGGAGATTGCACGCAACCAGAACTTTTTCACATTTTGCAGACAGCTCAAGCGAAGGAGTGTGCGCTCGAGCGACCACTCACATTCGGTATGTTCGCTCGAGCAAGACCCCTGTTTTCATCAAGTTTTGAAAAATATTTTTAAGTACACTTTTGCATCCTCATTCCATCCTAGGCCATAATTAAGACATCATAATGGGGATAATGAAGTAGAACCACACCAACACAAGTAGAAAGGACTAAGTTATCAATTCCGGGAGTGTAATTTAGTATGCATTCGTTCTGTAACTGTGTAGGTTTCGCACCTCAAGGAAGCTAAATAGCCTGCTTACAGCCCTGTTATCTGTGAGTAACAATGTTGTAAAGATATGTTCAATTGTATTTATTTTCAGATCGATAAATCATATTGTTTCCTGAAATGATACTTTTTATCGATTGAATGATGATCCTATTTTGAATTGTATTCGTGGCATCCATAGCGTATTTTGATTGTTATTGTTATTGATATTGTTATTGTTATAGAGATCTCTGTCAGTTCCAAATCTGGGAACTATTGTTATTGTATGGTGGCCATCAATTGATTGTTCGGTCTTTTAAGACCAAGTGTATTGTTGCTATCGGATGTACCACGTATGACTTATATAACTATCGACTGATTGAATTGATAAAAATCGAATGATAGCTCGATAAGCAATATTGATTGAAAATGTTCCAATGCCAATCGATTGTTTCAAAAATTAAAGGATATCATTCTTAAACTCTTTACACATTTGTTATTCACTAGGCTATAGCTCACAGTGTATTATATATATGTAGGTGGCCAAGCACCGGACCAAAGCTAGAGGCGTCGACTCGAACCCTTGTTTTGTTAAGCTAGCTATTGTCCCTCGTTGCGAGGTTTCGAACTAGCATGTGTCAAGGCATTTTTTGGTGGCTCGACTTCACCCTTTTGAGTTTGTTAAGTGAAAAGAATGTTTTAAGACTAATGTCAATATTGTTTCAAATGATGGGATTGATTCCCTAACTTATGTTTTGTCTTGTATATATATGCTTATGGGCATAAATGGTTATGAATATGGCTATGTACATGAAAGTTTATCTCCATTCAGGTCCTCACAGCTCATTGGACGATGTATATTATTATTGATTGGCTTACGCCTGCCTCGTTATATTGTATTATTGTCAGTATTGTTAAACAAGCCTTCGGTAATCACAGATTACTGGCTGGTTACGACGCCAAACCTATAGGGGTGCGTTTAAGTCGTGACATACACAAGGTTGAAGCTATTATGAATTGGACAACTCTTATGAATGTGACAGAAGTGCGTAACTTCTTGGGTTTAGCTGGGTACTCTCGGAGATTTGTTAAAGACTTTTCTAAAATTGCTGTGCCACTCACCCAATTGACTCAGAAAGGTGTTCCATTTAAGTGGACAGAACAAAGGGAAGCTACTTTTCAGGAATTGAAAACAAGATTAACTACAGCACTAGTTCTTGCTTTACCATCGGGTACCGAAGGGTTTGTAATCTACAGTGACGCTTTGTATAAAGGATTGGGTTGTGTACTTCTGTAGAATGGAAGGGTTATCGCATATGCATCTCGTCAACTCAAGCCGCATGAAAAAAATTACCCTACACATGACTTGGAGCTAGCTGCAGTAGTCTTTGCTCGAAAATATGGTGACACTACTTGTTTGGTACAACGTGTGATGTCTATACTGACCATAAAAGCCTCTAGCATTTTTTCACTCAAAAATAATTGAATATGCGACAAAGACGGTGGTTAAAGCTTATTAAGGATTAAAATCTACAAATTCATTACCACCCCAGCAAAGCTAATACAGTTGCAGATGCACTTAGCCAGAAAGTTATGGGGAATTTGGCAAGTTTGCTCACAGGGTGGAAAGAGTTACTAATAGAATTAGAAAGAATGGATGTGGAAGTTATGCTACATGGTCAAGATGCAATATTAGCAATGATTTTAGTTCAATCGGCACTTATTGAAAAAATCAAGCAAAGGCAAGTACAAGATGAATTTTTGAAGAAAATTTGTGAGGAAATAGACACAAAGCCAAGGCCCGGATTCACCTTTAACAATTCAATGTGGACATGTCATGATAGATTATGTATCCCAAATGTGTCAGAAATTAAGAGAAGGCTTATGGAGGAAGCGCATAAATCTAAACTTGCATTGCATCCCGGTAACACTAAAATGTACTAAGATCTAAAGCAAAAGTTTTGGTGGCCTGGCATGAAGAAAGAAATTACAGTGTTTGTTTCAAAATGTTTACAATGTCAGCAAGTAAAAGCGGAGCATCAGAGACCGGCAGGGTTACTTCAAAATCTCCTATCCCAAAATGGATGTTGGAACTCCTAACGATGGACTTTATTATTGGCTTACCCCGAACTCCCCAAGGTATGAATTCCATATGGGTTATTGTTGATAGATTAACCAAATCGGCGCATTTCTTACCTATGAAGACCCAATACAAACATTAGAAGATATGCTTCGGATGTGTGTCTTGGACTTTCAAGGAAGTTGGAAAACTTATCTGCAATTGGCAGAGTTCTCATACAATAATAGTTACCACTCAAGCATAGGAATGGAACCTTATGAAGCCTTGTGTGGAAGAAAATGTCGTTCCCCAATCTGTTGGGCCGAAGTCAGTGATAGATCATTATTTGGGCCAGAAATTGTACAATTGACGATGGAGAAAATCATAATCACATAGGAAAGATTGAAAACCGCCCAAAGCAGACAAAAGAGTTATGTGGACCATCGATGAAGGGACTTGGAATTTGAGGAGGGTAATTATGTTTTTGTGAAAGTCACCCCAATGAAGGGACACACTAGATTTGGCAAGAAAGGTAAACTAGCACTTCGGTATGTGGGTCCATTTCAGATTTTGGAAAGAGCTATCCTAGTAGCTTACCATGTTTCTCTACCACCAAGTATGGAACAAATACATAATGTGTTTTATTTATCATTGTTACGAGGTTATCTCCAAGATCCATTCCATACTATAGACTATCGGCAGATTGCTTTGGATGACAATTTGATCTATGAAGAGAAACCGATTCAAATTTTGGATTGACAAATAAAGCAATTGTGGAACAAAACAATTCCAATGGTGAAAGTTGAATGGCAAGAACATTATGGGAAAGAAACCACATGGGAAAGGGAAGAGGAAATAAAACAGCGGTATCCAGAATTGTTTTCAACTTGAGGTAAAACAAGTTTGGGGGACCAAACTTCTTAAAGGGGGGAAGAGTGTAACAACCCGACCCTCTCCTATACTTTAATTCCCTCATATACGTGTGAATATGTACATGTTTATTTGTCTAATATGAAATTCCATGCTTTCATGTGTGAATTATATGTTTATCAAATTATATCTGTTGGTTAAGATAAAATTTGTTGAAGTTGGGGCCTTTGGACTGGAAATTGGGAATCGTAGAGGCGCGATAATCAGAAATTGACTTTACCGTGGCGATCAACATGATTTTTAGGACATAATATCAAGTTTTGTAAAAATTTGATTCGTAAAGAATTAATTGGAATTATTTAGGCTTAATTCTCAATCAAGCTTAAATTAGACTCATAACTTAAGTTGGGTAGATATAAGAGCCTTAGAAATTGGAGGCTCAACAAAAATACAAAATATCTCTTGAGAGAGAGAGTTCTAGAGGAAATGAGAGAAAGAGAGAACAGAAGGAAGATCAACTAAGGGCTTGAAAATTCGAGGAATTGGAAGGGGATTCAAGAAATTCCACTATAAGTCACGTGCCGGAAGGGACTGTCGTTCAACCACATCACAGTAAGTAATAGTAGTGTAATGATATGCTTAACTTATTTCTGTGATTATGATTTTACTCATGAATGACATATGTTCTTGATAGAGTATTTCGATTGGGAATAATTGAGATGATTGAACAATTTCATTGTCATGGACCCAAGGTCGTTATGTTTCTAATAATAAAGATGGGCCCAAGGCCGTTATGATATGAATTGTTTATGACTCATGGCCCTAAGGCCGAGGGAAATGGGGGCATGCCGATGTTTCATCTACTCTATAATGATATGGATTGCATATATCTAATGGCTCTAAGGCCGAGGAAGGTGGAGATATGACGATGTTCCATCTACCTCATAATGTTCTGGACAACTGTTGTTATGATGGGCCTAAGGTCGTTCTATACTATGTTGGGCCCAAGACCGTTTTGTACCGTCTGTGGGCTCGAGGTAGTTCTGTATTAAATGTCGGCCCGAGGCCGTTTTGAATTATGGATATGGTTTAATTTGTATATATATCTATATATTCTTCATGGCTATACTCATTCACCTAACCTCCTTACATTGTTATTATTCATTGAGCCTTGCTCATTCTGTTTTTATGTATATTTATGTAGGTGACCAGCTCGAGAGATAGCTCTAGGTCAGCTCCAGGAACCTTTTTGTTGAACCAGTTTTGTCGAGCTTCCCAAAGTGGAACCTTTTGTCTTTTGTTGAAATCTTTCTCATTTAATAGAATATGTTGTCAAGTCACTGATGACCTTCTTTGAACAATCTGTCTATATGTGTAACTTTTGAGATATCACTACTTTGTATATTTCTATCTATCTTAGTATGTCACTATATGTGGACTGTGTATATGTAATACAAGTGTTTCGATCCTGGCATTTAAGCACAGCTCAATGGGCATTTTATTATTTATTTACTTTCGCTTTAGGCCCTCATTACTGAGTAAATATTGATTAGCTCAATGGGCATTTTATTATTTATTTACTTTCGCTTTAGGCCCTCATTACTGAGTAAATATTGATTGAAATTAGATTGAGGCCTGGTACTGGCCAGTCATGGCTTAAACTTTTAGGGGCGGGTTTGGGTTGTGATAATTTCTTTGTAAAGTTTTTTCTCAAGGATACCATAATCTTATTCAAAGGATTTAATACTTGGTTAAATGTCCTACTGGGTATATAGCTCAACCTTATTTTATTTTTCAGGAGTTGACGAAGTACCACCTCATTGATGGATTGGAACAAGCAATAGCTTTTTTTGGGAAAAGTTGATTCATGGGTGTTTTGTTATATTGAATATGGGATTTTTGTAACAGGACTATCAAAAATTGTTTTGTTGTATTGTATGCCCTAGAGGCTTATATTTTGTAAGACTATCTAATTCATTGAACTGAGATACGAATCCAAGGTATTGTGGGAGTGTACATGATGAATTGTAATCTCTTAACTCTTAGTTCAATGAGAAAGATGACTTTTTGGGTAGATTATTGTGTCTGTCTAGGCATGTTCTTGTGAGAATTTCAGGATGTTATGTGCTATAATTAAGGAATTGAGCTCAAACATTTCATGTGGCCTAGATTTTGCAAGTTAGAGATAAAGAGACAATTCTAGAGAGAGAGAGAGAGAGAGGGAGCTAGAGAACTTGGATTTTGGCTGGAGGAAGCTAGGATTTTGCATAATCAAGCTAAGCACAAGGCTCTAGATAAGAATTCGATTTCTAATTCATGAATTTAAGTTATCTATTTAGTGATTTCTTAAAGATTATAAGATTAATCACAAGTATTGAGTTAGAAATGAGCTGAAGATAATGAATTTAGAGTCAATTCATACATGCATGCACAATTTTGATGAAATCCATCATTTTGAGCATGGTTTTTGTCATCCATGTTTAAATTAAGAATCATACCTTACATGCATTCATGAATTATGAAGCTTTAGAGCTTAATTCCATGATTTATAGAGTTTTGAAAGCGAATTTCATGTTTTTGAAGCTTTAGAAAAGAATTTGAAGTTTAATCATACATGCATGATCATTTGAGTTGAATTCATAAAGTTTAGCCATGAGGCTTGAGAATTGGTCTTGAATCCATGTATATAGAAGAGTTTTAATTGTTTGTGAAGTTGTATACAAGCCATGCAAGATTTTGATTTGAAAACACAAGTTTTGGAAGTTTAATTCTATTTTTGAAATTCCAAAATTCTGCCTCACCGCTCGAGCGAGAAATTTGTCGCTTGAGCGCACATTTCATGCATCCACAAGTTTTACAGAAATTTATAGTTGACTCGAGCGACCAAGTCACTGCTCGAGCGATTGTCTTTTAATTTGCACCTTGGCTTAAGAAAACATCGAGCCTAGATTCAGATCATCCAGTACTTTTGACGACCCAGTGGTCCGCTTGAGAGACTAATGTTGCGCTCGAGCAAAGTGTCATTTTTCAGCATATTTTGAGAAGTTATGTTTTGTTCATTTTGGCATTCTCATTCTCTTCTGAGTATTCTTAGGCATATATTGAGCATTCTAAATGAATTAAAGAGTTAGAGAGAAGCCTAAGAGAATTAAATAACTTGAAGAATAGATTGAATAAGCATTGTGATCCAATTTGTGTTTGTGTTTACGAATTGTGTAGGACCATCCACGATGGCGTATCAACAACCGAATCATTGTGAGTAATATCTTAGTAAAGATTTTTTCTTATGTACTCTATTTTCTAAATGTCTTAATGTATAAAGCTTTTCGAATTCGTGATTTTGCAAATGTGAATGAGTTCCTATCTGTCTAATCAACATAATAACTGTAAATGTGATTAATGTGACACGAATGTGTATGATGGACTTAAGGTCATTTTGTATATCTGAAATGGACCCAAGGTCCTTGCGTATATTTGACAAGATGGACCCAAGGTCGTTCTGAACATCTGATAAGTTTGATTATATGTTATGAGTTACCGAATGGTGACTATACAACTATAATTGATTGGACCCAAGGTTGTTTTGGTAAGTAAGATCTGTTTCTGTTCTAAATCTTTGTTTATGTTGGACCCAAGGTCGTTCTGTCGTGTATTGGATCCAAGGTCAGTTCACTATGATACAAAATTATTATAAAAATGATTTTATTCAAGTGTTAGAAATCATTTATATAACCTCTTTACTCTGGGGTATTTTGGGAAGTGGGTTAAAAGCCACTTCCCAACTTTTAACCCAATTCCTCTCTCACAAAAGAATAAAAAAAAAAGCCAAATGGTCAAAAAAAAGTAAAAAAACCAACTTCTAATCATCTTTCCAAAACACCCCTCTAATGTTATTCACTGGGCGCTGGCTCACTCGATTATATATATGTATGTAGGTGAGCAGCAGAATGTCCAACCCCAGCCTTAGTGAACCTTTAGGGGGAATACCATGTTTTTGTGGAGTTAGCCAAGGATGCCTCATGCATTAGACTTTTATATCTTGTTTTGTTTTTTGTTGGTTATGCTTGACCACCTCTTCTGTATAAGAAGTTTAAGTTTTGTAAGATCATGAATAATATTTTTTTGTTTAAGTCTTGTATGGAAGTATGTAATGAATGTATGAACAAGGTGTATTATATGGTTGTTAGTTATTAACGTATGAAATATTTTTGTTTATGCCATATACGCACATCTTATTAGACAAAATTTTGTACTTCTGCTTCCACTTTTGGCCCCATATATTTAAATATTTTTTGAATTCTGTTTGAGGCCATAAGTAATCTCATGATTACTGGTCGGTTATGATCCAGACCTATAGCGGTGAGTTTGGGTCATGACAGAGTGGTATCAGAGCACGATTTAATAACTCTCATGATTGTCCAAATGAGCAATAAGGTGTCTAGAAAAGACTTAAGGTGCATTCATCTGATAAGTATCTGTTTGTGTGCAATAAGAACATGTGAATATATGGAATATGAACTGTTGTGCCTATGTATATATGTGCAATTTCTATGTTTATTATAATGTAAGTTTATGCAGATAATGGTGAGAACAAAGGCTGATAAGAATGAAGAGTTGACTATTGCTCGACTGGATAGAATGGAAAGAATGATCCAAGATATGTTTAAAGCATTCAGGCAACAGCAACAACAAACACCTCCACCTCGCCAATGTCAGTGCCACATGTTCAAGATCATCAGGCTGATGACCGTACAATCGCTTTGACTAAAGAACTTAAGAAGATGAAGCCACCGTTGTTCTAGGGTAGAGTAGATCCTCTAAAACCCGTGGCATGGGTCCTTGGTGTAGAGAAGTTGTCTGAAGTATTCTCATGCATTGATGCACAAAAGGTTCAGCTGGCGGCATTTACTCTGGAGGGCGAGGCTCGTAGATGGTGGATGTTGGTGAGAGGCAAAAATGTAGGGGTTAGTTGGGCGAAATTTCTAGAAATCTTTTACGAGAAATATTTTTCCCAATGCATTAGAGACCGATTTGAAAGACTGAAGCAAGGGAACCAAACGGTAGCCGAATATGAGGCATAGTTTACTGAGTTAGCAAGGTTTACACCACATATGGTCGATACCGATTATAAAAAGGTAAGAAAATTTGAGGGTGGACTTCGAAATGCAATTCAAGAAAAAGTAAATGTCCTGAAATTACCAAAGTACGTGGATGTTCTTGATAGGGCTTTAATGTCTAAGGAAAATTTGGCATCCCATAATAGGCCATTCGAATGGAAAGGAAAGAGGCACGGTTCCTATTCGAATAAAGGATCATCACCTTCAAGGAAGCAAAATTTGGGAACGTCTAGTGCGTCCAATTCAATAAGAGATTCTACACCAACCTGTAGTGAGTGTTGCAAGAAACACCGGGGAGTTTGCTATTGTACTTCTGGGGCGTGTTTCTAATGTGGTAAGACAGGACACATGGCCAGAGATTGTCCCCGAAATGAACATAAAAGTGGAAGACTAGCTGCTAGTTCAACTGGGTATGTCCCAATGCTAGGAAACACTACACGGCCTGCTGTTATAAGAAAGACACTAAGGCAATGGAGAGTTTTTGCACTCGTCCCAAGTGATACACGGACTACTGAAGACGTTATCTCAGTTACCCTTTTTATTTGCAACCAAAATGCTTATGTGCTAATTAAATTGGGTTCGACACATTCCTTTGCATCTGTTGTATTTGCATCTAAACTAAATAGACTTATGGAATCATTGCCATATCTGTTGTGTCTATTTGCTTCATTTGGGAAATCTATTCTATGTTCATCTATATATTGTGGTTGTGAAATACGTGTTGGAGATACTACATTATTTCTAGATTTGTTACCTCTTGACATTAGACATTTTGATGTGATTTTGGGAATGGACTGGTTGTCTAAATATTGTGCTACCATTGATTATGTAACGAAACAGGTTTTGTTTAGACCTCCGGGACATGAAGAATTTGTATTTGTGGGTAATGGTGTAGTACATCCACCTTACTTGATTTCGATAATGAAAGCATGCAAACTACTTAACAAAGGATGTCAGGGTTATCTGTGTAGTATTTTGACTAATCAGCTTATGAATATTGTGTTATATGATATTCCTATTGTTAGAGAATTTTCAAAGGTGTTTTTAGAGAAATTTCTAGGGGAATTAGTTGATAGGTAAATTGAGTTTACTATTGAAATCATGCCAGGTACTCAACCCATCTCAAAGACTCCATATAGAATGTCAATTGTTGAGATGAAAGAACTAAAAGAACACTGCAGGATTTACTTGACAAGGGTTTTATCCGATCGAGCACTTCACCTTGGGGTGGGCCAGTTTTATTTGTGAAGAAGAAAGATGAAACCTTATGCTTCTGTATTGATTACCAAGAGTTAAATAAGGTAACGATCAAGAATAAATATCCTTTACTACGCATTGATGACTTGTTTGATCAATTGCATGGTTCACAAGTGTTTTCAAATATCGATTTGAGATCCGGATACCATCAACTAAAAGTGAAAGCTGAAGATGTTAAGAAAATTTCATTTCGAACAAGGTATGGACATTACGAATTTTTGGTTATGCCATTTGGGGTTACAAATGCACCTACAACATTTATGGACCTTATGAACCAAATTTTTAAATCCACCCTTGACAAATTTGTAGTTATTTTTATTGATGATATCTTAATTTATTCAAGAAGTAGAGAAGAACATGAACATCATTTAGAACAGTTTTGCAAACACTTAGGGAGAAGAAATTATATGCTAAACTGAAGAAATATGAATTTTGGTTAGATGACGTTGTGTTTCTAGGTCATGTGATTAATAAAGATGGAATTTCGTTAAACCCATAAAAGATTGAGGCAATTGTGAATTGGCCTACATCAACAAATGTAATGGAAGTCCGCAGCTTTATGGGATTAGTTGGGTACCATAGAAGATTTGTGAAAGACTTTTCAAAGATAGCTGTGTCACTTACCCAACTTACTCGAAAGGGACAACCCTTTGAATGGACTGATAAAAGGGAATTTGCAATTCAAGAACTGAAAACAAGACTAACCACAGCATCTATTTTGACATTGCCCTTAAGTACAAAAAAATTTTGTGATTTATAGTGATGCTTCTTACAAGGGTCTGGGTTGTGTTTTGTTGTAGAATGGTAAAGTGATAGCCTATGCGTCTCGACAACTAAAACCTCATGAAAAGAATTATCCGACTCATGACTTAGAATTGGCCGCAGTTATGTTTGCTTTGAAGATTTGGCGCCACTATTTGTATGCAGCAAAATGTGAAGTTTATATCAACCATAAGAGTTTGAAGTACTTTTTCACTCAAAAAGAATTGAATATACAACAAAGAAGATGGCTCGAGTTGATTAAAGACTATGATCCTCATATTCAATATCATCCAGGAAAAGCCAACACCATAACTGATGCTTTGAGTAGAAAGTCAATGGGGAAATTGGCATGCTTGTTGATTTAATAGAAAGAGATATCGAAAGACTTAGAAAAAATCGAGATTGAAGTGGTGTTACATGATCAGGGCATGTTGATAACCGCTATTTCAGCTCAACCGACAATCATTGATGAGATAAAACAAAGGCAAATGAAGGATCAATTCCTTATGAGAGTGTTTGATGAGTTCAAATCAAATCTAAAACCGGGGTTCAGTATTGAAAATGAAGTGTTAAGATTTCAAGGAAGATTGTGTGTCCTAAACATTTCTGATTTGAAGAAAAGAATTTTGAAAGAAGCTCACAAGTCCAAATTTGCAATGTATCCGGGTAACAACAAAATTTATCAAGATTTGAAACAAAGTTATTGGTGGCCTAGAATGAAGAAGAAAACTGCAGAATATATGTCTAAGTGTCTTCAATGTCAACAAGTCAAAGTTGAACATCAAAAGCTGGCAGGATTACTCCAGCCTCTCCCTTTTCCAGAATGAAAATGGAAGCATATAACCATAGACTTCATTTTTGGTCTACCTCAGACACCTTGAGGTATGAACTCTATCTGGGTTATTATGGATAGGTTGACTAAATCTGCACATTTTCTATCTGGAAGGATTAGTTATGATGCTTATAGAGTGGCTACAATGTACATTGATGAAATTATTCATTTACATGGAGTACCAGTATCCATTGTTTTGGATAGACATCCAAAATTTGTGTCTAGATTCTGGAAAAGTCTTCAAAGAACAATGGGAATGGAATTGGGGTTTAGTATTGCATTTCATCTGCAAAATGATAGGCAATCAGAAAGAACTATTCATACTTTAGAGGATATGCTCCGAATGTGTGCTCTGGACTTTCAGGGGAGCCGGAAAACTTATTTGCCACTGGCAGAATTTGCATACAACAATAGTTTCCGCTCTAGCATTGGCATGGCACCATATGTAGCCTTGTATGGAAGGAAATGTAGATCTTCGATATATTGGACCGAAGTTGGGGATAAGGTCTTGCTTGGACTTGAAATTGTGCAAACAACCACTGAAAAGATTAAAGTTATTCAGTAAAGGCTCAAAACAACATTGTAGACCGCCCGAACTCCGCTCCGCACGCGAGGGCACAAATTGTGGTTCTAGCTACTACAGTTCGGACTCCTATCACGGTTCTGAATCTAATCTCACAAAGTGCAACGTGAGACTGATAAATCACTAAAGAGTCCAAATCTGGCAAATCGTTTTGGAAAATCGATTTTAATCAAAAAAGTGCCAAACATGGACTGCTTTGCCAGATTTCAGAGTCGCCACCTAAATATTTTGTTTTGAGAAATTTAGGAAACCCTGACTCGTGCCTAAGGCCACGTGTCCGTCATCACCAAAGTTGCCTCGGCTCGGGAACTTGGGTACGAGGGGGGAAGGTCATGAATGAGCACCCCCGCTCGCCCGATCAAAGGATCGGCCTTTACTAACATGATATGTTGTTTTTGAAAACACATGTGTTCTTATTCCGGCTTATTAGCTAGCTTACTATGTGATACGCACAGCATACAAGTATAGACTCAATCACGCGGATTGGAACAAAACAACTCATGTTTGTTTTTTAAAATGGTTTGAAAGTGCTACTCGTAAGTAGGCTAAGTCGTAGATTTTTCCACCCTCAAGTGGGCTTAGGAAAATCACATGTGTTCTTATTCCGGTTTATTAGCTAGCTTACTATGTGATGCGCACAGTATACAAGTATAGACTCAATCACGCGGATTGGAACAAAACAACTCATGTTTGTTTTTGAAAATGGTTTGAAAGTGCTACTCGCAAGTAGGCTAAGTCGCAGATTTTTCCACCCTCAAGTGGGCTTAGGAAAATATGATTTTGCCACTCCGCAAAGTGGGCTTAAAACTCGCATTTTGATGAATTGTTCCAATCTAGGCAATAAAGCCTTCACCCACAGACATTCATGCAGTTAAACACATAAGCAGTTAGCCTCATGGCAAGCATGCTATCATGGAAACACTTACACACATGCAAGATGCTAAAGCATAAACACTCACAGTGTACTCCGAGCTAAAACAAAAGCTAGTTAGTAATCGTGCATGATCCTAGCTATGTCAAAAATGCCTAATGCAACACATGCAAAATGCAACTAAGATAGGCTCGGCTATTCTAAGATGTCATGTGAATGCCATTAGATAACATGTATTGAATTTGGAATTGAAATACAATACAGTTAGCATGATGCGCCGAGCCCGGTGCATGCAAGACAGATGAATGGTTGCAAACATGCTAGCATAAGGATGCTAATGGAAAATATGACCCTAAACTAATCATCAAAAGTTGATAAGTAAAAGGGAGAAAGAAATGGTGGTTGGAAGACATGCATCACACACACGCATACTTATTACAACAGTTGGCCCTCTCGGCGAAGGGTCCGAATAAATCAACTAACTAGCTACGCTAAGCTAATTAATTACAAGCCAACTAATTAATCAAATTAATTAAGTTACATAACCAACTAAGTATAAAAAAGTATCTAAATTAGGCTGCCACGACTTCGCCTTGAACAATGAAAGATGCATGCTCAGTCGCGTCCTCCCGGAAATCCACTACCGTGCCTCGTGATGCCTCTGTTTGCACTGCTTTAGACCTCTGAAAATTGTGCCAACCTCCAAGATACTTCTGATCCACCTCATGGACATTCTGAGAGGTGATCGGCCAAGAGGAGTGGCCATCGGCCAAATCTGATAGCCGATCGGCAGACTAAGTGGTCGATCGGCCAATGCTTCCTGCAAATTCTCCCTTTTACTGCAACAAAGCACTAACAGAGGCATGGCAGTGTATTTGCAAGAAAATATGTGTACAACCACACTCCTTATCATGTCTAAAGCTCAAAAGAGTGTAGCGCTCGGCTCTTGAGCCATCAATCACGCATCTCAATGCATGATGGCCAAAAAGGCCGAGTTGCACAAGTCAATGTCAAATGAATGCACACAAATACCACATAAGACTCAATGAACCTCCACCTTATCATGCATGATCAAAGGTGTCGGTGACCGAAGGAATGAGGCGCGTTTCATCACTTCAAGTATGAAATGCCCCTCGTTTCTCGTGTTTGGATCGACATCCAATCCAAACGCAATGCAATGCAACAAACATGCAAACATAATGCAACATGTAACATGCAAACAACATGAGTATGCAACAACATGCAATCAATGCAAATGTGACAACATGTAAACAACATGAGTATGTGACAACATGCAATCAATGCAATGGCAAGGGCTATGTAATGCAACACTTGATAGGCCAAACCAAACTCAAGCAAGTCTCATGCATGCCAAAACAATGGCCAAAGCATGCTAAAAATGAAGTCCGAAAGTATATACAAGCATGCATGCCAATTGGTTCACAAGCAAGGCATGAAGGCACCAACTCTCAAGCACATAGAAGGAGTGGAAAAGTTGAGGGTGTGGCAATGAAATAGGCACTGAAATCACATTCCAAAGGATGCTAAATCATGCACATATGACAAACAAAGCATGCTAGTGGGCTTAAAGCTTAAAGCTAGCCAAGGGACTTACACTATGGCCATATCAAGGAAGCCCCAAAGGGCCAAGGTGACCCAAAACAATTCCAAGGCAGGTCAAAATAAGGCCAAAACATGCATGGAATCAGGTCAAATCAAGCTAGCATGGTGAGCACAAAACATGACGCATACAAGGCCAACAAAGAGGATTACACTACACCCCCAAAACCAAGCACGAGATGACTTCACCAACTAAAATAAGAGTTATGGCACGTCAAAATAACACCAAAAATGCACTGATATGGAAGCCCACAAGCTTAGGCAATATGGCATGCATATAGGCTCATATTTAAGGCATAAAAGACAACCCCTACAAGGCATTAAAAGAGTGACACGTGTGAGTGTATGGCCATACTACATGCACTGAAATCACATAACAAATGACGCCAAATCATGAAAATAGCCCAAGCAATGCATGCTAGTGGACTCAATACATAAGGCTAGAAAGCAAGAATGCATTATGGCTATTCAAAGCAATGCATGCATGACCAAGACAACATGAATCAGAGCTTAAGCATGGTAAAACATGAGTGAAAGCTTCTTTAAGTAGAGCCAAAAGCATGCTAGAACGATGGTCAAAAGCATGATGTACGTTAGGCTAGTGAGAGGATTTGCACTACAAGTGCAAGGAGCATGCATGATGTGATCAAACCAAGCCAAAACAGTGTTATCTCATGGAAAAACAAGGCTTAAGACATGCTGAAATGGAGCCACAAAGAGGTATAAAAACATGCCAACTTGGTGAGCCATCAACACAAGCATATAAGAGGAGAGGAGGGCGGACAACCCCCTCTTATTTAAGACCTCAAAACACATTTGGAATTCAGTGGTGAAGAGGCCAAATAAAGGTGATATCGAAGGCCCAAAGAGATGGTTCAAAACAATGCCAAACAAGGCTCTAAAGGGGGTAGACCACCCCCAACACCAAAGAGGTCTCAAACCAACATGTTAAGCACTTCAAAACAAGAATTTTTTAGTTGAAAGCTAAGCCAAAAGTAGCATGCAAATATGGCTAAGTACTCAAGCAAAACAAAGTTTAAAAGAGGATATGGGACTCGCCCTTGAAGAACAACAAAACCAGCAGCTTTTCTGTGCCAAAACCAACCTTAGGATGCTAAAACAAGTCCTATGGAACCTCAACTCCAAGGTCAAGAGGTTTGGCTAAGGGGTTCTAGGCAAAATGTATGAAGAACACTCACTTTAAGGCACAAACAAGGGCCAATATAGGGAGAGAGGGAGGAATATATATATATATCTTCTATATCTAATTTCAGAACCTCTGGAAAGGGAGAGGAGCCTCCCTTCTTATAGAAATCCAAGTCCCAAGATTCTTGAACAAGCTAGGACTTGGTTCAAATCCCTCCATACATGTGTATGGAGGATACACCAAGTGACCAACAACTGGCACCAGCTGGAAGAAAAATATCTGCAAAAGTAGAAAAAGGGGTCTCGGCCAAAAAAATGGCCGATCGACCAAAAAGAGTGCCGACTGGGCAACACTGATGGCCGATAGAGAGAAAACATGGCCCATAAGCACAAGGCTTGGCCGATGGGTTGTAGGGATGGCCAACAAACCACCCCATTCCCTCAGAAACAAACCACAAGCTCTTGGTCCACGACCAAGCATAAAACAAACAAGTTGAGAGGCTCCAAGGCCAGACACGCAGCCGAGACCTTCAGAAACTCAAAATGAACACGAGCATGAATGATCATCGAGTGTTCAAACGATGATGTCCAAGTCTTGAGGACGGTCAAAAATGGGGTGTCTATAAACACACAGCCAACAAAAAAGTTATACGGATCATAAAAGAAGGGCTCTTGAATATGAAGTTGGTGACCATGTGTTCATAAAGGTAATTCTGATGAAGGTTCAATCGAGGTTTGGCAAGAAAGGAAATTTTTCACCTTGATACATTGGGCCATTTCAGATTCTAGAAAGGCTTAGGCTAGTTGCGTATCGAGTTGCTCTACCACCCGGAATGGAAAAAATGCACAATGTGTTTCATGTGTTGACATTGAGGGGCTATCTTCGAGATCCATTCCACGTTATTGATTATCACCGAATAGCTCTCGATGAGAATATATAATATGAAGAGAAATCGATTTAGATTATTGACCGATAAATGAAACAATTACAAAATAAAGAAATCCCTATGATAAAATTAGAATGGAAGGAACGCTATGGAACGAAAGCGACTTGGGAGAAAAAAGACGAAATGAGGCAAAGGTACCACGAGTTGTTTCCGACTCAAGGTAACGCAAGTTTAAAGGACCAAACTTCTTAAAGGGGGGAAGACTGTGACAACCTCATCACGTATTATGCTTTTAATTCTTTAATTATACATGTGCTTATGTGCTAGGTGTGAATTTGAATGTTAATTATTTGATTATCATGGTTGTTGACTTCATATCTATTGATCGTAGGAATATCTATTATGATTTCTATTATAATCTGAAAATTGAAGGTCGTAATGGTGTCAGAAACCGAAATTGGTTAGTTTATTGAGATCGGCATAATTTTTAGAGCCTAATGAGAGGTTTGATTAAAATTTGATTCCATTCAGAAATATTAAGTTTTGACTAAATTAACTTAAACATAATTAATTAACTTAAAGCTTAATTAAGGCCCGAAGCTAATCTAGTGTATATGAATAATGCTAGGGATCATGAAAAAAATATCATGAAACGCATCATGAAGTTTTTTCATCCTTTGATTAGTGTATGGTGTTTTATTGTATATGTAATCCAAAGGTAGAGAATCTTTCATGATCATCTTCATGATATTTTTTTTCATTTGAGTTCAAACATCTCATTTGGCTGAGATTTTGCAAGTTAGAGAGAGAGAGAGAGAGAGACCATTCTAAAGAGAGAGAGGGAGCTAGAGAACTTGGATTTTGGCTAGGGGAAGTTTGGATTTTGCATAATCAAACTAAGTACAAGGCTCTAAGTAAGAATTTGACTTCTAATTCATGAATTTAAGTTCTCCATTTAGTGATTTCTTAAGGATTATAAGATTAATCACAAGTATTGATCTAGAAATGAGCTGAAGATGATGAATTTAGAGTCAATTCATACATCTATGCACAATTTTGTTGAATTACATCATTTTGAGCATGATTTTCGTCATCCATGTTTAAATTAAGAATCATACCTTATATACATTCATGAATTATGAAGCTTTAGAGCTTAATTCCATGATTTATAAAGTTTTCAAAGTGAATTTCATGTTTTTGAAGCTTTAGAAAAGAATTTGAAGTTTAATCATACATGCATGATCATTTGAGTTGAATTCATGAAGTTTGGCCATGAGGCTTGAGAATTGGTCTTGAATCCATGTTTATAGAAGAGTTTTAAGTGTTTGTGAAGTTGAATACAAGCCATGCAAGATTTTGATTTGAAAACACAAGTTTTGGAAGTTCAATTCTGTTTTGGAAATTCCAGAATTATGTCTCACTGCTCAAGCGAAAAATCTATTGCTCGAGCACACATTTCATGCATCTAGAAGTTTTGCAGACATTTGCAATTGGCTCGAGCAAATGCCTTTTATTTTGCATCTTGGCTCGAGCGAACATTGAGCCTAAATTCGGACCATCCAATACTTTTGCAAACCTAGTGGTCCGCTCAAGCGACCAATGTTGTGCTCGAACGAAGTGTCCTTTTTCAACATATTTTGAAAAGTCATGTTTTGTTGATTTTGTCATTCTCATTCGCTTCTGAGTATTCTTAGGCATATATTGAGCATTCCAAATGAATAAAAGAGTTAGAAAGAAGCCTAAGGGCATATCAACAACCGAATCACTGTGAGTAATATCTTAGTAAAGATATTTTATTGGTTACTCTATTTTCTGAATGTCGTAATGTAGTAAGTTTTCTGAATTCTTAATTTTACAAATGTGAATGAGTTTCTATCTGTCTAATCAACATGATAATTGTAAATATAATTATTGTGCGAAAATGTGTATGATGGATTTAAGGTTGTTCGACCCAAGGTCACTCGTATATTTGACAAGATGGACCTAAGGTCGTTCTGAATATTTGCGAAGTTTGATTATCTGTTATGAGTTGACCGAATGGTCACTATCTAGCTGTAATTGATTGGACCTGATGTCGTTCAGATAAGTAAGATCTGTTTCTGTTCTGAATCTCTGTTTATGTTGGACCCGAGGTCGCTTTGTCATGTATTGGACCCAAGGTCGTTCTATTATGATACAAAATTGTTATGAGAATGATTTTATTCAAGTATTAGAACTCATTCATATAGCTTCTTTACTCTGTTGTTATTCACTAGGCACTATCTCATTCTGTTATATATATGTATGTAGGTGAGCAGCGGGATGTCCAACCCCAGCCCTAGTAAACTTATGGGGGAATACCATGTTTTTGCGGAGTCAACCAAGGATGCCCCACGTACGAGAATTTTGTCTCTTGTTTTGTTTTTCATTGGTCATGCTTGACCACCTCTTGTGTATAAGAAGTTTAAGTTTTGTAATATCATGAATAATACTTTTGTTGTTAAGCCTTGTATGGAAGTCTGTAATGAATGTATGAACAAGTTGTATTGTATGGTTGTGAGTTATTAACGTATAAAATGTTTTTGTTTATACTACATACGCACAGCTCATTGGACAAAATTTTATGTTTCTACTTTTGCTTCTGGCCCCATATATTTAAATATGATTTGAATTCTGTCTAAGGCCGTAAGTAATCTCATAATTACTGGCCTGTTATGATCCAGACCTCTAGGGGCGGGTTTGGGTCATGACAAAATCTCTACCCAAAAAAAAAAAACAAGAAGAAAAAGAAGAAGAAGAAGGTAAAAGGACTATTAGATCTATAAAAACAAAAAAGAAAATACACAATTTTTTAATTTAATTTTCATATAATTATTTGGTGATTTGGGAAGTTCGTTTAAAGTTGTTTTTTATTTTTATTTTTATTTTTATTTTATTTATTTTTGACTTTTTTTGTCCTTCTATGTATAAAAAATATGAGAGGTGATATGATCCAAAATAGGTTAAAAGCTAAAAGCTAGTTTTTAGCTGGGTTGCCAAATACCCCTATATTTTGTAGATACATACATCTATATTTATACAGATACTGTAATTTTATACATATATATATATATATACACACTACATATTTATGTATACACACTGTAAACAAAGCAGCATTTCTTCTTCATTTTGCAAAACACAAAATAATTTTATTTATCTATCTCTACTTCATTCTCTCTCTTTCCTTCGTATATGAGCTAAGAGTAGTCTTCACTTAACCATTCTTATTTTTTGTGAACTACAACGTCGACGATCATGTCTCGCGTGTGTTTGCATTGTGGAAACAATGGTTACAACTCTCGCAACTACTCTAACGCTAGCAGTTACGCTGTCGTCAGTGGCGCCGCCATCAGTGGTGGAGTATCTGGTTACACCGCCTTCAAAGGTGGTAGAATCAATGGCGGCATCATGTTGTTCGGTGTTTGGCTTACAGAAGGATCGTTTAGGAAAAGCGTTAGCATGAACAATTTAGCTTAGTACAAGCAACCTCAGGACTCCAATCCCAATGTTGCCGCCGGCTACGCTTCTTACAATGTCGTTCACGTCTCCGGTAGGAATTGTGAAGGCAAGAGAGGTGCTCCATAGATCCATCAGTGATTTCAAATTACAGTATCCGAATTCAAATCGATTTAACGATGAATTCGTAACTGAATCGATCTCAATATTCACAGATTTGTACGTAGTATTTGTGTGTTAATTTAATTGGTTTGTTTGATTGATTAATTGATTAATTAATTGGTTTGTTTCAAATTACACCTCTGCGTGCACGCACGCACACATAGATATATATATAGGCGGAAACAATTTCCAAAATTTATTGTGTAATGCTCACTAGATTCTAATCAAGGAAAAAAAAATTGGTTTGAACTTTAAACTTGAAGGCAAATTGAACTTTAATTAAATTAATTTTTGATAGAAATTATATTGTTTAAATTAATTTGTTTAATCAAAACCCTAATTTCACATGTCAAAACCCTAAATTCTCTCAACACAACCTCTACTCTTCTCAAATGTATAACTGTTGAATGAAAAATGGTAAATAAGGGTTATATATAACGGCAAAATAATCTTTTTACTTCTGCCGTTAATGATGTTAACTGTGCAATTCAATCCAATAACCGCAGGGGGTTATGTGGTGATTTCTAAACATTTGAGGGATAAATCGCATGCGACCCAAACCACAAGGGGTTAAAGTGAATTTGCCCAATATTTTATTAGTATCAAATATGCGTGTGTATATATATAAATTATAACTCTTTACTATTATAAGTATATTTTTATGTAGTGATAGAACTAGTTTTAAATAATTATGTAAACAATTCTAACGATTTTAATAATATTTTGTAATTATATTATGAATAATGATAATATTTTTAAAATTCACAATATCAAACCAAGTCTAATCATATTTAATAGTTCTATTCAGATTGATTTTAAACTTTCACAAAATAATTTGATTTTAAATTTAATAGAACCATAAATACTCTCTTCGTTCCAAAATATTAGTCAATTGTTCCATTTTATTGTCCTAAAATATGGATATTTACCAATAAATCTCATCTAAAAAACAAGTACTCCAATTAATCTCAAGTTTTTTCTATTGATCTGTTAAGTCCTATTAGTGGAGAGTTTCTTTCTATGTGGTTATATTTTTTTATTTTGATAGTGTTTTGGTAGACAGCTATACCCTTTTATTAATGTGACAGGTATGATGTGGTACTCCAATGTGGTAGGTATTAATGTGATACTTTAACGATGTGACAATCTAAAAAAATTAAAAACTCCTTAGTGTACTTTTCCTAAATGTGATAACATGACGAGTATAATGTAACACTCCAAAACTTTTACTTCAAAAAAAATAAAAACTCCTTAGTGTACTTTTCTCAAACGTGACAACGTGGCGGGTATGATGTGACACTCCAAAAAAATTAAAAATTCATTAGTATGCTTTTTCTAAATGTGACAACATAGTAGGTATAATGTGACACTCCAAAAATTTTACTCAAAAAACTAAATAAATAAAAACTCTTTAATGTACTTTTTTCAAATGTGACAACGTGGCGAATATGATGTGACACTTAAAAAAAATAAAAATTTCTTAGTGTACTTTTCTGAAACATGATAACGCGACGGGTTTGATGTAACACTCTAAAAAAATTAAAAACTCTTTAATGTATTTTTTCCAAACATGACATGTGGCACTCGAACGTAACATGTATGATGTGATACTTAAAAAAAAATTAGTGTACTTTTCTCAAACGTGACAACATGGCGAGTATGGTGTGATACTCTAAAAAAATTAAAAACTCCTTACTTTTTCTAAACGTGACATGTGACACTTCAACATGGCGGGTATGATGTGACACTATAAAAAAATTAAAAACTCTTTAATATACTTTTCCCAAATGTGACACTCTAACATGACGGGTATGATATGATACTAAAAAACTCTTTATTTACTTTTTTTCAAATGTGACACTATAATGTGGCGGGCAAATGAGTCATTACGCATCCAAAATGACTAAATAAATCACAAATATATATATATATATAGGACTATATGGATTACAAATCCAAAATATGAGATTTATTAGTAAATCTTTCCCCTCTCAAAAAATATTAGTTCTTTTTCAAAATCAAGGAATAAAATAATATAAATTTATTATTTTTTCATTATTTTAAATTTATTAATAATATAAAAAGTACAATTATGACAGTTGATATTCTCAAAAATATACTATCAAATGATAATTTTGAAAAATCAATATTTTTAAAATATAATAATTGTACTATCAAAAAAAATCTTGGTTTGTATCTCAAGATACAATTTTTAAGAAAAAATTTTAAAAATTTGTTTAGTTCAAATTTTTTGATTTTTTTTTCAAAATCACTTTCTATTTTACACATCAATCAATCACTTTTTTCTTTCTACTCTCTCTTTCTCAATCATTTTTTCTCTTATACACATCTACTCAACTATAACAAAATATCAAATCATTTCAAACTCTAAAACTCTAAAATTATTTTTAAAATATATAACTAAACAAATTTAAAAAAAAATATCTAAATTCTTTCTCTAAATTTTTTTAAAAAATTTATCTTAAATTATAAACCAAATATATCCTAAATTTCTTTTTAAAAAATTTATTATTTTGAGATAAAAGGAGTTATAAATTGGTCTTCATTTACAATTAAACTGAAACCATTCAAATCATAATCATCCCTCGTAGGCAAAGAATTATTTAGAGAGAGAGGAGGAGGATACTGATGTGAGTGATGTGCTCGAGTCCCAATGATTATGTCCCTGTTAATCTCTCGAGCCATGTGCTTTCTTTAATCTGGTTGACCACCGTCTGCTCAAATGGGCCGAGTACCCAAAACGCATATGTTCTGTTTGCTTTGATTTTGAAAGATAAATTTTTTAAAAAAATTTAGAGATAGGGTTTAAAATTTTTTTTTGATTTGTTTATATGTATATTTTGAAAATAGTTTTAAAATATAAGAATTTGAGATGATTTAATATTTTGTTGTAATTGAATAGATGTATGTGAGAGAAAAAATGATTGAAAAAGAAAGAGAAGATAAAAAAAGTGATTGATTGATATGTAAGAGATATAAAGGTGTCGTTTGGGAAGTGTGTTAGCATCTTGGTTTTTTGACTTTTTTAGTTATTTTAGCGTGAGGCTATTTTGGCTTTATGTCTTTTTTTCTTTTTCTTTTTTTGTATACACTAATTTGTTTTTATTTTTAAAAATTAATTTTTCATGTGTTTTATTTATTTTTAAATTACGTGCCAAATGTTAATTTTCATTTTTATTTTTTTTATTTTTTGGATGAGGCGTATTTTTGTGGTTTTTTTTTTAAATTTACGTTTGGTCAATTTTATTTTTATTTTTATTTGTATACATTAATTTGTTTTTATTTTTCAAAAATAGTTTTTTATGTGTTTTATTTATTTTTAAATTACATGGCAAATGCTAATTTCTATTTTTAATTTTTTTTTTTTTGCATGAGGCATATTTTTGTGGTTCTTTTTTTTTTAATTTATGTTTTTGTCATTTTTATTTTTATTTGTATACATTAATTTGTTTTTATTTTTCAAAAATGGTTTTTCATGTGTTTTATTTATTTTTAAATTACGTGGCAAATGCTAATTTTTGTTTTTAATTTTTTTTTCTTTTTTTTCGGATGAGGCATATTTTTGTGGTTCTTTTTTTTTTTTTAATTTACGTTTTTGTCATTTTTATTTTTATTTGTATACAGTAATTTTTTTTTATTTTTCAAAAATGATTTTTCATGTGTTTTATTTATTTTTAAATTACGTGGCAAACGCTAATTTTTGTTTTTAAATTATTATTTTTTCGGATGAGGCGTATTTTTGTGGTTTTTTTTTTTTAATTTACGTTTTTGTCATTTTTATTTGTATACATTAATTTGTTTTTATTTTTCAAAAATGATTTTTCATGTGTTTTATTTATTTTTAAATTACGTGGCAAATGCTAATTTCATTTCTTATTTTATTTTTATTTTTTTTGGATGAGGTGTAGTTTTGTGGTTCGTTTTTTTTAATTTACGTTTTTGTAATTTTTATTTTTATTTGTATACATTAATTTGTTTTTATTTTTCAAAATGGTTTTTCATGTGTTTTATTTATTTTTAAATTACGTGGCAACTGCTAATTTCTGTTTTTAATTTTTTCTTTTTTTTTCACTTTCTTTTTTTTTTGAGAAAAGTTTTTTTTGGGGAAAATGTTTTTTTTTAAACTTTGTGTGTGGTGAGGCGATGCCCCTTTCAATAGGTTCATGTGGGGGTAGTTTGGTAAATTTATCAAAGCATGGGTTGTTGCCAAGCACCCGACAAGCTTTTGTCTCCATTGGACTAATTTAGCCTTTTTTGTGCCGTAGTGACTAAAATAGCCCACACTTCTCTTGCTAAACGGAGGCAAAGTAATTTTAAATTTTTTTTTTCTAAAATCACTAAATCAAATATAATTTTAGAAAGCTTTCTTCAAAATCTTCAAAATTTATTTATCAAAAACAAACCAAACAACGCCGTAATCTTTAGATGATACACAAATTTCTTTTTTAGAGTTAGTAATGTATTAATTATTAATCAATTATCTCCTTCATACATAATTAAATCTAGATAAAGTAAGTGGATTGAGTTATTTTAATTAAATTAATCAACAAAAATAAGATAAGTTAATTTAATAAATATAATAAAATATTATGTTTAAATTATAATTATTTTATTTTTTATCTCACAATTATCAAATTAACTGTAAAAAAAAGTTAAAACTTATCTCAAATACAATATTTTTAATCAAGTTAAAATAGTTTTTAAAAAAAAATAAAAAATTAGATTAAATTAACTCATTCCAAATAAGAGCTCATCATTTTAAGCCAATTAGTCTTGAATGGTTTTTTTTTTTTTTCCTTAGATGGGAGTCATAAATGTTGGGAGAATTACATGCAGGTGGAAGGAGGAAAAAAAACATTATCAACACATGAGAGGTTATAATCCGACAACTTTTTATTTACACTCAATCACAAATACGTTTGCACCCTCCATGTATTTGTAATTTTTTTTTTTCTATCTCTCGCCTACATGTAATTTTCCCTAAATGCTATTTACTCAAAGTAAATAAATAAATAAAATGTCATTTTTCCTTGGGTTAAGAAAGTGTAATTTGCACATTTCATATTGTCATTCGGAGGGTTTGTTTGAGATGTGAGTTGATTTTTTAATTTTTTGACTTTTTAGTTTTTTTAGTCTGGGTTTAAAAAATCTCATTTGAGATAGGCTTTTTGGTTTTTTTAACTTTTGTGAGAGAAAATGTGAAATGATTATGATTTGAATGTGACATTTTGTCTTATTAGACTAAAAAACTTATTTTGTCTTTTTGTGATTATTTTAGCCCAAAAAACCCTGTTTAACTTATGCCAAACGAGGGCTAAGGGCGTTAAAAAATCGGTGGGATTGATAAATTAATTTTGTTTAAATTGCCAATTTAATTGTAGTTTTAGTTCTAATTTTAAAAATCATAAAACCATTAAACAGACCAATTATTGATTTTAAAACTTTGCTTATAATTTCAAGCCAAACAGAATCATGATATATATGTTATTATTATTTTAAAATATTTTTATATGTAAAAATTAAAATTTAAAAGTTTCCTATAAAATTTAAACATTAATCTTAATTGTGAAATTGATAAATTCTAATCAATTTAACAAAACTAATTATTGTTAGTTTATTTACTAGCATAAAATGTATATCAAATTGATTGTTATATAAAATTTCTAAAACCATAAAATCGAATCCTAGTTTGATTCCACCGGTTTAGCAGTTTGGTTAGGATTTAAATTCTTTTGGAATCGTATGAACTAGCTCAGTTCTTGGTTTACTCTAAAACCAAATAAATTGCATTTGTGAACAATCCTAGTTACGACAGAGTGAAACAACTGGCCTTGTTTGGCTTGTTTCTATGAGTAATTTTGGACAAATTTTTATAAAATTTTGTTTGGTTTAGTAATTTTGAAAAATATTTTCCAAAATCACTTTCTCTCTCCTACACATCAATCAATCACTTTTTCTCTCTCCTCTCTCATTTTCAATCACTTTTTCTCTCACATACATCTACTCAACTACAACAAAATATCAAATCATCCCAAACTCCTATACTCTAAAAGTATTTCCACAATATGCAACCAACAAACAAAAAATTTATAAACTCTCTCCCTAATTTTTTTTTTTTTTTTAAAATTTATCTCCTAAAAACAAACCAAACACATAGTGGGTGTTTTGGAAGTGGGTTTTTATGTAGGTTTTTTTAGTTGTAGAATATTATTAGATAAAAAAAATTTAGTGTCTCGGAAGATAGTTGAGTTTTTTATGGTTGGATGTGATGTTTGTGAGAGAAAAAGTGAAATGATTATGAGATTGGATGTGATATTTTGTTTGGAATTGTTTTTTTTATTTTGCTAAAAGTTTATCTTTTAGTGTAAAAAATAAATAAAAAAAAAAAAAACCCAATCCATAAATTACAATTTCACTACTTACACTTTTTTCATTATATTTCAATATAAATTAACACAAATAAATTAATAATAAATTAAAACTCATAAATAAAGGTCAAAATATCTTAATTATTTATCATTTTAATAAATTTCGTAGTATTATTACGAAATAATCATTTCACACGTACAAAATATATATTTGAAAAGGCTCAAAATATTTTTATTATTAAAACGACGGAAAAATATATTAAAAAAAAAAATCCACTGAAGAGTAATTATCCCTTATTAGTAGCTAATTAGTCTAATGCTATTTTTCCATTACAATCATGTGAGAAATTGATAGTTTATATCTGGATTTTCCATTACAATCACGTGAGAAAGTATCTCCCAACAGTTATTATATTTGTTATTCTTAGAAATTACTTTAAATGATGTGTTTGGCAAATATTAAATTTTAATTTGTTAAATATTTTATCATGTGGAATCAAATTTCAATGTTAAAGTATTAAGGGTTATTTAAGAATGATAAAATAAAAGATGTAGTGGTGTAGGTTTGAGACTTAAGAGTTTGCTCTTTTTTAGGTGTCAGGTTTAAAATCTCTTAGGTGTTGCTCGGGCTTTAGTTGGCACCCTATTAGTGGACAGTGAGATTGATCCTCCAGAAATTAGAAGGTACGCACAAACTGATCCAAACACCTAAAGTTATCAATAATAATAATAATAATAATAATAATAATAATAATAAAGTGAATGTAGCATTATTGTTTCGTTACTCATTACGGGTTTCTCTACTACTACTGTCACTCCATTGCCATTTCTTAAAAAATAATTAAAGAAAATATAATAAGTTTCACAAAATGGTGAGCAGATTGAAGAATAACCAAAAAAATAAGAAAAACAAATTCTATTCATACAACTAACAAACTATTAATGACAAGGAATTAAGTATTATATGAATCTATTTGATTCCAGAATATAAAGCTGGATTGGAGATATTATGCTGGGAGGCCCACATATCTTTTGTTTACAATAATTTTTTGAATAGCATGTAGTATGCCTTTGGATTGTGTGTTTTCCAAAACTAGTGGACATACAATACCATACTCTCAAAAATAAATAAATATTATATCCATTGTGATGGAATAAGAATGAAAAAGACAGCTTTACCCTTCTTATCTATCTATATATATATAAAAATTTTCATTGTTTTATATGTTCTTAATTTGGAAAATAATCAAACATATGTAAACAAATAAAAATTATTTATTTATCATTTTTACATAAACAATCGAACTTTTATTTTTTTTATTATTTATTTCCACTGATTTTTACATAAACAAAATTTTTTATTATCATGTTGGCATTAATATAATTTATTTTCCTTTTTTTTTGAAAAATTATTAGATTTAATATGAATATTTCATTTGTCTATATTTTCACTAATTTTGCATCAACAATATATTCTTTCCAAAAGCTATGGCGTCTGTGTAGAGGTAAGATGAGTATTAACATAAGGGAATGATTTATCTCCAGTTGAAATTTCAATTGGACTAGATAGTTGATATTTTTTATAGGTAAAAATAATTAAACGAAAAACTCTTATTGGTAAGAATCTTTGAAAATATTTAATTGGATCATATTTTCATAAGCTCTTATTGGTAAGAAATGTCTATTTAATGACTCTTACCGGTAAGAAATCCCAACTCTTTAATTCAATTGAAAGTTCAATTAGAGATAACACAAATCCTTAACATAATATTATGAGGGTAAGGTTATTTTACTTTTTCAAACCTCAGGAGGTGAGTCCAATTAAATTTACCCTTAAGAATATAATATATATATATATATATATAACCAACCTCACGTGTGTGGGGGTGGTGGGGGTGGGAATCTCTGGGGTCCTAATCACAGCTGTTAAAGGAAAGAAAAATGCTTGGGAGCACTAATTAGTGCTCTCACTAATTAGGTGGCAGTGGGTCCCGTCATTAATGATGTGATGTTTTGGTCTTGGAGTTGTGTTTTTTTTTTTTTTTACTTTTTTAATGTATTAGTGCTATTAGTGGTGATGTTTTTAGTGGGATGAATCATTGTTGTTTGGAATATGTGAAAAGTCTATTGAGATTTATTTTAAGGATGTAAGAAAAATTGAAAAAAAAAATCAACAAAACTGATTGAATCGGATCAAAGCAGATATATTTGGTTTGTTTTCTTAATAAGAATTGGTAAGTGCAGTTTTTTAATTTGATTGTCTTGGTTTTCGGTTCAGTATTGGCTCAAGCACTTTATGCGCTGAACCAAACTAGAATCGATCACTTCAACATATATTATATTGATAATACTATTATATTTATAATACATAGGTTGAATTATACTAATAGTCCCTGTAGTTTAGGCTTGTGTCACTTTGGTCCATAACTTTTCAATTGTGATACATTTGATTTTAAATTTTGAATCTTGTTCTAAATAAGGACAATTAAAGATGTTTCCTTTGCAAACGGTCTATTTCATTGGTAAAAATGCCGTACAACTTATTTTGTATTGGTTGACTTGTATGTTGATTGAAATGTACTGGGCTTTTTTTTAATGAATAATGCTGGTACTTTTTTTGTTACTTCTGTTTGGTTTAGTTTTTAGAATCTATTTTCAGAAAAAATTTCTAAAAAATGGTGAAAACAAAAATTAAAAATACATCATTTTTATATAATTTTATCTTTTGGGAGGGTAGAAATAATTTGTTAAAATAATTTTTTTGATATTTATTTTCATTAAATTAGTATTTATTTCTTTCAAAAGTCAAATATGACGACAACTTTAATATAATTTTTAAACCAATCCATTAAATCAAAAAATTCAAAACTAAAAATATTTCATATATTAAGCATATTGATTATATATTAAAAGCCTAATAACCATTCATTACATGATAAGCATCCAAAAATATATATTACCAATAAAAACAACCATCTATTACATGATAATCATTCAAAAATATCAACAAAAGCAACCATCCATTATATGATAATCATCCAAACATATACTAAAAATTAATTTGGTAAAAAAATAAAAATAGAAAAATGTAAAAGATTTATCATTTTTATATAGTCTCCTGGGTCTTAAACCCAACTTGTTTATGTTAAATGGTAACTGTTACCTTATACTTATATTATTTATTTACTTTTTATGGACTTCTGAAAGTTATGGGTTGCATTTGACCTTTTAATTATTATAATTGGGACCTCCTCCTTATTATTTACAACCTTGATTGATGAGTTAACATGTTGGTTGGGCAAGATTAGACCTAAAATCTCAAATTTGATTATTTGTTTTGAGTAGTGTTGACTCTTTTGTTTGTTTCTTTCTTCACATTTTGAATCTTGATGTGAGGTTAGAATTGTTGGAAAACTTATTTCTGGAGTTTCAATTTAAACACAAAATTGACAATATTTCGATTCTAGACGAAGGAGATACGCTTACTTGAAGTCACTCAGCAAAAGATGTCTAGGTCAAATCCGCACGAATGGAATATGAATTCCGTACTAGTGGATTTCGCGAGAAAGCCATTCTTCACTAAGTTGATACTTACAAGTGGTTTGAAAATCTACACGAGCAGATTTCATGCATCTAGACATAAATTTTTGTGCTCTTTCACTCAAATCAGATCTCTCTCTCTCTCTCTCTCTATTCTTTCTAAACTCTCACCAAATTGCACGTTCTCTTTGATCTACAAAGATCAAGAGAGATTTTGGTATTAGTTCCTTATACCAAAATGAGTTATAGCGGTCCAGGTTGAGACCCAACCCTTTTATACTATTTGATTTGGAGTCTAGTATCTTTTATTATTGTTTATACTCCATTTAGTCTAGTTGATGATTAGGAGTGGTTGTGTGGATTGTTGAGTTATGTTTTGAACAGGATGAGAGTTAGTATTTCAAAGGAAATTCTATATGTTTGTCATTGAGTTCGCTCGAGCGGTCTTACATTTCTCCTATAATTTGTGTTTGCAATATGAACTTTAAGGAGTAAGATGTTCTTCACTCGAGCGGTCTCTTTGCAAGTCAGAACTTCTAAGAGGGGGTCATTCTTTGCTCGAGCAGTAGTTAGTTCGCTCGAGCGATCTGTTCTGCAGAGTTAAGGTTTTGGGAGTTTGGTTTCTTTGCTCGAGCCATGGTTTGGCTGCTCGAGCAATGTTCTATATCTAATGCTTGAGTGATCTACGTGTATAAAACTGCAGGAAAAAGATCTTTTCTTTCACTTTTTGATTTCTCTCTCTCTCTCTCTAAAATCTCACATAAACCTTCCTATACACCCTAATCTGCTAATCTCTCCATTTTGGTGCTTTGGAATAAAAGGTAGAGCACATGGAGGTGGTCCATTCAATTTGAAAAGTTTAGATTTCTATCACCGTCGATTTTGGGATTGATGTTTCTCTCTTCTTCTCCATTAAGGTAGAGATTTCTTTAGTTTTCGTATGGTATTTAATCTCGTTATGTGTTTTTTGAATAGAATGGTGTTTTTGGAGAGCTGTGAGTTTGATTTTAGTTTGGATTGGGATTTAAAATAGGGGTTTTATTTGAAATGGTATTGAAATGGTTTTGGTGTGGAAAACTTTGGGAAAATTTCTTTTAAAGTGTGAAAGGTTGAAAAAAATGTCTGTTGGAGGGTATTTAAAATCCTTGGGTATTCATGATTTGAATAAGTGGTAAAGGAATTGTTGAGAATGGAAATGATATTTTGGTAATATTTGTTGAATTGAAAGTGGAGTTGAACACGTATTGTTACTTCTATAGTGAAATTATGAAATTATATATGTTGTTTGGAATTTTATCTTTTGTATAGAGGTATCTGTTTTGGTTTATCCATGGAGGATAATTTCGATTGTTGTAGAAATTACATGATGACTAGGTTGATAAAAACCATTCACTTATACATTTTGCATTCGAATATTATTCCATATTCATACATTGAAAATGTATTATTTTGAGAAAAATAGGTGAATACCTCGGTGAGTCTGGTTAGGAGGTGTAGTTGTGGTTATATTTATGTTGGTCAGTGTGTCCTTGGTGAAAGTCCAGAAACCTATGTGGTTAGGTGCCGATCTTTCCAGTTAATACTAGTAAAATATAGCTTTGGTAGTGTAAAACTACTGGAAGTACCTAGAGATTCCAAGTGTTATGTATCCATTGCCATGCTTTCTGTTTTAAAAAAATATCAGTTTATGAATTGATTTATAAACATAGCATTGCATTGTTTGAAAGAGAAAATTCAACGTTTTGGTAAATGGTATTCATGTGCATTCACCATATGACTTTGTTAAGCATCATATACTGGGCTTTAGCTCACCCTACGTAGCAAATAACTTTTAGGTGCCGATGACATCCCTCCTCTAAGGAAGTAGCCTGGAAGGATTTTGGAGCTGAAGACTCATTTATTTTTTGATTGTAAATATAGCCTAGGGCTTTTATATATATTGGGCTTGACCCACTTTTGTTGTAACTAAGTATCGTCTTGAAAATGTGTAGCCATTAGGGCATGAAGATTTTTTTCTTTTTTTCGTTTCATTTCTACATAAATATCTGTCACATGCTATAGGCTCATAACTTAGGGTTAATGAATGTATTAATGTATGTGACATCAATCTTGTAATACTTCATAGAAATCAATGGAATGGAAGATAGTTATGAGAAATGCTTGCAAGATTGTATGATTTAAAGATTTATGTTAATAAGCTTCTGTATCTATTGAGAGTTATAAGTGTCTATTGTCTATAATTTGGGGCTGTCACAACTTGGTATCAAAGTATACTAGGTTCGAATACTTTGAGATCATGGCAAGTGATTATCACTACAATGAGTTTGTCTCGCTAGATAATAATAGACGTATGTCTGGTATGCTATATGATAACATGCTTATGTGATTAAATGAGTATGGGATTTAGTTTCTAAGATATTGATTATGTCTACAAATTCCTAGGAGTCCCGTTAGAAGAGCATTTGATCACTGCTAATTATAACTAGAACTTTGGCTATGTCGTAGAACGGTTAGTATTTAGAAAGGAAATTTGTTTGTGAATACGTGATTTGGTACTTATAGGGAGTGAATTATCATGTTGTCCACTATATTAGGACATGTGTGAATTAGTTATGACATATTTGTGAATGTGCTAAATTTTGTGTAACCTTTATTAGTATGTCAAGACATGGACATGGTGATGGTAGGCGTAGTAAACCTAGACGTCAGGAAGTGCCACTTTAGGATGAAATTCTGGCATAAGAAGAGAGAGTTGGCCAGGTGAATATGGCTTAGCTTGCGGGCCAACAAGGCATGAGATCTTTGGCTTAAGAGATGAAAGGAGCGTTGCGGGAGCCCATGGACATTCTCAGAATTGAGAACATAGTTCAAGCCCATGTTGTAGCGATAGGGCCATCTTTTCTGAAGAAGGAGTTCTTCCGGTTGAATTTGGATGAGTTTGTTAGGGATCCAAAGGAGCCACTGAAGGCAAATGAATGGCTTGAGTAGATGATAAAGACATTTGAGATGCTTGGCATTAACGACGATGGTTTGAGGGTGACCTTGACACCCTTTCAGCTTAAAGGCGACGAGGGTCAATGGTGGAAGTTCATGAAGTGTTGCACTGGAGTGACTTGGGAGGCATTTGTAACCACCTTCTAGGATAAGTTTCTACCACCCATAGCGACGAAGAAGATAAGGGAGCAATTTTTAAAGCTTAAGTAGTTGAGCACACCGGTGGCCGAGTTTGAGGTAGCCTTCACCAAACTTTCAAGATTTACACTGGAACTCGTGGCGATGGAGGAACACCATTGTGTCGAGTTTAAGAAGAGATTGAGGACTAGACTTGTTTTTAAGATGGTCGGGTCTATGATTCCGGATTATGGGTGCCTTGTTGAGTTTGCGGCCCATTTGGAAGTTGTGATCCATACCGAGAAGGAACTGATGAAAGGCTTTAGGCAGAGAGGGGTAGGAGTCTCAAGGGAATGCGAGTGACAACAAAAGGTAGCAAGGTTCTATCCCGCATCATTCTCAAGTTTCATAGTCTAGATCCACCTTTACCGTGTCGAGTTCTAGTTCGGGAAAAGGCAACTAAGGTTGATTCATATGCTTCAAGTGTGGTTAGTTGGGCCACAAGTCTTCAACTTGCTCACAAAGAGGAGGAGGGCAACATTCTGTACCTACTATGACTCGTTCTTAGAGTTAAGGCCAAGGGAGAGACCAATAGCCTACCTGTTATCAGTATGGATAGACCGGACATTTGAGGAGATTTTGCCCTCAGTCTGGTGGCACGTCTGGTGCGTCTGGTTTGAGGTAGACTTAGAGCCATCAGCCAACATAGTTAGCTCAGGCCTCAAGGGCCAATCATGGAGTCATTTTGGCTTAATCTGTGCATCAGGCCTATGCTCTGAGGGGTGAGCATATTGTGTTGATTGATACGAGTGCATCTCATTCTCTTACCACGTTGGAGCAGTTGTCGATACCTCTCGTTGTGCGAGGTAACTTTTTGCTATTCAATTCTCTTACCACGTTGGAGCAGTTGTCGATACCTCTCGTTGTGCGAGGTAACTTTTTGCTATTCAATTCTCTAGCCAATGTGTTGATTGATACGAGTGCATCTCATTCTTTCATATCGTTATCTTTTGTATTTGCTTTGGGGTTAGAGTTTGATTTGTTGGAGTCTTCTCTGTTTGTTGAGACACTAGTTGGAGGTGAGGTAGCATTGGGTCGAGTATGCTGCTCTTGTGAGATCGAGGTCGTAGATCTTCAACTCTTCTTTGATTTTATTATCCTTGACATGCATACATTTGATGTGACTCTGGGTATGGATTGTTTGACCTATTTTTGGGCTTCGATAGATTATCCCTTAGGAGGGTGTTTGTGTGAATGTCATTCGGAGATTACTTCTACTTCTTGTGTGACTGGGGTGCTAGTTAAATTCTTTCGTTGCATGGCCTTAAGGGTCGAGGAGGGTTGAGTTTCCTTTTTGCCTTCGCAGTAGCTAATGAAGGTAGTGGTGTCAAGGGTGACTTACCAAGAGTGGTTCTTTAATGGTTTCACATGTTTATCATTATCGAAATGGGTTAATTAAAGAATATGGTAATATTATTCGAGTAAAAAAAGATAGGCGTTACGACTTAGTATCAGAGTGAGCTAGGTTTGAATACTTGGGCTCGCGGGAAGTGGTTTTTACTATATTGGGTTTTTGTTATGCTTGGTGAGGACGTTTGTATGTAGAAAAATTAAGTATTAGGACTTTATATGATGCATTTATGTAAGCATGAAGTTAAGTCTAATGGATAGTGCTTGTAGCCGATTAACTTGCTGTGAGATCTCATTAGAAACACACCTGATCAATGTGGTTTTTGGTGGGAAATCTCTGAGAGTTCTAGGATAGGTAGCTATCCTTGTGGATTTTGCTCGATTATGTAATTGAGTGTTTAACTTGTGTTATGTGTTTGTGGCTTATGTGCTAAGTGTATTATAACTTAAAGTGGTGAGTGACAGCTTCGAAGGATGCTATAGTTGTTCACTAATTGGGATTTTCCTTTGATAGAATGTTTGGACGGAGGAATAGAGGATGTATTGGAAGTAGGAGTGTCGATAGAGGTACAATAATTCCAGTAGCAATCGCACATACAGCATCAGTTGTGGGCGAAGAGTTCACACGCGAGGCTGTAAAGGTAGTGAGGGAGGCTCCAACTCGCAATGAGCGGGACGATACTCATACCCTCAAACTCATTAATGAGTTTTCTTTTTTTAACCCACCCAAGTTTATAAGAGGGCCTAAGCTGTGAAAGGAAAATGATTGGTTAGAGCAGATCACCAAGACTTTTGATATGCTTAGAGTCGAAGATGATGGGTTGAGGATTGCACTAGCAGATTTCTAACTGAGAGGAGACATCAGTATTGGTGAAAATATGCTAAGATCACTATAGGCACCACTTAGGTTGTTTTCATCGAGGCCTTTTTGGCTAAGCATTTCCCTCCTTCTACACGGGAAAGATTGAGGACACAATTTGTTGAGTTGCACCAAGGCACAATTCCTTTAGCACAATTTGAGGTGCAGTTCACTAGTTTGTCTAGATTTGCTCCAGAGTTGGTAGTAACAGAGGAGCGCCGTTATATTGAATCCGAGAGAAAGTGGTGCGATGATATTCAAGGTATGGTTGTTGCGAGCATGTATAGGAACTATTACACACTCATAGAGGCGGCAGCCCATGTGGAGGCCACAATTTTAGGTGTTGATCGAGACAAAGAGGAGGCCATATCGGCGATACCTACTGTACAAAAGCACACTAGGCTTAATAAGTGCTAGTGACAGGCGAGATCTTAGTCACAAGTGTAGTTTTTGCCTCAAGCTACATTTGCTTCTTCGGACTCGTCTCTCGGAAGGTCCAATCAGACCCAGGTTTTTTCGAGTTAGTCACATAATAAAGGGCAACCTACTTGGTCTAGGTGCAATCAGTTAGGTCATATTAGGCATTGTTTTCCTCTACGGGGATAGAGCCAAATTTAGTAGTCTAGGTAGAGGTAGATAAGGGTATGGGAGAATGGTGCAATATTTACCTATTTTGTTGCCTTGATTAGTGTAACTGATGTGTTGTTGGATGCGAGGGCATCGTACCTACTAGTTGTTAGAATGTTTGTTAATTAATTACATTTTTACCCTTCTTTATTGCATATATATGTTTTTATATGTAAACTGGGTATGATGACTTTTGTTTGTTTATTATGATATTTATTTTTGGTTTGTTTATCTATTATTTTTTTCTTTTGTGGTTGTATTGTTTATGCTCAAGTCATGACAATAGAATTTTGTTTGGTTTGTTTATTGTTTAGTATTCTGCGTGTTGTATTGTTTAGGCTTATGTCATGGCAATGGTCTTTAATAGTTAGTGATGACAACATCCATATGTTTGTTTAATAGTTACTTTTGTTTACTGTGATTTTTATTTTTGTGTTTTTTTATGTATTATTTTTGTCCTTTGTGTCTTGTATTGTTTAGAATTAGCTGATGGCAATAGATTTTAGTGTTGAGGTACATCATGGAGATTATTTTACTAAGCCTTCAAATATAGTGTATAAGGGAGGGAAAGTAAATTACTTTTAGTACTTTGATCTAGATAAGGTTGGGTTTTTGATTTTCAAAAGTTGTAATTGAAGCTAGGTTATCCCTTCACTAGCCAACTGCATTACAAAATTCCTGCGGAAATACTGGACATTGGTCTTAGGGAGATTAATTCAGATAAGGATGTAATTGATATGCTATTCCAATATATGGGTCTTAGTGTGGTTGCTTTATATCTGGAGAAAGGTCATCAGGTACTCCAGGTCTTAGGTCCAAATGGGGAAGTTATAAGAGGGCCAGAAATTCCACAAATAGAAACAAAAATAGAAATGGAAAGTGAATGGGGAAATGGGACTAAAATGGAAGAAGATGAAGAGGGGAGTGATAGGGAAATGGATGACTCTGATGGTAGTCATAGCACACATCCAGGGTGGATGAATGATGGATTAGAGGGAAGTGAAGATGACAATATATTTGCTTATTGTCGGTGTTGAGACAAATTTGGGGGTTGAATCAAATGTAGGAGATGAACCAAATGATTTTTTTTTTTTTTGGGAGGGGGTCTAATGAATGGTATTCAGATCAAGATTTTGGTATGCATACTTTGTATGGATCATTAGATGATGAGGAAAGGGTTCCTAGGTTTCCAGAATTTAATAAGGATGTGGATATGATCAAGCCTAACTGAAAAGTGGGGATGAGATTTAAGAATGTGCAAGTTTTTAGGAATGCATTGAAAGAATGGCAAGTGCAACAACGATATGAATTAAAGTGGGTTAAAAATGAAAATAAGAAGATTACTGTAGTTTGCAAACAAGAATGTGGTTTTAGAATTCATGCATTCCTAATGCAAAATGAGAGGACATTCCAGATTAAAAGCTTACAACCAATTCATTGTTGTGGTAGGACTTATGACGACCCTCTAGTTACCTCTAGGTATTTAACACAAAAGTACCTTGAAAGATTAAGGAATTCTCCTAATATAGAAATCTCCACCATACAAAAGACATTCATAGAGAACTAATGGTTGATGTAAGTAAGAGCCAAGTGTACAGAGCAAAAGGAAAAGGAAAGGAAACAATTGAAGGGGATCTGAGGAAGCAGTATGGTAGGCTTTGGGACTATTGTGAGACAGTGAAGCGTCAAAATCCAAACAATTATTTAGTTATCAAATTGGACAATCCTATAATACGAGAAGATGATCAAGTGGAAAGGCCTAACAGACAACCTACACCTATTTTAAAGAGGTTATATGTCAGACTTGATGCACAGAAGCAAGGTTTTTTTTTTTTCCAAGGTTGCATGCCTTTTGTTGCATTGGATGCTTGTTTAGTAGCCATAATGCCTTAATAGGAATGACAACATGTTTCCCATGGCCATTGCTATAGTTGAGGCTGAATACAAGGATTCATGGTTATGGTTTCTTACTCAATTAATAGAGGACATAAGAGATGGCACTAACATTGGTTGGACATTCATTTCAGACAGGCAAAAAGGATTGTTGCACATATTTAAACAGGTTTTGCCTAATGTTGAGCATAGGTATTGTTTGGGATACTTCTACACCAACTTTAGATAAAATTTCAAGGGGAAAGAGCTATGAAAACTGATGTGGAAAATCTGCATATGCTGGGATAGTTATGAAGTTTGATTATCACATGAAAAAGTTGATGGAATTGGACATAGAGAACAATTCAAATGAGTGGTTGATGCAAGAAAACCCAGAGGCATGGGCCAGGTCTCACTTCAGCAAAAGATCCAAGTGTGATATTCAAGTGAACAATCCGACTGAGTCATTCAACAAATACATTTTGGCAGCAAGGGATGAACCATTCATCGTAATGGTGGAGTGGATCGGGAGAAAACTCATGAATAGGATACAAAAGAAGAAAACTGGAATGGAAAAATATGGTGGCCCTATTTGTCCAACTATGTAAGAGAAACTAGAATCAAACAAAGTGGACACTAGGAATTGCATGCTAGCTTTACGAGTGACTTGAAGTTACAATAACTCATGTAGTGGATTTGAGGGAAAGAACATGCGTGTGTAGGGATTGAGACCTAGCAGGTATACCTTGAAAACATGTCATCAGTTGTATATACCTTAACAGGAAGAAACCTGAAGCTTATGTGCGTAATTACTTCAGCAAAGTGACATACTTGACAACATATTCTTTCATGATAAAGCCTGTGTCAGGAAAACATGAGTAGATTTAGACTGGATATGAAGCTATAGCCCCTCCTTACTATAGAATACTAGCATGAAGGCCTAGAAAAGAGATGAACAAAGCTGTTGATGAGCCCAAGAATCCATATAAGGTGTCAAAGAAGAACAAAATGTGCAATATGCAAAGTGTATGAGTTTTGGCCACAACAAAAGATCATGCAAAGGATCAGTACATAAAAAATCCAAAATGTTCAAGAGAAGGGAATCTACAAGTTAACCAAGCAAGGCACAATTCAATTTATTTCAATGCACTTCTACACAAATTAAACTCATATCAATTTGTATCCATTAATTTTGTGCATTTCAATTTGTATGAAATACAATTCTCAAATGCTTCATTCCAACAAGCTGCCACGTGCCTATTTCCATCCCAATCAGCTACCACTCACCCAGGTTTATCCCAACAACCTGCCACTCATCCATTTTTATCCCAACAAGCTGCCACTTATCCAACTTCATTCTAAGAATCTACCACTAGTAATGTTTTATCCCATGCAGCTGCATACCATCTAGGTATAGCTCAAACATGACTAACCATGCCTTATGGAACATATAACAACTCCGTCAAGTAATATACTTTTAATTCTTTAATTTTGCATGTGCTTATGTGCTTAGTGTGAATTGGAATGCTAATTTATGTGTTTAATGTGATTTTTGGATGCATATTTGTCAATCGTAGGAATATCTGTTGTGATTTCTGTTATGATTCGAAATTAAAGGCCTTAATGGCATCAGAAACCAAAATTGGCTACATGAATAGACTAATTGGAAATTTTAGAACTATTTGGTAAGTTTGATTAAAAATTAATTTAGTTTGAAAAATTTAGCTTTAATTAATTAGCCTAATAACTGAATTAGCACTTAAGTTAATCACTTGATATATATAGGAGTGTTAAGAGCTTTGAGCTCATATTTTGCATTCATTTGGTTGAGGGAGTTCTTTAGAGAGAGATTGGACTCTCATTCTAGATAGAGATAGCTTTGTTTGAAGAAAAAGTTGAGGTTTTTGCTAAAGAAGCTCAAGTTTCGTAAGAATCTAATTCAAGGCTCTAGGTAAGAATTTAACTATTAATTCTTAAAGATAATCCATTTTAGAGTTGAGATCATGGTGTAATTTAGGATCTTTTGCATGTGTTTTGTATAAGTTTGTCAAGAAGATGATGAAAATAGAAGGTAGCTTCACAAGCATGAATGAATATGTTAAGTTTATTATTTTGAGTTTGATTTCTTCTTTTCATGTTGGAATTAGAAGTTAATTTGCACATGCATCTTTGACTCATCATTTTTTGACCCTTAATTTCACATTTTGAAAAAGAGTTTTATGCATGCATGGAGCTTTTGAACTCAATTTTGTCAAAATCATGAGTTTTGAGCAAAGAGTTGCAAAAACCTTACATACATGGAGTCTTGGTTTGCATGTTTGATAATTAAAGAGATTTTGAGCAAATGGTTTTGAAAAGGGTCATGTACTTGAATTTTCTTAAGTGTTTCCATGTTTTTGAACAAGCCATGCATGACCCAAAGCTTTGAAGTGAAGTTTAGAAGCTCAAACTTTTAGTTTTGAAATCCAAAATTCTGCTAGAACACTCGAGTGACCAAGTGGTGGCTTGAGCTAACTTGACGAGCTCCCAGCATTTTTGTAGTCGTTGTAGACCGCTCGAGCGACCAAAGGTTGGATTGAGCGAACTGAGTGTATATTTTGCATCCGCTCGAGCGACAAATAGTTGGCTCGAGCGCACATTAAACCCATCTAGTACTTTTGCAGACTTATGTGACCGCTCGAGCGATCAATAGTTGGCTCGAGCGAAGGACCCTATTTCAGCATATCTTGAAAAGTTGTTTTGTGTTTGTATTTCCATCCACATGTCATTATGAGCATTCTTAGGCATGAATTATGACTCATGAATGACCTAATAAGTAAGAAATGGAAAGAAAAGAACTAAGTAAAGCAAGAATGATTCGAATTGATCAAATGTTCCAACGTGTTTGGTTATGTGTAACATACAGTTTCGATCATTGAAGTGGACCATTGGATTAATCAAGGTGAGTAATATCTTAGTAAAGATACTTTCTTACGTACTCTATTTTCAGAATGTCCTAATGTGGTAAGCTTTTTCGAAACTATGCTTTTGCAAGTATGAATGAGTTTTTATATGTTTGATTAACATAATATCTGCAAATATATTTGATGCATATGAATGTAACTGATGGACCCAAGGTTGTTCTATATATTGGAATTAGACCCAAGGTCGTTTCATGTATTTGACAAGATAAAGCCAAGGTCATTCTACATATCTGACAAGTCTGATTATCTACTATGAGTTAACCGAATGGTCATTATACAGTTGTAAATGATTGGACCCAAGATCGTTCTACTATATATTGAACCTGAGGTCATTCTGTCATATGTTAGACCTAAGGTCGTTCTGTTATATGTCGGATTTGAGGTTGTTCTGTCATATGAGGTCGTTCTGTCATATATTGGATCCAAGGTCGTTCCGTTATGATACGAAACTATTACGAGAATGATATTTTTTAATATTAGAACTCATTCATTAAGATATTTACTCTGGTGTTATTCACTGGGCTTTATCTCACTCCGTTATATATATATATATATATATGCAGGTGAGCAACGAGACGTCCAGCCCTAGTGAACTTATGAAAGGATTACCGAGTTTTGTGGAGCCAGCCAAGGATGCCTTACAAATGAGGCTTTTGTCTTTCGATTATTTGTTTTCTTTTGTTGGTCATGTTTGACTACGTCTGTGTATAAGTTTGGTGATTGTATGTTAATGACATATGTATGATCTTAGACATGTGAGACTTCTTATGTATGTATGAGTGTGAGTTATTAATATAAATGAGATGTCTTTGATATGCCATATATGCACAACTCATTGGACAAATTTATTTTTCAATTTCCGCTTCTAGCCTCATATAATTAACTATGATTAGATTTCTATCTGAGGCCATAGGTAATCTTATGATTATTGGCCGGTTATGATCCAAACCTCTAAGGACGGGTTCGGGTCATGAGCAAGTGCAAGTCTATCAGCTAGAGAGCTTGTTAGTTTTGCATCCTAGCCAAATATACCTTTAATCCCTTAGGTAAAGGCCTTGATACATTATTTGTATTGCTGCCTATACATAACATAACACATCACTTGTAATATTGTTGACATTTCTTGCTTCAAGTTAGGGACCAGGACACTATATGATATACAAGTGTGCCAATCTAGAAGGGGATTTGCAGCACTTGGGAGGGCTGGTTAATTCATATATAGGAATGTTGGTAGGAGTGCAAATGACAAAGGAAAAGGGTTGAGGTATTAGCGACAAAACAATATTTTAGTGACTTTAAATATTTTGGTGATGTTTCCATGTAATAACTAAACAATATTTTGGTGATTTTGTAAGGCCTATTACTTGGGGTAGTATTGGATAGCTCAAACAATATTTTTGTGTTCAAGGCCTTAAAGTATTGTCTTATTTTTTGTAGGCCTATTAGTATGTGATGTTTAAACAATGTTATTGTCATGTTATCAATGCTTGGTACTATTGTGATGTTTAAACAATGAAGATGGATCGGATGATGTTTTGGAATGAAATGTGAAATGTGATGCTATCAAGGCTAGATTTTGTGATGTTTTGGAATGAAATGTCATTTATGTGAATAGGTTTTGTAATTGAACAGGTTGAAATGTTGTTAGTCAATCGGTTTTGTTTTGTGTAATTGAAATGTTGGTGAACATGCTTAATAAACAGGTTTTGAAATGTTGTTAGTGAATAGATTTTGTAATTCTTCAAATACATTTCATTCATATCTCAAAATAGTCTTCAATATATGTATTCCTTCCTCTTATCAGGTTACATAATACTTTTTTTTTTCATTTTAGAGTACATGCAATATAGCATAAAAATAGTATACAACTTCCTAGCAAAAGTCCACGATACAACTTCTCCTTTTTTAAAGCTTTTTCAACCTTTAACTCCATATGATTTACTCGTTGCACAAGTCTTGGTAGTAGATCAACGAATGGTGGCACAATGGAGGTCAATCCACTCAAAGTACTCACGAGTAGCATAAATCTGGAAATTTTAATAAATAAATTCATATTTTGAATTAAATATTGTAGAACATAAAAAATAAATAAATTAAGAAAAAATTACTATATATTACCCCATAGTTTGCACATCCTATAAATCTTTTTTCCATGTTTGCATTTGTCCAAACTATTCTCACCAGTGATCTTTGGCCACAGTAGCATGTACGAGCTAAGCTTTGTCCACTGTAGTAGGATCCTTGAGAGGATGACATCTTAAACAATGGAAGTGATTTCAGATTTTTGGGTAAGGAATAGTGGGTTTGATGGTGTAATGGTTTTATAGGAGATTGGAAGGTCAAATTGGTCAATTGAAGCCCCACTTTTGGCGTCAATCTCTTATTCCTAGTGCATACACGCTTTCTCTAACACTTATGGCCCACGCGTTGTTAAGTCTAGCGAAACCCGTCACTTTTTTACATCACACCAAGCTACGAGGGCTTATGAGTACATTTATAAACCTTAGGGGGTAAAGTGTAACTAACTATAGACACCCTATTTTTGACCGCCCTTAAGACTTGGGCGCTACTGATGGTTTACTTGGTGGTGAAAGATGTGCAGGGCAAAAGTTCGTTTTCTTCGGCAAGAGGAGAGTCAAATCCCAACCTCACACCCCATTTTGGACCAAAGATATTTTGAATGGTTTTTAGACCTTAAAACCCTCTCTTTCAAAATATTTTTGAAATAAAGTTTCTACGATGCTCTGAGGCTCACATTTTGTTAAATGTTGCGCTTTTCGGTAAACCGAGCGAGGACAAAGTGGAAATGAATGAAAGAGATATGAGATCTTTGAAAAATCTTTCAAAACACCTTGTTTAGGGGTTTGAAGTTGAAGAAAAGAGGAGAAGAGGGAAGAAACCAAGTTGAGGAAGAAGTTGGGTATAAATCGCTAAGAGAGAGTCGAGCAGCCCTCGCTAAATCAGGCTTATCCTTTTGAATACTTGGATTTCAGCTATGAGGCCACCACCATTGGAAATCTTACTTCCGGGGCTTCATTTTTCACTTAAGAATCTCCTAAATCCGTGTCCGAATGAGGGAGATATGATTGGTTGAAGTTGGGCATCATTCTGGTTGGACCGAAACTGAGCAACCTTCACTAAAAGAGGGATATCTCTTATCACACATGGAATTTTGAGGTAAGGCTTCCAAATTTGGAAATAAGACTTCCGGGGCTACATTTTAGGCTCAAGAATGACCTGAAAAGGAGTCCATATGAAGGAATTAGGCTTGCTTCAAGTTAGGGACCAGGACTGATTCCATCGGCCTCTATGGAAGTGCATCGGCCACAATTGGACCTCATTGGCCATAGGTCGACCAAAAGTGAACCTTATCGGCCACAAATGTTGGCTGATTGGCCAAAAATGTCCAGAAAGCCCAGAATTTGCAGATATTTCTCCTCCAACTGTTTCTAGCTTGTGCCACCTGTTCCAAATCAGATATTTCGACCCAAGCTTGATATTTTGCTATATATGAAGCCTTATATCCCATATTCAAGGACTTAGAACATTTTCTAAAAGGCTTAGAAATTTGAGAGCTTCTCACTCCAGAATCCTCTCCCTCTCTAGAAGTTTTGTGAGCAAAACTCTCTCTCTCCCTAGAATTCTCTCATTCTCCTCTTGTTTTAGGCTTAGAAGTGAGAATTTCCTACACTTTTGCAAAGAGACCCTTAACCAAAGTTGATCATATTTGGGTTGAGGTAGCTTGGGACTTTGTTTGAGCTCCAAAAGGTTGATTTTGGCTCAGATTTTGGTTGGTTTTGCTGTTGTGCTTCAAGGTGCTTCAAGGGTAAGCACTTCTCATTTTCAAGCTTGTTTTTGCACATTTGCTTTACCCTCATTTTTCCATTGCTTTGGACTATTTTGAGGCTGGTTTTGGACTGTCAAAAACTCTATTTTTAAGGTGTAAAAATGGTAGTTTAAGGCTTGGTGAGTTTGGGGGTTGTTCTCCCTTTTTGTTCCTTGGCTTGTGAGGCCTTTTGTGCAACTTCTCACCACCTTCAAATCCAACTTTTTTGGCCTTTTCACCACTGAAAATCAGAGGTATTTTAGTGGTGGAAACCATGTTTTGAGGCCCAAAATAGGAGGGGGTGGCCTCCCCTCCTTGCTTCTTGGTTGCATGCCTTGTTAGCCTAATTATTGAGCATGTTTTTCTAGCATGTGTTGGTTCATTCTTAGCTTATTTTTGAGTTTATTTTAGCATGGCATAACTCTGTTTTGGCCTGGTTTGGTCACCTCTTGCATGCTCCTTACACTTGTAGTGTAAACCTTGCTCACTAGCTTTGTATGCTTGCTATTTTAGCCTATAATTCTAGCATGTTTTGGCTCTACTCCATACATATTTTAGCATTATTTTGACATGCTTTAGGACTGTTTTGGGCTGCCTTGGTCATATGACTCGTGTTTTGTATAGCTATAATGCAAATGCCTTGACTAGTCTTGAGACCACTAGCATGCTATATTTGTGATGTATGCATGATATGACATCATTTGGTATGAAATTTCAGAGTTTATATCATTGCCATGTTTCCACTTAAATCACTCTTTAAGTGCTTTTGGGAGTTATGCCTTATATCTTGCTTGTGAGCCAATTTGTGCTCATGTTTGTCTAGCCTTTTGAGCTTCAATTCTAGCATGTTTAGGCCATTATTTTGATGTGATTAAGCTCTGTCCAGAGCTGGTTTAGTCCATTGAGCCTTCTATTGCATGGTTCTAGTGTTGTGTTCTTCACTAGTTTCAATGTTTAAGCCTACTAGCATGTTGTACTTGAAGTGTTTGCATGTTAGAGTCTTGTTTATCATACCATTTTAGCACTGAAAAATCTGCCAGCTCCCTCATTTCTTCATTTTTGATTTGTTTTGAGGATTGGTTAGTCTTGAGGTTGTGTTTAATGCTTGGGATTGAGGCCTATGCTTAAATGGCTTCAACCTTCTTTTGAGGGTTACTCCTAGTCAAAGGCATTGGTCTCTCCCATGCCTTAAACCATTCTCTTTGATAGACCTCTCTCTCATTAGAGGACTCTCATATTTGGACAAGTTGATTAATGAATCGATTGGTAATGTTAAAATGTGAAAACAAAATCAATCCAGTAAAATGTGCCAATATAAGCATGTTGCATGTGTGCGTTGCATTGTGTTCAATCGGACGTTATGTTGAACACAAAGTGAATTGGTCCATTTCATACCTGAAGTGATGAAAATGGGCCAATCCCCTTTGTCTCCATTGCCTTTGATTATCCATGATGAGGTGATGGTCCAAGTGTCTTGTTTGTCATGCATTTATTGAGTCTGTGCAAGCTTGACTCTTTGGCCATCATGCATTGAGATGCGTGATTGATAGCTCGAGAGTCGAGTACCACACCCCCTTGAGCTTGAGAAATGATATGGAGGGTGGTTGTACACACATACCTTGAAAATACACTGTCATGCCCTTGTTTGTGCTCTGTTGCAGCAAAAAGGAGAAGCTTGCGGGAAGAAGTGGTTGATCGGCTATATAGTGTGCCAATCAGCTATAAATAATTGGCCGATAGCATCAAAGTTGGTCGATGACTGTAGACGTCCCCCGAACGCCCCGGGAGGGTGAGCTCCCGTTCTGTTCATTTGGGGTCACTACAGCTCGGACTCTTAAATGTCACGGTTCCTAATCTGAACCAAAGAGTCCAAATCCGGCAAATCGTTTTGAGAAACTGATTCTTTTTGAAAAAGTAGTGCCAAATATGGACTGCTTTGCCAGATACAGAGTCCCCACCTAAATATTTTATTTTGGGAAATTTAGGAAACCCTGACTCGGTGCCAAGAGGCCACGTGTCCGTCATCACCAAAGTTGCCTCGGCTCGGGAACTTGGGTACGATTGGGGAAGGTCACTTCGTGAGCACCCCCGCTCGCCCGGTCATAGACCGGCCTCTACTAACCATGATATCAATTTTTGAAAACATTGCGAGTTCTTATTCCAGTTTATTAGCCTAGGCTACTACGTGATGCTCATAGCATATAAATATAGACTGGGTCGCCCGAATTGGAACAAAACATTTTATGCTTGTTTTTGAAAATGGTTTGCTACCCGCAGGTAGGCTTTGAAACATTTTGATGATTCATTCCAATTCAGATAACCCGACCTTCACCCACAGGCATTCAGGCAGATATATCACATAAGCACATAGCCTCATGGTAAGCAGGCTATTCATGGCAACACTCACACGCATGCAAGGATGCTAAAAAATGACATCCATTCGAGTAGTTTTGGGACTCGCAGCTAGTTTGAATCTGGAACTTGAACAAATGGATGTGAAGACAGCATTTCTCCATGGTGATCTGAAGGAAGAAATTTACATGGAGCAGCCAGAAGGTTTTGAAGTCAAAGGGAAAGAAAACTTAGTCTGCAGATTGAAGAAGAGTCTCTACGGCCTCAAACAAGCGCCGAGACAGTGGTACAAGAAGTTTGACTCATTCATGGTAGGTCATGAAGCTGGAGATTTTGGTACAGTGAAAATGGGTAACTCTTTTCATGGGTCAAAAATAGCATGCAAAACTATGACATACAAGATGATCAATGAAGCAAGTGTATTATGGAGGGCTCAAACAGGGTTGAGCCCTTAATGAAAAGTGAAGATGAGCTCAAAAGAGGGCCCTTTTCAGTTAGGGCCGGAGCTTGAAACAAAAAGGATGTGGGGCTTACAAATAGATCAAGAAATATTACAGTCCAAAATATTACAAAATCCTAATTAATTAATGAATTAACTAAGAAAGCAAATAAAACTGGCGTGCAAGCCAGGGACTGCCTTGCTTCTGATGGATGATGCATGTCCGGATTGTCTTGCGCGGAAATCCACCGGAATGCCCCAATTAGCCTCTGTTTACACCTGTTCTTGAAATGCGTGCCAAGCCCCAAAAGGTTGCTGATTCCTGGTTTTGCTGCAACAGAGAGCAGGAAAGGGGCATAGCAATGTATTTGCACAGATATATGCATGTCTCTATCCTCGTGCCACCAATCACACATACCGAGGCATGATGGCCGAGGAGTCGAAATGCACAACTCAATATAGGATGAATGCACATGAAACTACAGCTAAAACCTAACTCCATCATGAATAATCCGGAGTGTTGGCGACTGGGGAATTGGGATACATTTCGTCACTCGGAGTACGAAATGTACCTCGTTTCCCGTGCCCGGGCTAACTCCTATTCCGGACACGATGCAATATGCATGATATGCATGAAATGCAACTAAGGTATAATCCTAACATACACGATGCTATGGAAAAGAAATGCCTCGAAATGCGTGCACGCGGACACGCAAACTGAGAAAATGACAGAATGATGCGAAAATGAGGTGCCTCGAAATGTGTGCACACGGGCACGCAAACCGAGAAAATGACATGTCTCGAAATACGTGCACGCGGGCACGCAAACCGAGGCGATGATATGTGTCTCGAAATGCGTGCACGCAGGCACGCAAACTGAGGCGATGATATGTGTCTCGAAATGCGTGCACGCGGGTATGCAAACCGAGGCGATGATATGTGTCTCGAAATGCGTGCATGTGGACACGCAAACCGAGGCGATGATAAAATGTTATGAAATGAAAATGAGATGCCTCGAAATGCGTGCACACGGGCACGCAAACCGAGAAAATGACAGAATGCTATGAAAATGAGGTGCCTTGAAATGCGTGCACACGGGCACGCAAACCGAGACGATGGCAAAATGTGATGAAATGAAGTGCCTCGAAATGCGTGCACACGGGCACACAAACCGAGGCAATAGTAAA